>JARHVA010001217.1:600000-785000 GCA_037957365.1 Torreya grandis | reverse complement strand
TAATAGTGAACGATGATTATCATGTTTAAAGGACACTATGGGATATAAGGCATCTATGTAATGAGAATACCAAGTTCAGACTATAAGATAAGAATTTAGGCATAATGAGATGGTGAATGCAAGCCTTTTGATTGCAAGACAAGTGAATAATTGAAGGGTAGAACCATGATTGATATTTTCCAAGTTTACAATACTATTTTAATAGATAAATATATATTTGAGTATCTACACCACAGTAATATAGTAACACATAAGGATGAAATTTCCAGGTTAAAGGAAAAAAATGTTTACCATGGTGTGTACAATACACATTTATTTGACTTGAGTCCTATTTAAATTTGTTGCATGTGTATGACTTGAAATGAAGAGCATGTTATATGTGTAATTAATGCATATAATATGAAAATAAAGATTTGAAATTTATTGAAATAAAAAAGAGCAAGGAATGAGTATACCTATGTGTTAATGTAACCATGTTTCTCCTTGATAGTTTGATTTTTGTAATGACTTTGGTAATGATGATTCATAGCTAAAGCATTAGGGAGAGGTTAACAACTGAACCTTGGATATGTTAAGAGGGAAATTAGAGGTTGATCATGCCCTGAATTTATAAGTTTGGTACATAAATAATTTATTTATAATTTGGTTCATTTTCATGGAATATGCATCTCAAATGTATCTCAAGATGAAATATATATCAAAATTTAACATCTACTCTATAAAATATGTATAATGTGTCATAAATCTAAAATTCTTTTCCTAAATCTATGTAAAATTTATAAGATTCTATGCCAAGTATATTTTTGAGTCATGTAAATTATATCAAATTATGTCAATTTTATCGACTATATGTATTCAAAATTGTGCCTCTATGACATACCCCCATTGATATGCCCCAATTTTGAGGTGAGGGGAATGAAAAATGATAGTCACCTTATCTCAAAAGGATAAGACAACTATGGGGTATCTATTTCAATCATAGTTTAAATAACATATAGTGGTATCATGTTAAAGTATATGTATCAATGAAGCTCATAAATGCATACATAACAATCCCTAAGATGCATGATGTTAATCATGTCAAGGTCTAGAAGTAAAAATATTATAAAAAATCAAGAACACATAGAGGATTATTTAATCCCATGTAAATATGGTATTAATGAGACCAAAAAAAAGGGGAATGTTTAAATCATACACACTCAAGGGGAGGACATATTTAAATGTCCACATACTAAAGAAACAAATAACACTCAGAGTACCATGGCCAACAAGCAAGGAACATGTTCAAATATTATATAATCAATAAAATGATTAAAATAATAAGTAATTCAAGTAAGACATGAATATATGAAGTAATTTAAATGTAAGTAACTATTATAAGCATGCCATACTAGTACCTACATATAGATGCTATAAAAATGTCTAGTAGAATAACATATCAAGTACACTATGTAAGATAGTAACACAAGAATAGGCATGTGTAAATTTTATTAGATAATCTCAATGTGATAATGGAAAATGATCACAAAAAAGTAGAACCTATGTAAATCATGATCAAATAGATGCAACCTACCCCCAACATAATGTGTCATATGGGAAGAGGAAAGCTCCAACATCTACATGCTCATGTATCATATATCTAATGTATGAATGTATCATGCTCAAGTAATGTTGGGGTTTTCTTATAAATAATGTTTTTAATGTTTAAGTGTATCCACAATGAGATATCATGATGACCCTTCATGCACAATTGTGGTCTTGTGCGCTCACCCAAAACATGCAACTAGATATGGTTTCCTATGGGTTATGTTACACAATAACACTTTAGTCATATTATTTGGATTAAATATTATATTTGATTAGAAGTTACATATACAAAGAGATACAATAATTTAATCCTAGTATAATTATTCTTGACAACCATACTCATGTAAAGAAATGCCATGAAGTTTAGAGATTGTTACTCAAAAAAAGTAAAGTTTGCATGAATTTCATATTACGTTCCAATAACAAGTACTTAAATCAAGCCATAACACCACACAACTACTAACTTAACTAGATCATGAACATTAGAATGATTATAATATCTTTAACTCATATATTATGATTTATCAAATGATATCCAAAATACATCCATTACAATGCTTTTAAACAGGGGTATTTATACTTGTTTATCCCTAAACAAGTAGTCACAACATAAATGGCATGAGCAAATGGCCAACAAAATATTTGTGAACTAAGAGTCATAGTGGTTTGTTAACTAGTGTCTCCTAAGGAACCAGGCCTTTATGTCCCCTTTATACTCATTTTATTATGTTTCCTTACTTATATGTGTTTATTCCTTTACAAGCTACTACTAAAATCCTAATGGATAAGGTCTAAGAGATCCTTGAGAATTGCTCCTTGATTGTCTCTTATTTCCCATGTGCTCCCCAAGTATTTTGATTCTATTTTGAGTCTTATGATATTAGGTTATTTATGTTTAGTTATCATATTTGAATAGGTCCTTTTCTATTGGTGCTTCTATGCCCTTATCCTTTCACACCCTATTAGTTCTACACCACAGTGCTTCTACACTAGTCTAGTTCTACACCATAGTCTTTCCATGTTGTGTTCCTTCTATGACATACTAGTTTTGTATCAAAATATCAAAACATATAGCCAAAATTTGGGGTCCAATATCACCCCACACTATGCTCTTATTCCATCCTAGACTAATTCTTGCTAGCAGCCTCTACCAAAAGTTCAGGCCCTAATTTCTCAATCTTTTTCTTGACATTGCCCTATTATGATAATGTGTTGAGTAACTTAGCATTTATTAATTTAATGGCCTATTTATACTTCTTCATATCCTTGGGTTGGTCATAATTCTTGTTTGCATTCTTGACCAAATAATCTAGGGATGTGATGGCATCCTTTTGGACATCTTGTAATGCCAAGACTTCATCAATAACCTTTCCTCGAAGGGCTGAAAAATTGACATTCAATTGATAGAATTGTGAATTGATCTTATCTTCCATTTTTTCCACATATTTGAATTCTTTTGTGTACTTGGTGTGATCCCTTATTAAGAGGTTAACATCAACCATTTGATTCCTCTAGGCTTCTTCTACTTGGATATGAGCCTCCAAGATCTTATTCAATCATGTTAATATTTTGAAAATCCTTTCCAAGATGGGGATGACTTACCAAACTCTTTCAAGGGTACACTTGTATACTTCAACTACCTTAGTGAATTTATTGACTAGTGCTAGTGCCTCATTCCTCAACATGGGTTTCTCTTTGTATCGATTCAAAAGGAGGATCACTAATCTCTCTAATTTATCCATGGTATCCCCATCAAGAGGCACTCCATATTCTATAGCTATATGTTGGCCACAAATGATCTTGCATAAATTCAAAGTCTTAATCTTGGCCTCTATGTCCTCTTTTACTTGTTTCAAAACAACCACTTCTTCCATGAGTTCCTTCTTGGTGATAAACTATTTTTCATACATACCCACCATCTAGGCATGTTTCTTCTCTACATCATACACATCAAATTTTGACACTATATTTTGGCATATGAATTCTAAGGCCATCTTAAAAAATGTAAAGTTAGATTATAGAGGGGTGATATTTTGGGGATCAACCCATAGTGGTTTGGTTAGTGATAGAGCATTAGGACCTAAGAGAAGCCTATCTTAAGGGAGCTCAAAATGGATCTACTCATTATACATGTCCAAAAGGAAGGACATATGCCACATTGTATCCAATGTTATATCTTGGGGAAGGAAGTATGGTTATAAATATAGAATCCTATCAGAGATGCCCATTTGATACTAGATGCATAGATTGGTAGATGCATTAATGATAGGTTCTTATTCAAATCTAACCATGCCCTTCCCTTTATTTAGGTCATGTTCCAATATTTTTACCTCTACTTTGGTAACTAAATAAGTACTATTGATATCTATTTTACTCATTTCATACTCTTAACCATCCCCTTCTTTACCATATGGAACCCCAATGTATAATGGTAAGTCTTCAAAGGTGGCCTCCTCTTCACATGCTGGGGAGAATGTCTTCTTGGAGTCAAAGTTTGATCCTTTCTTCTAGGTTAAAATTTATTCCTACTTGAGCTCTTACACTAGTGCTCTTTGTGGTACAACCCCTGAAGATGAAACTTTTAGGGGTGATGCTTATAGAGGTGTCTTAAGAGGTGAAGTCAGAGGTGGAAGAATGTGTGGAGGACAAGGTGGGGGTGGAGGGACTTGTGGAGGTGGAAATTTGAGTGGAGAAGGTTGAGGAGGAGAAGGTCTTGGTGAATAAGGATGGGGAAGTGAAGGTCTCAGTGGAAAAGGGTAGGGAGGTGAAGGTCTTGGTAGAGAAGGGCTAGGTTGTGGTATTTGGGTAGTCCTCTTCCATTTTTGAGGAACATGCTATGACCTTGAGATGACATCATGAACATACCACCTATTCTTTAAAGGAGGTACTAGTGGGATATTTTCTTGTGTATGCTTTTCACCCTTTGAGCTCTTATTCTTGGGTCATACCATGTAAAACATATTATGTACCTATTCTCCTACCAATATTAGTTTGACCTTGATGTTTATTTGGTCCATCTCCTTCTTCTTCTTATAGGCCTTCTTTTATGGGTAGATTTACATCTTCCATAGAGTGGGAATATCTAAGTCAACTATATCTACCTCAAAAATAATAGGATGTGAATCATAAATTTAGTTCACTGAGTCGACAAAGTACCACATTAAAAAGGCATATAGTAACTTCAACCATGTAAAGAGTTCTCTAAAAGGGAACATCTTGATGTGCACCAATGAGAAGTGTTGCTTCATGGTAAACTAAGCTTGTTTACCAATCAAGGTGGGCCAATATTTTGGAATGCACCATTCATTATCGAATGCCTCTTTCATCCCATCAAACCAAGACTTCATTTTTATTTTATAGGAGGGGGTGATATGCCATAATAATGTGAATGCCTTATAGCACTCAGTAGGGGACTTGTTCTTGGGAGGGTATTCCCACTTCATTTCTCATGTGATGTAAGTTGGTACACTAATCTCATCAAATACTAGCAAAATGAAAAATACTCCTCATGAAAACCTATGACTAGGTATTTGATGGATATTCTCCACATCCTCAATAATTTTGTGGCTAAAGTACATAGCCCAATTATCTTTCAAGCCCTCATATACTTGGTGGGTGATGTATAGGTGAGCCATGTATACCTCCTTATAATGATTAGTGTCACTGATCTTGGTCATATAATTCATGCCACAACTTAGAGGGTAGGATCCTACAGGTTCTTGATGTGCATGGCATGGACCTACTTTTGGTACATCAATGCTGAGCTTATTTTTGATCTCATCAATATCCCCCAAGTCATACACTATATCCAATCCTAAACACTACAACCCCAATACCTTATCCTCTTTAATGTGATCTTCATGTTATGTTCAATGAAGTAGAGGTAGTCCTCATGGATGCATGAGAGTAAAAAATTGATTGCATCAATGGGTTTTCCAAAGTAAGGTAGATTTAATAATTGGGATAACCCTACAACATCTAAATCATTATATATATTGAGGTAATATACCAAATGGTACTTGGTTTTTTGGTGCTCAACACGGTAGTCATTCTACAATTCAACCTCATTCCCAGGTTAATGATGGTTATAGTAAAAAATTATGGAAGTGGGTACCTTGGAGACCCAATTATCTATACACAACACCATATATGGGCACTATATTTACTCAATCATCAATGGTGGGGGTGGAGATGATAGTATCTTCTTGGCCTATTACACCATACTAGCTTCTTCTCTATCTATGTGTTATGCCTACTCTTTAGGTGTTTCTTATCTGATGAATACTAATTCTCCCCCAAGTACTTCATCTTCCTCTAGTATTTTTGGAAATGGATTAGTAATTAAGGCCTTCTTATTAGTATGAATCACCCTCCAACGAGACCAAATGTTGAGGTGTGTCCATCCAAAATTCCCAAAGGAATACATTGTTACTATGTCAGTGAATTTGGCTTTATGGGCTTTACTACCCTCTAATGGTGGACTTTACTTCCAGCCTAAAAATACAAGTCTTTCCTATCATGGCCATGTATTGGAGTTAACCCTTTGCTTTGCTTCAGTAGATTTATTCTTGGATCAATACCTGTGTATAAACTCATGATGCTCATTTGCTCACTTTGAAATTGCTTTGGTTTTTGTCACTTTTGGATATGTAAATGCAAACAAAAGCAAAGGTAAAATGTAAAAATGATCTAACTTGTATTTTTATAGGCTCAAAGGGTTTAACCCACATTTACTACAATTTTTCCTTTCATCCATCACTTCTCATCATTAATGCTTTTTTAACAACCTTTTTTCTTCAACCATCACTTCTCACCATAAATGTATTTAATGATTTTATCTTATTGTGACATTGGCACATTTATCGTAACCACTATTTCTTCCCATTATGATACATCCTATCCCATACCTTCGTTTTAAGTGGAATACAACTATGTCCCACACTTGTTTTTGGAGTAGAAGATAACCATTCTATTTATTTTGAAATTTCAAACTATGTAGTTTACATGCCTTTAATAACTTGTGCACCTTAAGTAACTTGCATGACCTAAGTACCTTGTGCACATATGGTATCTTGCATACCTATATTTAATCATGAATTTAGATACCTTTTACCCCACACTAAAACTATGTCATGGTCCTCCATGAAAATACAAGTACAAAAACTTAAGCTACTCTACAATAAATACATGTTGTGCATAAAAAGGCAGTGCTTTTATTGAAAGCAAGGAATCCTAGACTAATGGCATAAGCCTTATTATTACAAAATTAAAAATATTCATAGGTGAAATATGGTCGTATCTAAATTCCATTATAATGCCTAGGAAGGAATTGGCCATCCAACCTATATAATCAACAAGAACCAATTGGTCAAATGCTATGACTTACAAAAGGACCATCCCAATGAATTCAAAGTTTTCTAGAGTGGCATGTGAACTTGGAATCATATAGCAAGACTTTCATTCTAGGGGTAAATGTTTTGTGTATGATGTGTCAATAATTCCATGATTTTTGTTTTGCTTTTTCACATCTTGACTCTAATGAGCAAGGAAACAAGATTCATTTAGATATAAGAAAGTATCTAGGCATGCCTTCAAGGATGAATCCTCATATAATTGTCCAAAACATGTAATATAAAGATATGGTACCAAAAAATTGAATGGTAGGATTTCCTCTTTGCCATATACTAAGTTAAATGGTGTGATCTTGTTTAGGCACTTATAAGTTATTTTGTAAGACCACAATACCATAAATAATCTATCATCCCAATCAGTTTAGCTAATATTAAAAATATTCATTAGTGTTGTGCCTAATATTTTATAGAATGCATTGATAGTTCCATTGGATTGAGGGTGATACGGTATTATTTTATGATGAGCAATCATGAACTTAGAAAGTAAGATAAAAATAGTTTCATTTAGGAAGTAAGGGCCATGATCACTAGTAAAACTTAGTGAACATCCAAACCAAGTTATGATATACTCCCAAACAAAGCATGAAATAGTCGTATCAATATAAACACTCATTGACATAACTTTATCCCAATGTATAAGATAATCAATGGCTATGATGATATACTAGGAACCTATTTGTCATCTAGTTGGAGTGATGAGGCCAACAAAATCAATGGACCACTTTTCAAATGGTTTTTGAGAGAGAATTGGATGTAGATGCATGGCATATTTATGATTTGTTTTTCCCATGCACTAAATAATATCACACTTCCTATAATATATCTTAGCATCTTGAAAGAGGGTAGGCCACCATAGTCTAGCCAACAAAACTTTGCACATGGTAGCCACTCCAACATAGTGTCCATATATAATGCCTTCATATAATTCTTGAAGTACCTCAGAATGATCATGTTTAATGACACAATGATGAAAAAATTCATCTTGGATAAGCTTGTAAAGGCCCTATCCTACGAATTGAAATGGTGTAGTAAAAACTAAAAGTTATTTCTTGGCCTGTGGAGTTACACAGTCAAGCACTAAGCTGGTAGTTAGAAAGGATGAAATATCTTCCAACTCCTCAGGTACATGAGTAACACATAAAATTTGAACATCATACAAGTCATATTCAATATTACATGGTGGTTCTCTAGAATCATTCCATGAGAGGTGATCAGGGCCACAATTGGTTTTTCTAGGTTTAACCATGATAGAAAATTGAAACTATTAAAAATCACACTATCCAATGGTAGATTCATCTATGTATTAATTGTTTGTTTAATAAATACTTTAAGGCTTCATGATCTGTAGAGAATACAAAAGGTGTTGCCAATAAGTATTATTGAAATTGTTATAGAGTGTAGTCCATTGATAATGCTTCATGCTCCATAATAGTGTAATTCCACTCATCTAGAGTAAGTTTCCTATTGTCAAATTGGATTGGGTGATCAAGGTGACCTTCACCTAGTTGTGCAAGGATTGCACCAACTATCATTCTAGATGCATCAACATGGAATGGGTTTGTCTAGTCTAGGAATTAGAGGATTGGAGTGGTAACTAGATTGTCCTTTAAAGTCTCAAAAGCTTCTTGGAAAGAGCACATCCACATGAAGTGCTCATTATGTTTTAATAATTCCTCCAAAGACATGGAAATCTTTGCATATCCATAGATAAATTTACCATAGTAACTTGTATGTCCTAGAAAGGTGTGGACCTCATGCTAAGATTTGGGCACTAGGAGGTGAATAATAATAGATACCTTTGTCAGGTCTACTAAAAGTCCATCATTACAAATAATATGTCCTAGAATAACATTGAAAGGTGTAGAAAATAGACACTTCTTTTGATTTAGTGATATTTTAAATAATTAATAGCACTAAAGCATGAGCTATATATTAGAGAAATGGTCCTTGACCAAGCCATAGATGGTCTAGTCATCCATGTAGACTTGAAGAAACTTATGGATGAAATCCTTAAAGTCTTAAATGGCTATATATGAGAACATAAATGGTGCATTATTCAACCCAAAAAGCATGATAATATATGTAAATGATCTCCATTTTATGGAAAACATAGTTGTAACTTGATCCTCATCAGTGATTTGGACTTGATGGTACCCCAAAAATCCATCTATGAAAGTATATATTTCACACCCAACAACACCTTCAAGTATTTCATCTGTGAATGATGTTGAGAAAGAATCAGTGATGCAAGATGCATTAAGTACCTGATAATTAATGCAAATTCAAATGCACCCATATTTATTTATACTAATCACCATGGGACTGACCCACTTAGATTCATCAATTAGGGTGATTAGCCTAACATGAAACTTACTATCAGTTTATTCCTTTATGCATGCCTATAGATTATGATTCATCTTATATGGCCTATTTCTAACTAGGTGAGCATCATCAACTAGTTTAATATGTATCTTACTTAGGGATGAATGAAATCCTTTAATCTCACTATAACTTCTTGGAAAGACATCTTGGTATTATTTTAACTCAAATATTTTTGAAACTTCTATATTAGTCTAGTAGTTCCCTGCAATAGCTATTTATGGTTATTCCTTTATGCTAATGTTTTATTATATAGTTTGAATGGGACCAGAGTAAGGGTGGTCTATGTCAGGACTAGTGCTATGAATATCTCATGTAACATAGTCCTTAGGAACATCTAAATGATTTAATAAAGGGTTAAGTTGTTCAGACCCTTCACCTTATTCTACATGAAGTACTAGATTTTGTTTCCCTAAACGTATCTCTTCACATTGGTTTTGATCAAAGATAGGTTCTGGCATGGGAACATGTTATGCAAATGGTTTATTGAATAGAATCAAACCTTCTTCTAGGACATTATGGATATTCCTCAAACAATCTTCAATGGGACTAGGGTCACCAATAAATGCTTCATGCATGGCCTGGACAGTGACGTGCAAATCCATCCTTGGAGATGAATAAGATAGTGTTTATTTCATGCTTTCCTTTAATAGATGCCAAAACTAGGTGCCCATATGTCCTTCATGAAAATACCATGCTCATGCCTAGGTTTATAAGTTTACATAAAATGCATATACCCATAAATACTCTAGTAAGATTCTTGAGCTCTTCATATTAACTCACGTGCCTCTATATGGGGTTCAAGTGCTTTTACTCCACTATAGCTGACTATTCCTCTAACTTAGTTGTCATGATGGAATTGGTGATGTAAGGTAGAGTGTACTTGATCCCACTAGAGAAGTTGCTCATGATGGGTTTGCCACCATATTGTAGTTGTACCATAAAAGTGGTGAACCAAGGATCATATACAATCATTGTTAGAGTTATACAATTATTCAAAGTGCTAGATAAAGTTGCATACTTCCATTTATCCATGAAATTGAGGAGTTGCATCAAGTATTTATAGAGGTGAATTTATCATTGGTCCCCTCATAACTTGAATAGTAATAAGGTGAATGAACTTGTGGTATTTGTGGTACTAGTACAAAATGTTCTCCTAACTACCAATGACACTACCCACTCTTCCAATGAGGTCATAGTCACCATGGGGCCCAACAATTACAAGCATTGATTATAGTATCAGAAAGGGATTGAGTGTTCATCCATCAAAGGATTCCATCAAGAGTAGGATCATGTTGCTCACCATATTTGGTAGTGACATTATATATGTGGTTAATATTTTATTCCACATCAATAGGTTCTATGTATAGGGGCCCATGTGTTTGATCTAGGGGAATAATAATGCGTTGATTATCATTTTAAAAATTGATGTAATGCATTTTGAAACTTAAGTCTACATTGTTTACATAACACCAAGGTCTCCCCAATAGATTTAGGAATTTTTTAGCCTCTGATAACTTGAGAACTTAAAAATTAGCTTTGAAAGGTACTCTAAGTATATCAGCTATTGCATTCTTTAGGACACCAATCAGTAACACATGAGTTTTATTAGTCGTAAACAATATGTACAATGATGGTTGTAATGCTAGGATATCCATTTTTTCTAGGCATCCTTAGTGAGGATGTTAAATTTAACACTAATGTCAACTAAGATGTCTTTAATTACCCATCCATTAATGGTAGTATTTAGCATTATTTATTTGTTTCTAAGAGGGATACAAGGATTAGGGGTATCTTTGTGATGAGCATGATTTAAATGATGATCCTTAGTTTGCCAAGTCCTTTGACATTGAGCATTAGTTTGTGATTTCACCTAATTACTAAGCCAAATTATTAGTTATGGGATAATATCTTCAACAACATACACTTGCAAAGCTCTTGAAAATCATCTCATACCACATTTTGAGGCTTTGCTATCTTTTGAATATTAGCATGTTGCATTACTTCTTTGTCTTTAAGAAATTGGATTTATCCTTCTAGTTCTCATACCAGAGTCATAGTATTCTAGAGCACATCCTTTTATTTTTTGGCATCAAGATACTTACTCGCTCAAGGCTCTTCATGATGTAGATGTAGATTATCCTCCACTATGCATAGTGATATTCACTTTTTGAGTTATTGGGGTGCCTAAATGCACGTGCCAATGTGGTTTCTCAATGTGAATCAAACAAGCACCTTTTTCATTTCTCTCCTTAGTGATGTATGTGTACAAGTCAGGGTATTCTTCTAATCAATGGTCCTTCCTACAAAAAGCACACTAAAATGGACAATCCCTTTGATAATGGTCTAAGGTTCTACACTTATAACATGCTCTTGGTGGGAAATGACCACCTCCTCATCTTCATCCTCTACCTTAACCCCAATATCCATCATTATCATGATTGTTGGCCATAAAAGTTTTATGCATACCATGAAAGCATGATTAAGGGATATCACTAATCAGTTGAAAATAATTTATGCTATGGGTGTAGGCATCACATATTTTACAATATTCAAACACCTTAGAATGTGTGGCTCACTACAAAAGAGGATAAGAACATACATCATGTTCTTCATGGAAGATTTTTCATGAGTACTTCAGTATAATGTGGATGTTTTTACGTAGACTATTACTTTGGTTATGTCCTTCAAACTCATAATCAATGCACCAAAGACCACTATGAGTATCATGTACATTGTTTGTAATTAATTTTTTAAGTTAAAATTCCATTGAATCTATTTGGTCTTACATGAAGGGACTAATCCCAATGTCAATACTTCTAATAGCCTCAGCATGGAGGGTGGATTTCAAAGCTTCATGTAGGATAATAAAGGTCTTCTAGGACAATTTTCATTAGAATGGAAGTAAAAACCCTCCCATGAACCATTAAAAATGCTTAGCATCATTGATTTCAAATGGCAGTTTAGACAAAAGTGTTTTTAACCTTACATCATATTCCCATATACTCTCAGTAAGCTATTGATTTATATCTTTCAGTGAAATAATAATTTATTATTCAAATTCAAGAATATCAAATTCTTGAAGGAATGCCATTCTGAGCTGATCATAGTCAACCACTACTTTTTGAGGGTCAAACTTTTTATACCACTTATGTGCCCATTCCAAAAAATTGGTTGGACTTTTTCTCAAAATAAGTGATGCCTTACACCCTACAAATAAGTTCTTACTTATGTATGTGTTTTACATCATTTTATAGACCTCAATATTTTGGTAAGTGAAGTGTAACTTCATAATACACTATTGGTAGCTAAGGTGCTTATGCCAGTGTTTATTTGGAATACCTATATCCTATCCCTTGCCAGGGAAGTCCACTACTTCCTCCTGTACCAAATCCTAGTCCACCTCCATTGCCTCTAGTAACAATGCCCATGCTATGGGGGAATGGTATCTGGTTGATTAATAAGATTTGGGCATGTGTTTTGTCCACTCTGAATACTAGGTCCTCTAGGCATTCCAAGTTGAAACATGAAGTTCCCTTGAAGAGGGAAGAAAGTGTTAATTCTGTATGAGTTACAAATGGGTCAGTTATAATATCCCTTATAAGATCAGTTTATGATTCCATGTTATCTATATCCCAATTATGTATACATAATTAATATAATTCAAAAGCATGAGCATGCACTATGGTTAGGGAACTTAGTTAAAACTTGGTTCTTCAATTTTTGTTGTCTGGTTAGTTTCTCTTTCATATGATAAAAGTGACAAAGGGCATGGTTCAAAAGGGATGGGGTGCTTTTTATGTTTTTTCACTTCTTTTTGGATCCTACCAACACTTCCCAAGTTATCCTAATCCCTTCTCATACTACTTACTCATATGATCCTTTATCAAGCTTCATTATATTTTTTCTTTCATAATGCCTCTTGACTGGCTAGCATTTCAAACCTAAAATCCTTTACCAACTCTTCTCTTTTTCCCTCCCAAATGTGCAACTCATACAAAGAAGCACTTAGCTCTCCATTGGCATAGTTTCAAGCCCATAGTCAATGAATAACTTCTTTATTTATAATGAGAAATGTATAATATATCTTGCACATGGTTCTCTAAGGAATTAGAACTTAGCTTCTTTAGGACAAGAATAGGTAGTTACAACATACTCCATAATGTAGATATACAACACTCCTCTCCACCAAATGTTAACAGGTCATGTCCATAGTGTTCTGAGTTGTGCTAAAGCTCTTTTTTGTTCTAACATCCATGCCTATCTTCTTCCAAACTTTTATGATTGACCTTGAGCATACACAGATAGCCAAGTATGCAAATAAACCAATATTTCAACAAGAAATGTTTTGTATAAAGAACTGTAAATATTCTATTCTACCCACTAATGTGAAAAAACTTCTAGTTCAAGGTAAGGAACCTAAAAATTCTCCTCAAATCTAGTAATCCATTACTCAATACTCTCAAGGGTGATACATTCAAACATCTTCCATTAATGTGCAACAAATGTTATGGTTCTTGGGAATGAAACTAAAATGTTGGGATTTTATTCTCAATAATGTTTTTAGTATTGAAGTGTAGCCCCAATGAGCTATCACACTGGCCCTTCATGTAAGATTGTGGTCTTGTGTGCTCACTTGAAGCACATAGCTAGAGACCAATTCCCATGGGTTATGTTGCACAGTAATATATCAGTTATATTCTTTGGGTTAAATCTTATATTTGATTATAAGTTACATATAAAAAAAGATATACTACTTTAATCCTAGTATCATTATGCTCAAAAACCATAATCATTCAAATAAGTGCCATGATGTTCAAATATTGTTACTCAAAAAAGTAAAAGTTTCATATATTTCATATTAAGTTCCAATAACAAGTTCTCAACTCAAACCATAACACCACACAACTACTAACTTAACTATAACATGAACATCATAATGATTATAATATCTATAACTCATATATTATGCTTCAACAAATGATATCCAAACTCCATCCCTTAAAATTATTTCAAACATGGGTATTTCTACTTGTTTATCCTTGACCAAGTAGTTATAACATAAATGGAATGAGTAAATGGCTAATGAACTCTTTATGAACTGAGAATTATGGTAGTCTATTAAATAGTGTCTCCTAATGACCTTTGTATTTATGCCCCCTATATACTCATTTTATTCTAGATCCTTGCTACCATGTGTTTATTCCTTTGTGGGCTAGTGTAAAACTCCCAATGGATAAGGTCTAGGTGACCCTTGAAAATCACTCCTTCACCATCTCCTACTTTTCATGCACTCCTTGAGTATTTTGCTATTGTTTTGAGTCTTATGCTCTTGGGTTCCTCATGGTTAATTATCCTCTTTGACTAGATCCTCTTGTGTTGGTTCTTTTTTTCCCTTGTACTTTTGCACCCCATTGGTTCTGTGCCATGGTACTTTTACGCTAGTTTAGTTTTGTGCCATAATCTTTCTGTGTTATGTTCCTTCCATGCTATGCTAGTTTTATGACAAAATATCAAAACACTTAGCCAAAATTTGGGGTCCAACAAGTACCCATTAAATTCATGTGTGTAAATAAATTATATGATATCTGCTATAATAAATCAAACAACATATGTAAAATCTAGTAAACATGTGAATGTTAAATGCTTTTATATTTTTACTTTATTTGAATGTTTTTGTATTTTATTGAATTTTTTTTTGAGATTTTGTATGATTATAAAATGTGATGTGGACAAGGTAAAAGTGATAGGATAAGAAAATAATATCATCAAGTAGATGACCCTATGAGGGCCCTATATAATGTCATATTCATATGTTGTGTAATTAGTATCATCAAGATCATACCAATCTTTGATAGTATTAGGATCATAATCATAAATGTAATCATCATCATAAGAAAGAGTTAAATATGTAGGTTATGTTGGATATTATGAGATGTCATTTTTATTATCTTCTTTTATATTAATATATGAAAAATTAACTTCCCCATATTATAGTGTTGACCTTTCTTATTTTTACTTTGTAATATGTATTATGCCTAGTGCCTCTACTAATATGCTATTATTTATATCTATTTATATAATAGTTGAATATATGACTGTTTGCCATTTATTTTTATCTAGGGATGTTACTTATTTGTAAAATTATGTAACCTTCATGAAAAAATGATATGCAACCTTTGTTTTTATCATTCATTTCTCTTATTGATTATAACCATCATTTTCCAAGCACAACATTATATGCACTTGGATTAAAAATGACATGAAAATTAAGAAAAAAATCCTTTGAATAAAATAAAAATCTTAAATAAATTGATCCCATATTTATTTTAATTTACTTATTTTCATTTGTTTGTTGAAATTTAATTCCAAGAGAGTGAAGAAATGACATAGAATATAAAATTGTAACTTCGTAATCCATAACCTTAATATCTCTAAATTGATTACCATCTATGTAAGTTGTGATAGTGAAAGGGTTATAATGTGAATAAGACATATAATTTCCCACATTTTAGATAAATTTGGAACTTTATATTTTCACATCTTCCTTTTAGACATCTTTGGTTAGAAATCTGGATTTAAGCATGCTTGTTTTCTTACCTTGAAATTAATTTGCCAATCACTCTTTTTATAATATTGCATTTGAAATACATTGATTTTTAATTTTTTAATTTTCATATTGATATTATTACAAAATTTATTGCTATATATTTGAATTTTGAAAATTTTCTTGCTCTAATTTATGCATTTGAAATTTTTTTTCTCTGCATTATCCTTTGGTATCAATACTTATTATTTTTACACTTGTGATTTAGGAGATATAATCATAATGAGAGTGGTTTTCTTGATTGATGTATCAATTATAATGTCACCAATATCAATTATATTTTGTATTTTATTCTTCAAGGAAATTTTTAATGATTTCTATGCATTCTCTGATATGCACAATAGTTTTTTGATCTTCTAAGATGATGTATAGGAGGTAATTTTATCACTTTTTCTAAAGAATTTCTCTTATAATTTCACTTGAGATTTTATTAGAATTTGGTTTAGTTGTTAAATAACTAATTATAAATTGATTTTGTACAAGAAAAAAGTAGGTGGGAAGATAGTTGTGGAATAGTTGTCAGATTTGGGATTTGGTGTCTCTAACTCCCTAAACATTTGTGCAAGGATATGATGGTTACACAAATGATAATATCTAGGTTAAAAACTAGTGTATTATACATAATATTAGTTGAAACATGATTCAACCACATATATGTTTTTAGGTTTAGCTTTGCCTTCAATTTGGTGCATTCAAATCTAGGTCATAGATTGTCATTCCTGGTGAAATGACAAAACCCTAGATTTCAATTTTTAATATGACCTTGGGAAAAATTAATTAGTGAGCACATAGTGTTGAGATAATATTAAATGACCCCAATGTCAAAGGGCAATGCATACATAGCTAATAATCTAGACGAAGGCCTTGCACTCATGTGTTTCTCCCCTATGTGGTGGCTTGTGCATGAATAATAAAATGTGTGTAAAGAAAGTACAATAGTGACCTAGCTTGTAACTTGGAAAACAAGACCTTATTAATGATCCTTTAGCACTTTAGACTTGTAATTGGGTTGTTTATTTGAATTATATTAGATTAGGGTAGAATGGGAAACATTTTGGTAACTTGAATGCTTCTCGAATGCTCTTTTGGTTTAATTTATAGGTGAGGAATGAATGAGGATTGATATTATATTTATACCAATCCTATCAAGAGATAACTCACATTAAACCACTTAGGCTAACCATTTTAATACATTTCATTTGAAAATTGGATGTGTTTAGGTAACTAGAAACTTGTGCCTGGTATGGCAATAATGTCGATGTTATTATCTATCTTGAACATTAGTGTCTAAGGAGTAGGAGAGTAGGTAAAGGTTAAATACTTTTTGAGGTGTAAGATAAGTACATTTTAAGTATTTTGTGAAAGATAGGATGTTTGTGTCATCAATATAAGGCTAGTCAAACTAAGATTTAGGCCAAGGGGTATAAGATAGAATAGATGCCTGACTTGTATAAGAAAGGCATGTGTAGAACTAATATGAACAACCAGGGTCTAAGTTTTAAAAGTGTACAAGACTGAGGTGATACATAATCATAAAATATCATATACATTCCCCCCTTTAATCTAATAATTAAATTTCTAGCTTAAAAAAAGAATAAGTACCTAGGTGTGTATACACACATTATCTTTACTTGAGTTGAATTTGAGTGTTTTTATAGAGTTTAATTTGATTTATTTGATGGTCACTGAACTATAACCAAGAGAATGTTTTAGTTTAAAATTAATGCATACAATCTTGGTTAAAAATACATTTAAAATTGAAAGAGAAAGGTTTATAAGTAGACCTATGTGTTGATGTAACTACCTCACCTATTGGCATGTTGATTTTGGAAAAGATGTATCATTGAAAGGCTCTAAAACTAAGATTAGGATAAATATTTAAAGTTTTGTATGCCATCTCAAGGTCTAAACAAGGTTTTATTTGGATATTGAGGTCCATGTGTGTGTCTTATCCTATTTGTATTGAGTCATGATATTTTAAGAGGTCTTTTAAAATGAAATTTAGTAAAGTTTAAGATAACTTTGGAAATATTAAGGTTAGTTTGTGAAAGTCAATATGTGCTTGATCTATAATGAAAATAATGAAGTGGTGATCTCCTAAGATAGCATGGTGATCCATGATGGATAAGTATACATAAAATCAAAGATAATGAAGTATCACCATTGTATTTTCAAGCATTTTGATGAGTTTAAGGTAATTTTGGAGATATTAAGTTTTCATTTATTTTTTCTTGTTGTTTATTGCAATGTTTTAGTGTAACCTCTTGAGGAGACATCAAGTGTGAAAGTATAAAACCATGCATAGAGGTAAAAAAGGTCTTGTTGAGTCATTTGACACTGGTGAAGATCATATTAAATATATTTTCATTTTTACACTCAATCAAGGTGTCATAATACTTATTTTCCAATGTACACTCACCTTGAAAAATTACTTTACTCATTGTTCTAACATATAAACACAGTATAATGAAGAAATGGAAAGGAAAAGAATATGAAGAGATACTTGGTACATTAAACCATAATTGTAAATTTGAAAAGGAGATTCATTGGCATCTTGTTCATAGATATAATAGGTTATTTTGGTTTAATAAGCAAGATTTCTTGATGAAGATAGGTCCAAAAGTAAATATGCAACCTTAAGCTTGATCAAGAGGTCTCATTGAGATGGTTTTCAAACTAATTATGGTATTATAATAAATAAATAATATCATACAACATCATAAATATCAAAACCATATAGATAAAAAAGTTTTAGGTCCAAAAAAAACAAAAAGCTATTCATGGTTTGCATTGGGTCACTTGTAAAGTGAAGAGAGCCACTTTGATGAAGTTGTTTCATGAAGGAGGAGAGGTATTAGAATAAATGATATTAGGGGATGTTTAACACCCATATTACCTTAAAATACATGTCAATAGTTTTTGGATTAGGGGGTAGATATTTATGAATCATTGTTAAAAAGTTAAACCCTTCTTAAACCCTACCAAACCCCACTATCATAGTTTTTCTCTTGAAATGATTTTTTTTATGAATGAATATAAATAATTTTAAAGTATCTTTTGAATGTATAATGGTATATAAAACATCAAAACTAATACAACTTCCTAGTGGTCATGTTTGTAGTAATATGAAATTTCATTATTTTATTGTGTCAGACATGACATGCAGGGTTGCATAGGGTTATGAGGTGTTTACCACCATGAAGGGGATTTAAATAAATTTTAATTTCTATACAATAGATAAATAAAGACAAATTATCTCTTCCACACCACTTCCAAGAATGTGTAGGTATAGGTTTTTAGGGTTTGAGAGTGCAAATTTTATGGTTGTTTGATATTGTTGAGAGGGTTTGGGCTTATGATTGAAGAAAAATCACATGATATGAAAAATTTTCAAGTCCAAAAACCCATTTACATATTTTTTAAAATCCCACACTCATATCAAATGTGGTATTCAAGTGTTGGTTCAACACATATGCCTAAAGTGAAGGAAACACAATCTTATAGGCAATCACATTTGATGTCTTGAAAAATAGTCCTGATGAAATAAGGATTGAATAAATTAAATATAATATTATGGAAACATCATATATATCCAATATGTGGATAAAATATTCATGATTATCCTTAATAAAAAGTTATAGGTATAAGGCTTGAGGCCATTGGTATAGTGTTCTAAACATGTTACAAGTGTAGATAAGAAGGTAATAGACCTGTGACTAAAGGATAGGTATTTAATGAATTATAAATGTATTAAACCTAATGATAAAATTAAAATAAGTCCTTAAAACTCTTTAAATACACTGGTGTGGTCGAAGTGACAAGAGAACAATCTATTCATGCATGCTCAAGGGGATTTTATAAGTCTGCAAGTTTGAAATGAAAGATTCTTGGCAAATTTTTGTGTAGTATCTCACTTGAAAAGGTATTAAAATAGGATAAATTAACTATATATTGTTTCCAAAATAATTTTAAGCCATTAAAGGCATGGGAATCAATTCAAAAACAAGTTTTTAAGGGGTTTTAAGATTGAAATAAGCACCTACAGGCTTGGACATAGGAATGTGAAGGAAGCGTGAAAGTTTTGAGTCAAATTTGAGGTTTGGAGATTAATTTTGTTTTTGAAATAAATTGGGTATTGTTTAATTAATTATGTCATAGTTGGTCATAAGGAGAAAACATCAAAATAAGGCCATTAGGGCTAAAACAACCATAATGCCTATAAGCCCTTGGTATGGGATAAAGCAAATGATAAGAGATTTAAGGGGTAAAATAGATTGTAAAATATATAAAAAAATAATGAGACATGTATCAATAGTATAAAATCATAAAAAGGAACTTTTACTCAATACAATCTCTCAAATTCATGCTATAGGCCTGAAATGCCTGAGAAGGTAAACTTTCTCACATGAGAAGTTGATTGAGAAGATGCATGGGAAAAAATTACACTAGGGGATAATTATAAGGTTTTAATACTAAAACTTAATGTAATTTTTCATTCCATTAGGGGGCTCAACTCTATGATCAATCATTAAGAAGATTAGAGACCTAAAAATGCCTTTTATGCCCTTAAAGAGATTGATGATTGTATATGTATAAAATTTGACTCCAATTAATATAAAATTAATTTAAATATCCTTTATGATTTTTTTAATCCTCATGGGAACCTATTGGGTCTATCAGGTCAATAATCTTGGCACATGTGGAGGAGAAATGCATGAAAATGGTCTAGAAACTGCACTTTTAAGCCTATTATAGGTATTTGGGTGAGTGAGGTATTCTTACCCATTAGAAGAGGATTTTTAGGATTTGAAAGAGGTTTAATGACATTAAAAAATATTATATATATATATATCCCCATGTTGATATAATAGGTTTTAAATCTCTAGACCAAGCCAAAATGAAGACTTTCCTTGCTTGCATTAAGAGGTTTAAGTGACAGACCTTCCTAAGGTCATAAATGGCATCAAAACACATCATGAAATAACTATATGAATATAATGACATATTGTTAAGGATATATATATGTTATATATAATTTCATTATAATGACTATATGTAGTTTTAAAATCGTATTCATAAGCAATACACTAGTCATATTGTTGAGGACACTCAAAGGAGCACAATAGGATTATATCAACTATTTAATATTTTATTAATATTGAAAATGATATTTTATAATCCTAAAATTATATAATACATATAAAAAATTAGTGTGGAGGTCATGGAACATGGAAAATAATACATACAAACCTCTCCAAACTCCTTGCTAGTAGGTTGTGAAGACCTAATGGATGACTAATCAATTGAAAGATGATCTATAAGATTGAATAGAGGTTGTATGATATTATACAAGAAATACATAGAGTTTAAAAGATTATTATGACTATATTGAAGGAAATAATATGCCTTATATAAGTTATAAACTTGTCTTCATTACATTCCTTTGGATCAAATAATTTAGGCATGAAATTGTAGGTTCTAATGATAAAGAGCATAGTATGAGGAGGTCTAAGTCTTAAGTTTCATTATCACCATTATGGGAGATGAATTTTAAGATCCAAGGATGGAATGGAAAGATGACAATAATTTAAATTAGGCCATGTGTCAATATAGCAAATTGTAACTAATCAACAAAGAAAGGGTAGTTTCAAGAGAGAAAAGATGAGCCATAGGAGATGAAGAACCACATATACACCACCTCTCATGAGGACATCATCAAGCCAAGCCAAAAAATGTTTAAGATGAATAATAAAATTATTTCTTCACCTTCTCTTGTAAGTGTAACTAGTTTCATAATAGATGACAATCATGATGGACTTCTTACATGTCTATCCTCTCTCTATATTTTTTATTCTTCTATAAATACTCCTAAAAATGAAATTGTAAAGGATCCTCCAAGTTAGTGTTATCACTCTGGAGTGCACCTAGCTTGAATATGTGAAAAACACACCTTATCTACAATTGATACAATGGGAGATTATTAGAGTGTGGATGACTTTGTGATGATAAGAACCTAAAGAGAGGACTAGTTCCCTTAAGATTTATCTCTAAAAGCTAAACTATTTGATTTTTTGGGATGAAAAGGGAGAAGGAAACTGAAATGGAAAATCCTATCTAATGGGGTGATGAACTTGAATGATTGGTATTATATGAAATATTTTTTAAAACTAATTAATGCACACATATGAATCAAAATAAATTATTCAATAAATCCTAGACATAAGTGTTTCAAAAGAAGGCCTAAAAGAAGCTTGCAAAGGAAATTCTATTCCTCACTCTTCAAATGACCTGTAGAGGATGAGATTTTCATAGTAGGTGAGGAAAAGACCTAAGAAAAGGGGATATATATCTCACTTATATTCTGGTACATAATAAAAAATACACTCTATTTTGTTAAAAAAACTCATATGCAAAAGATTTCCTTTATTGATAAATGATGCCAATTACAATTTTTGTTATGCTTCTGACATTTTTGAAAAATGACTTTAAAAAGATAATATATAAGTATAAAACCTTAAATAAAGCCAAATTCACGTGAAAAAGAGAAGGATTAGTCTTATTTGAGTTAAAATAACACTAAAATCTTTTTACAAAACTAAATAAAGGCTTTAAACTCTTCCAATTCTTCAAAAAATACATTTTCTTCATTTTAGGCATAGAATTGAGAAGTGGTGGACCCATGTTGACATGTAAAACTTAATTTCATGAAAGTTATTGCATAAATTAGAATATAACTCCATATTGAAAGTGATTTTAAGTTATTTAAAGTCTTTATCTTGCATGAAAAGTTTGGGAGATGCATGAAACTAGTCAAACTAGTCAACTGAAGAGATTTGACCCTAAAGGACTAGTTAACTCAACTTGAGCTCAAATTGCATTGATTAAAACTTGTGGATTTACTTGATGATGATATATCCAATTAAAAAACATATATTCCATGTGGTAAATCCAAAATTAATTTATTTGATATATTTTCAATATCATACTTTACCTGCTTGATTGACCAATTACACCTAATAACCTATCTTATAGAATTTGGAATCTATTAAACCTACAAAAATATGACATGAAACCTGAAAAAATAATTAAGTATACTTAGAATTTTTTTTTCATCATAATATATTTTATTTTGATGAGAAAACACTTGTCATTCAGTCAACAAGGTTGACTAGGCCTATTTTGCTTCATTTTCCTACAGGGTGGCCATTTTGATTGAGCTGGTTTGGACACTTATAGGATTATTTATGACCAAAATAAAATTTGAGGATGAATAAAGTCTTAGGATTTTAGATACATTTATTGGATTTCATTTAAGTGTCTTGTACTTCATTTTACATTTTTTTCCATAAAAAACATGATTTATTCCCTCATCCATACATCTCCATGCATAAAATTAACATTTATAGAATCATCTCTAAGTTTAATTGACATTTGAAAAGGTTTCAAGTTGATCCAAGATGATTTGATAGCAATAAAATGAACATGTTTCAAAACTAGTTTTTTGAGGGTTTAGGCAGGGTTTGAAGATAAATTTTCAAAACGATAATTCATGAAATAAAGAAATCAAAATAACAAATTTATTCCATTTATGTGTATAAAATTTAACCCCAAATATACATGAAAATATTGGGTTCCCATTCAAAATATATAAAAATTTACCATGTGGAGAAATGTGCCTATGGGGTTTTGACTACATTCTGAGTTGCCTACACCCTTAATGATTGTTCATAAAGAAAAAACAATAAAATGGTATTAATAGGATTAATACAAACATACTAATATAGTTGATTCATACTCCACACATGGTGAAATATATGAGCATCTGAACAGGAGGCTAGGAAGGGTGTCTAGAACTAAAAAAATGAAAATATTACCAAAATGAAAATAAATCTTCATATTATTCCCAATTACGTAAAAAATAATCATGGGGTCTTTAAAATTCTATCAAAAACCTTTGAAAGAACATTTTTCTTTAAAATTAAAAAAACCCCCTTTTGGCCTTTATGACTGTTTGCTTGAAAAATCCTATATGAGCATAGTTTTCTTAAAATTTAGAGTTTTAAAACTCTTTTAAGGTATTAGTATGATGTAAAAACATCATACCATGCTTTTAAATTTTTAATTGGACTTAAAAACCTTTGTGGCACTCCAGAACAATGCTTGTTCCAATGGTCATCTCCAACGGACATGCTAAGGACTGTTACCAAACAAATAGTATCTACACTTGTCAAATGACCATGAAACTTTTTCATAACGTTATAAAACTCATAATGACCTTGTGTAAAAAATTTGAGGTCACAAAAACACATATAGCTCCCATAATGTTCAATTTTCTCTAAAAAATTAATCCCTATGCATGGATTGTCTGCATATTTGAACTTGACAATGCTCTTTTGAAATGATAATGACCCATTTACAATCTATTTTTTACATTTTTGACCAAAATTAGTGATTTTTAGGCCACAATTCCTTGGTTTGACCAACTTGAAAAGGCTATGATTAGTTTTAGGAATGTTTTGTATGATAGGAGAAGTAATTTCACCTTGATAGGTCAAGTTACTAACAGTTAATATGATAAAGCTTTGATAAAATTGAACTTTTTGTTGCTTTTGAATTGAATTTAAACTTATTTTACCTTCTTCATCTCACATTGAGTGTGTTCATTGTGAATGATAGTGTTGATATTAATTCTCCTTGCATTTTTCCTCTTCTTTCTTTCCTATTTATGAGTAAGTTATCTTCTTGTAGGTAATATGGTATGCATCAAGTGGTTATGAAAAATTTAAGTGTGTAAAACTGATGAAGATTTGATCCATACATTCTCATCATTTCTTTTACCTAGCTCTGATTTCTTGGCTTTGATGTCTTATCTTAATTTTTTATTTGATTTCTTATCATAGGTACTTTGTTTGTCTTTTGACCCCTTGTTCATTCTTTACTACAATAGGCTCCTAAACTAATTATGCTCACATAGTTTTCCTCCCTTTCTTGGAAAACTATCATCCTCCATCTTCCTCTAAATTCTTCCCTCCTTATCACCAACATTATCATCTCATATATAAATTTCATCACTTTACTCTTTGTTCTTAATTTAAGCTTGTTCAATATTTAACATAGGTGTTAACCACTTTATAATCCCAAACTTAGAAAGGGTTCAACCTAAAGTCTTATATTCCTAATCCATCATTATTCCTCATGGTTGCTATTCACCCTATGAGATTGGGTTATTCAAACAAGATCATTATCTTTTCATGTAATAACATTGCTTAATGATCCTCCTTTCCTCTATTTTAACTTGTATCAAGTGTTTTCATAATGTTTAAACATGTAAAAATGCCTTGGTCAGTTTGATGAAGCTTCAATATTCAAAGATTCCATGGTGGAGGTGAGTTAAGAAGGCATCCTAGTGAAGGACCATGAAACATCTCAGATCTACCCAATCATATAAGGTATGATCCATTTTCAATATTGTGAGAACATTATGAAGTGTATTGGGGCCCAATTGAGTTATCTAATAGGTTCTAAAGGTCTCCTTGTAGATGTTAACATGATATTCATTTGATATGCCTCGTTAAGGCCATGTGTGTCCTAAAATCAATATTTTTGACCATGTTGAGACCTAATTTGACCTTAATGGGAAACTAAATCACCATACACACCTTAAATAGACTTCATGAACTTCATTAGGCCATTAATAAGGTGTTTCATACACTATTGAACCCATTCCCACAAAAGTTAATACCTAATTACCTCTAATGGGGACCACACATGCTAATTTATGCCTTTTTAGCCTCCCTAATTCGTACCATAGACTTAAGAACATCACATGAATCCTAGTTTCCCTCTATCATACCCATTAACAATGGTTTTTGGTCTAAAAGTTGAGATAATGTAGGTAAATTGTAGGATTCAGAGGTTTTTTGAATGGTACAGATCCATACAATATGAACTAATTTAGGTGGAGTTAGGGGTCTATAGGGGGAAGTCAATAGTGGCATGCATGAAAGAAACCAAAGTGTTTCAGTACTTGGAGAGCTCAAAAATGACATACATTTCCATCAAGCTTATTGGTAAGCTTAAAAAACACTTTAGGTTTGTGCTCAGACCATATGGAGGAGAGAGAATGAAGATCCAAGCTCTTAGCCAGAGGAAGTAGAATTGGTTAAATTTAATTAATGGGAATTTGTTTCTAGATTAGTACCATAAGCTCTATGAAAATTCCTTAAGAATGTAAGGGATATGAGCATCATCCATGTTTGCATAGGTCAAGTAGAACAAAATGGTTTTCATGGGTTTTTGACTTGTTTGGCCAAACCAATGGTTGTTCATATTTCTTCAGGGCTTGAAGAACCTCTCATGGCATATTCAGTGTTTGGATCACATGTGTAATCCTATGGAACCAATAAACATATATAATAGAAGGGTCTATAATCTATAGGTATATTTGGATAATAAATAGAGTGTTGAGTACTTTCTCTTGAGGAAGTTGACTACATTGAAAGATAAGATGGGTGTTCCAATCTTCCTCATATATTTTTACTCAAGGTTAATGTTCAAATTTCTTCTTATCTTCTTAGGGTGTCTTTAAGAGAGGACTCATATGCATTTGAATTTCACTATGTAGGATAATTGTAGGTTATTCAATATTTCCCTCAAAACCTTCAAACACAATCAAGAGTATGAAATGGAGTGTTGAAGTGATGATAAGACATCATCATATCCTTATGATCAGGTTCCTTAACCTCCAAGATAGCCTCATAGGCCCTGTAAAAACCTCCTTGCCTCAAAATGTCACACAATTAGTTTAGCAAAAGTTAAGGTTTTTAGCTAATGTTAAGGTTTCTTAGAGATTCCTAGGTTTCATTTTTTGACTGCATAAGCATTTGCTTGGTATACAAAGTGTCATTGTTTGACTACATAAGCATTTTATTGGTAGGGTCTTCAAGGTTCCTATGGTTTGGATTAGGGAGATTATAATTCTTTAGTTCATGTAATATTCATACCTCTACCATTTCATGTTGTTTTCACTACCATTACATCATGTTTCAACCCTATCTTTCATGTTCCAACCCCTAGATCACTCCATAGTCACCTCATCCACTCATCCACCCTTCATTCTAAGTCTAAACCATATGAAAAAACATATATACCCCTTACAACCATTAAGAACCATAATATTATATAATTATTGATCTATATTATCATACATCCTATTGAAGTAGCAAATGGCCACTTACAGGAAACCATCTTGAGCATACTTCATAAAAATCTATAAGGGCACTGTGTATGGACCACTCAGGGGAATAAGAAGTGATATGATATAGATAATGGATATCCTATGGAATTTAATGAGAGTTTTAATATGTCTCAAGGGTTACAAGCCATTTAATACCACTCTTTTCTCATATAATCCTATTACTCAAACTCATATAGATAATCCACATATATGAGTGAACACTTACAACATTATTGATGCATACAGAGAATAACATATTTATTGTGATAAGATGAAACTATCAAATAAAGAGAAGTAAGTATTACATTGATGAAAGGGGGAAAAATCAGTGGTCACCACATATAAAGGGCAAGAGAACATCAAACATAGGCCTGAGGGTAACACAGGCCTAACTGGGCAAAAACCCTAATCCTAAGAAGGGGAAGGTATGTGAAAGAAAAGATGACAATAAAATATTATATGAGACTTTACCTAGTCTTGAGACACATTATTTAATCCATATAATCATGATCATATCGATAAGAAAATGACAAAGGCTTACTCAAAACCTCATGCTCCTAACCACTTAGAGTTATAGGCAACCTAAAACTAGCTAGGATAAAATGGTTACTTAAGGTCTTTATAGGCATGACCAAGCCTCCAAATTCAATAAAAATTGTTAATGTGAATGATCAAGGTCATCCATTCTTCCATTTAGGTTAAAAAAATAGTGGGTATACCCATTATTTTGTCTCAGACCTAGCCCAGTATATGATAATCAATTCTAGGGCTAGGTGAGTGAATTCATGTTTTAAAGGGATTACAGGTAGGTTAGAGTCCATAAGTGGTTCTAAATAAATGTAAGAATATGGTGAAGATTTTTATATACCCTCTAAGGGAATATAAATATAGGATTCTAATCAGATGCCTAGGCCAAAGTAGATAAACCTTAAGCCTATTCTTAAAACCTACTACCATATTAAAGAATCCCCAAGTCCTTATAACAAGGTTGATGGTGATGAAGGGTGTGAAAGGGTGTTTTATGTCTTGATAAGATGGTTTAAAGTGAAAAAAATCAATAAAAATGTTAGAATGACCTTAAAACCTTACTTGAGTCTCAAAGCCCGAATACAACCAGTTCGAGATATAAGTTCAAGTGTTCATACACTTCACCATAGAGAGGCTCAAACCTAGGCCCCCTAAGGAAAATTTAAGTCCCCATATGGACTAAAAATCCATGAAATAATGACATTAATTTATGGGATAAATTTTATGAATGATCCTTAAGAAGTCAACCTATTGTAATTGACTAATAGAAAGCCCAAAGGGCACCTTTCAATGCCCCTCTCTCCACACACCCTTTACATGGGACCCCAAGCTATTGAGGGAAGATGAAGGTTTAAATTCACTATATATTCATGGAAATTGGTTCTAGTTTAGATGATTGAAAGATCTAAACCATCTTTAAGATGGTGGATGTCTTAAACCCTACCTAAACCATAGAAAGTACCTAATGGTGAATTATTTCTTCAAAACACATCTAGATGGAGTTGTTTGGTTGTGAAATAGTCTTGAAGGTCCCCTCAGGTCTTCTGAGCATCATGAAAACTCATTTATTAGCACATACAAAGGTTAAAATATATAAAATAAGCCTAAGAAGACTAGTTTGAGCCTATACTGAAAGAGATGAAAAGTGTTTGTGTGTACCATAGGGTTAAGGAGAGAGAATAGGTATCAAAGATCCTAAATAACCCTCTATCAATCATCTACAGGGACCTCCATGACTATGTATTCAAGAATATAAGCACAAATATTGAGATAAATGGTTGTGTGCATTCAGTATAATCTAAATAGACCAATCAAGCCAATATTTCTACTACATGAGATATTTAAGGTGATATTCAGGTTAAAGATAAGGTATAAGCTCCCCACAACCCAAAGGTTAGGGCGTAAACTTAAGGTTCATGTGTTTAAATAGACTAGTTTAACACCTTCAATAGAATAATATCACTATAAGGTGGATTAGAGAGCCATTTGAGAAGCAAGGGTATGTCAAACCTTCTTGGAGGAGGTCATCATGGTGTTTATAAGACTTTTGGTCAATTTGAATTCTAGGAGGATCTAATAGTATTTTGGCCTACAGATATCCTAACACTACTTAGGAAGGATGTTTATCACCCAAAGATAATTTTAAAATGCTCATAACCATATGGATACTCTGAATGGGAGATCAAACACTTTAAAAGAGGTAAAAGGATCTATTAAAATGCATTTAGTGCAATTGGTTCAAAGTTTCAAGCCCTAATCTCTAAGAACCATCATTAAGAGTCCTAAGCACTCTTAAACCCATCTAAATCCCTAATAAGGACTTGAATATAAATATTTGGTGAGATATTCATCTTAACATGTAGGAATCACTTGACTAACACTTGTAACATGTTTTCCACTCAAGAGAGGTCATGTCCATGGTACCTAATTGTATAGAGGTTATACATACACCTCCAAAAAGTGTAAAATTTTAGGGTTTTAAGTGGAAAAAGGGGTACATGACATAATAAGTGATTATAAACCATGTTAAGTGTGATTTTTAGACTTTTTATACCCCTCCAAGTTTGGAAGTTTTTATATATTTTCTTTTAGGTATCTTAGATAACTTTGCCTAATCAGCAAGTCTGTGAAGCTAGTCTAAGTCGCCTAGTCATGTAAGGTAGATGAGTTTTAGATGAAGGATAATTTAAAGGTATAAGTATTGATACATAGGGTTAATAAAAGAAGATTTCAAGCCTTCTAAGATGATTTGAGAGTCTAGTTCAACTATTTTAATCACCCAAGGAGTAGATGAGTGGAAAGATAAGGAACTTGTAGGTGAAACCTACTTAAGTAGTAGGTAAAAGGTCATAATAGTCATATAATGACATTATGATATTAATGAGACACCTTGAGGGATTTTTAACTACCATTTAGGTGAATATATTTCATGTTGAATACCACTATGAAGGAATGGAGACAATTTCAAATCCAAATCAACATGCACATTGAAGAAGAGATTGCTTAATGCTTCTTAAGGAATAGTCACACCCCATGTGCACTTTGTAACTATCATTAGATAAGTAATGGGATATTTTAGGCATGGTCATACTTTTCATTAAGTAAAATAGGGAATTTAAATCTTCCACACCTCACCTCAATGCCAAAATGGAGTCATTAAAGAAGTTTAATGCATATGAGTGATTATGACTATTATAACTACCATATGGCCTCCTTGGTCTCATTAATGGCCTCTTCTATACCTGGATCCTTATTTCCTCTCTCATGAACATTATATATAAGGAGACATTGAGATATTTGTTCTTATCCCTCAGATGGGTGTATCAAATCTCTTCCAAAATTATTCCTTATGCCTTTGAATCAATATAAGAATAGTTACAGACTTCTTGTTTGAATGTTAGTGTGCATTATGATAATTGATTTATAGAATGAATAATTTTCATTATTTTTTATAGTTACTTTCATGAACATAATGTCCTATTTTTATTCTATATAGGTTGTGTGAAGTGTTGATAAGTAGAGGTGTTTTTCAAGTGTTGATGAGATAATAGTTTTTTGTACAGATATAGGTTCTTAGCCTTCAAGTTACAAAACTTCCACTTGACCTTCACATGAAATATTCATGCCTAGGACTTTGTTGAGAAGTATGATTAGTTTTTAGTTTCATTAGTTTAATAAGTTTTTCTAGGGAACAAAGTAAGAGAGGATAGTCAAGTATCGGTGCATCACCACTATTAGTGTAGGTTTCTTTCTAAGTTTCATTATTATCCCTTTTCATCCCAATAGAGTTAGGTCTTAGAGAGATAATTCAAGTGATAAATCAAGGGAGATAGCTCCATAAAGATATAGGTTTTACCTAGACTAGAGTTATCCCACAACATATAGGTCAATCCCATGTTAGTCCAAGTTTGAGGAGGGTTTGAACAATCTTATTCAAGAGGGTGCAACTTAAGTAGACAATAGGTTCATAGGCATAAAATATTAATGCATGGTTCCAAATTTATTGTCTTATCTCAAGGAGTTACATGGAAATTAATTTAATTATTTTCAACTCCCCTCAATCATCCAACCAAATAATTCAATCTCAAGGTTAGAACTCTCAACCAAACCACTCTCTCTTCTTTGAAGCCTAGCTCTTTATAGCCCTCTTTTCACACAAATATAGTTGGTTTGACCAATCCACAAAGATTAAAATAAAAATAAATAAATTTTTAGATACCCTTTATCCCATAAAAGCTTCACATAAATATTTAAGACCTAAATATCAAGGGAGACTAAATAGATATATATACCTCTCTATCAATTAGGTCTCTTTAGGCCTATTCTAAAGATATGGTTATAAAAACCATGTTGTATGGTTAGGTGCCAACTTATAATCTTTTAATCCTATATCACATGGAAAAACAAAATATATTTAAAAAATTTCATAAATTTTGGCTAGTGGAAACTCAAGTTATCTAAGTTACAATATTAAAACGCTAGATTAGGTGTATATAGGTCTGTAGGTGGATGAGGGCTTACAAAAAGTGTTAGAATGAGTTTTTGAAAATTTAATATAATTATAATATCTTTTTTATGTTTTCCATATCTCACCTTAGTTTATACAATGGCTATTAGTTCATGACCAATGACTACAAAGCTCCAACATACACTATTTCATAATTATATGTGTACAATAGGATTATGTGTGAATGTTTTAGTTATATATAACTATTTAATCTATTTAAATTAAAACTGATCACTAAAATCAATAAAATATTATTTCCTACAATAAAATAATATCAAACATCTGAATTAAACTCAAAATAACAACTTTATTCTTCTTTTTGTTTCTGGACTGTGTTAAACAAAGATCTCAAAGCTATGTCATGCAAACCTTGAACCTATAGTTAAGTGATAATAATAAAATATATTCAAATAAGAAAAATAATAAAGGATTATTTCACATAAAAATAATCTCTTGGAACTTATAAATTATTTCTCCAAGCATTCTTTCATTCATTCATTTATGTCACTCTTTATACAATAGCTACCATAATTCTCAAGGCAGGATGCGTTCTTCTTAGATATTCATATTTTCATTTATTTATTGAGACTCTATACCCATATATCATAAAATTAATCCTATTATACTAAACTAATACTACTCACATTACTCAATCACATGTAAATCCATCCTTTTACAATGCTAAAACATGCAAGCAAATTTTTTATTTTGGCAAACCCCACCTAGTGTGTTAGTAACAATTCAAGTTTCTTGGATTATATTTCTATTCATAATGAATGGAACATTAATAAAATTTTTAAGTAACTCATAATATATAATAATACTCTTTACAACATTTATCAAATTTTATATTTCACACAAAACCTCAAAACACGTCACAAAGCCAAATTACACATTCAAATTCTAAAATTCTACTTTTTGGTGGGAAAATATATATAGGATAAAAACACACAAATAAAAGACTTATAGTGAATCTTAAACTCCATAAAGGACCCTAAAGTACCTATCTCACACACACAAGACCAAAAATGGTCATTATGAAAAATTCAAACACACTAACACCTTAAATAACCTTGTGATGCTTTGCATCAAACTTCCTACGTGGGGAAATTAAATATCCTAATAAAATGTAACTTGTCTATCTTATTAATTATTTTCAAATTATTTAACCTCTGATTTTATAAGCTCATATTTCTTATGTTTCTCTTATATTTCTCATTTTTTTCAACTGGTTCTTGTGTCTTTGTCTTCTTGCCTTGTCTTGCTTCTTTTCCAAATTATCTTCTGACCTCATGAAGTACATGATCTACTAAAAATCTTTATCATATTAATATTATATCTCATACATATCTAACTTATCTTCATCATAAATTTCAAAAAATGGATAGTTCTCATTATTCACTCTTACTCCTACTCCATATCTTCCTTCCACCTTTGTCATGGGTTGTTCATACATTGCTTACTGATATATCCTCTTAAACATGTTTTCTCCTTCATCCTCGTGTTATAATATATTATTAAGAATAATTTATTCCTTCACACTTTTCATACTCTCATTTATATTATCTTTGTTTACCTCTTCATTATTCTCCACCTTCTTATAGTGATTCTTCTCATAACCTCCTTCCTCATATTGCAATGGCATCTCCTTGAATAATTCTAGTTCATAATAACATAAAATTTCTTGGTAACTTCTTATTTTACTATTATCATTCATATTTACAACTATATCATATATAATATTAACAATTTAGTGTATTAACTTCTTACCTTGATCCTCCTTCATTTGCTTATTCTCTTGCTTACCTGCTTGTAGCTCTCCTTCCATGAGTCTTTGATCAATAATTCTTGGCATGCTATTTGGACTAGTTATTGGTCTAGGAATGACCTATCTTTTCTATCTCAATTATAACTATCTCTCACCTTACTTGGATCAATTTTAGACTAATCTTGTCCTCCTCTAAATATACAATCTTCATCCAATCATCTCCTTTATGAGGAGAATGGTTGTCCTCCTCATTACTTGGATTTATCATGAGCTCTTGTGCCTCATTGATTATTTTTTCCATATGAAAATGGAGTGAATCAATTTATTGAATATTTATAGCCACAAAATAATTCTTAGCACATACCAAATTACATTCATGGGACTTGTTAGTCTCTTCAAGGATTTCATAGTCTTTTCCATTCTCTCTTACTTTTGTATTATTCTTCCAAGTATCTATAATAATATCTTTCATATTATTGATTTCCTTATCTTTTAATCTTAACCTATAATCTTTAATTTCATCATTATATACCAATATTAGTTCTTTGATCAACTCAAATGATTTTATACTCAGCTTGGTCATGGATTTTGGCTTACCTTAGCTTGTAACTTTGTTTGGTTCACCTTGTACTAATTCTTATATATCTTATTGCCTACAAATAATTGTTTGTTTCTAATTTTCTCCCCTTATGTGACTTAAAATTTCACCTCCTTAAAGTGTTTCTATGGTAAAAATGCTCCTTGTCCTTGAAATCTTCTTTTCTTTAACTTTTAATTCTACATCTAGCTCTTTTATGATAGCTCCTACCTTCTTTTCACCTTGACTTAGGAAATCTAACATGTCAAATTCAGCCTCTTACATCAATGATCTATATATCAAATTCTCTTTCTCATTATGATATTGCATAACTTATAACACAACTTGTACTTGGGATTCATCTCCATCAAGTGTCAAGCGAGACCCCCTCTTTCATAGTCTTCTTCTATCCAACATTACCGGTCCATGATATATGTTACCTTATCCATCATTATTTCTCTCTTGAGTGTCCATTTACTCATACCAAGTTATCATATCTTCAACTAGAATTATCTAGAGCTATCATCTCTACTTGATAATTGATCTTAACTCTTATATAAAAATATCTTGTCTTGTTGTTCACCTGGTAACTCTTCATCACTTGTAGTCTCCTATTCAAGTTTATTGATTTATTCATGCAATAAGAATTCTGATTTATGATTTTCATACCTCTTTTTCCATCTTTTTTATTTAATCATATTGATTTTATGCCTTCAATGAGGCATCCTTATTATTGAAGATATCCTTCTCCAAGCATATCTCCCTTTTCAGGGTAACAAGCCATTGTATCTCCATACATTACTTCCTAATCAATCTCTTCTTCAACATAAGCATATTGCTTATGCTTTCTCTCCTTCATGATCTTAAGTTTTATTTCCTTAACATGTACTTCTTATTTCTTCTTTTTTGTGCTTGTATGCATACATGACAAGAGATCATTAGATTTAAAATATTTAAGCTTGTTTTCCTCCATATTATCCTTCTTAGGTTTCTTTGCTAATGCCTTTATCTATTTACTCTCATCATCCTCCATTACTATCTTATTCTCCTCAAGGTGATTCTCACATTCATCTTGTCTACCAACCTATTCATATATAATCAACTTCTTCATATCCTTATTAATTTACCTACATAGCAACTTCTTTTGCTTTTCATTATCTCTCATGGTAATCTTTCTCATTCTCTCCATGAGTAGCCTTATAGGCAAATTAACTCTCTTTTTATTCATTACCCATCCAAACCATTGGATTTAATCTTATTTCATGATCTCCAACAAGAGTATTATCCTCTTCATCCTTTAATCTATCTCACTCATATCCTCTTCAATAATCAACTCTTTTCTCTTTGGGTCTTCTCTGCTCTTTATCTCATTATGGTACTTTAACTCAACTAAGCCCTTAATTTTTCCTTCTCTATCTTCATATTCTATTCAAACAAGTTTTTTTCACCTATATTTAGAAAGTATCTTTTACCTTGTTTTGGTGTCTCAACCTAGGTTCTCTCCTCTACTTATTCTATTTACATTTTTTGTCCAATTCTTTTCCACCTTGGCACTACTACTCTTCTTGGAGTCTTTCTTCTCTCTTAATAGGGATACTCTTCTACCACAAAATTTTTAACTCTCTATTTTCCTCTTTCTATAATCACACTCAAATTTTTTTCATGGCCTCTATACCTACCTTCAAACTTTTCCTCATTTGCAACTTAACTTCATGCAACTTAAAATAGTAACTTTTAACACTTAAAATCATAAACTATTCCAAGATCTTACCTAATCTTATTCCACATGATGAAGAGATAATCCAAAAACTCTCCTAATTTATTTTACCTAACTTTTATTTCTTGGATTTTATCTCTTTTCTTGATTTATTCTTTTATTTCTTGTCATAAGGACTCTGCTTGTCTTTTGACCCCTTGTTCATTATTCACTACACTAAGCTCTTAAGCTTCATTATGCACACATAGTTTTCCTCTCTTTCTTGAATAACTATCTTCATTCATATTACTCTAAACTATTCCCTCCTTATCAAAAACATAATCATCACATATAGAAATTTCATCACTTCACTCTTTTTTTTTACTTCAATATTGCTCAATCTTTGACATAGGTTCATAGGCCTAAAAGCTTAAAACATGGTTCCAAAGTTCTTGTATTATCTCTAAGGATTACATGGAAATTAATATGATTATTTTCAAATCTACTCAATAATACAACCAAATATTTCAATCTCAATGTTAGAACTCTCAATCAAACCACTCTCTCTTCATTTATAGAATTTCAACCCCCTACTCCTTCTACACCTCTTGCATTACCCACATTGGTTCCTATTCCTTAACCAAATAATTAAGAAAATGCTACCTCTACTCCTCTTAATGACTTAAATGAAGTAAAGTATCTTATATAAAGTTTTAGTGATGAAATTATAAACATCAAGAGGTAAAAATCTCAACACTATGAGCCTTGGTATCCCTATAACTAGTTTAATCAAGATAATAGACCTCTTTTCCAAGGTAACTATCAAGGTCAAAGATAAATCACCAATGTTAGGCATTACAATAGATACAACCCAAATATTTATAGATCTTCAAATTATATTATTCTATCTCAAAAAAATCTAGTCCAAAATTAGTCATGGTGCCTTCCTTATGATCAATTTCAAAATCAGATTATGTACTCCAATGGTATGTCAAATCAAGCTCCCATGGTGCAAGGTGTCAAGGATCCTCAGTGTTTAGACTCCTCAAGGTGTTAAGCCTTATCAAAATCCATAAATTTAAATTAAATAATAAGGAGGATCTAATCAAGGGAAAGTATAGCCTGGTTTCACTTTTTTTAATTACAAAGAAGGAGATTATTGTGCAATGAATCAGTTTGGAGGCATAGGTAACATTGATACATATAACACAAGGGCTATTAAAAGAGTAATGTAAGGTAATCAAGAGGTAAGTAAATAACCTAATATACCTTATCAAGTTTTTCAAGGGACAAATAGGCCTAATACATCTCCTAAAGTTTAATAAGTGTAGAAAAATTAGAATGTGAGATCTGTTCCTTTACCTCAATCTTCACAATCCCAAGATAGTGTTGTTGATCCTAAAGGACAACCTAAGGTTGGTAGTTATTATATAAATATTAGTGAACAAATTAATAAAGTTCATGTGAATATTTTAATTTGGGAGACATTGTCCATTCTTGGACAAAAATATATACTTCAAGGGGAGCTATCCAATCTCAACTTCAAATTTGGATCAACAATGAAACGAAGAGCAGTCCTCTTGAATGAAACTCCACCTAAAGGAAATAAATAATTCAAGATATATAATACTCCTCTTTTATATATTTATATAATTATAGGTGAGTCTTTGGTTCATAATTTTATGATTTATAATGGTGTTAGTACCTCTATAATGCATAAAAAAGTGGCTAATAAGTTAGGCCTAAAATATGAGCCAATCACCAAAGGAGTTTTAAAATTGGATGGGAAAATCACAAATACTATAGTTATTATCAAATGTGTGAATTTTACTTTTCATTATTTTCCAAATTTTTAATTCATCAATATGTTTTTGTAATAGACCTACCACCCCACTTTGCTCTATGCCTATATAGGGAGTTCACAACTAAGATTGGGGGATACCTATGATCATATTGGTCCTACATGGTTTTTAGGACTAAGTATGGCACCAAAGTTAAGATAAAATCAAAACCAATTTATATGAGTCATAAATAACCTTATGCACCTAAAGTTTCCAATGTTAATTGCATTATTCTTGATGAAGGATATTTCCATGTTGACAAAGAACCAACTATTTCTCTTGAAGGCATACCTTGTATTTTTATTGATGAGTGGGAATATAAACACAATTAACATGATCCATATAAGTTCATGGAAGAATAAGGCCTAGGAGTGTATTGTTTATATGAGGAAGGTTCCTTTATTCCATTACTGGTCAAGCCTAGAGAACCCATGGATGGTCTATGGAAGTTATTCTTTGATGGACCAAGGAATAAGATTCATTCAACATGTTGTGCAATGTTGGTGTCTCCTTACAAATAAAGGTATTAAACCAATCTTATATTTATTTTCATTTTTAATCATAATATAGTAGAGTATTAAGTACTTGTACATGACTTTCAATGGCTTAGGAAAATATGAGTGAAATGTTGATGAGTATTTGGTGATAGTGATTTGATTATTTATTAAGTGAAAATTTAAAATGTAATAAGTAGATCTTTCTTAAAGTACTAAAAACATAGGGTGTGGGATATTATGTAATATTTTGAGGCCTTCAACATAAAAGCCATTCAATATAGGAAAATAATCATGTTGATAGGTTGGCTACAGTTAGAGCTCAGTTTGACATCCCTAGTGATGTCAAGAACTCAAGATTCAAACCACATGTCAAGGTAGTGGAAAGGCATTTAATTCTTGATAATGACATTAATTGTAAAGTCTTTCATGATGACAAAAAAATAACATGATTTATTAAAGAAGAAGAAGATGAATTTTCTTTAGTAAATTAGTCCTAGTTGTAGCAATAATATAGTGATCAAATTGTGCAACTAAGGCCAAACAAACATCCTAAAGGCCTAGTGACACTTGAAAGCATTTAAATGATGATGATCAAATGAAGAAAGAGAATATAAGAATATATACTAATCAATATAATTATGATAGGGTCACCATCTTCAAAGATAAAATTTTATCACTTGGAAAGGTATGTAACAAGAAAGAAAGACTTGTATTCATTTAGTTATTCAAAGAGTTTGCTTATATGTTTGATTGGGAATATAGTGATTTAAAATGTTTTGATTCTAGCCTAAATAAACACACTATAGAGATATATGTATATGATAAAATAGTAAGGAAAAGGTTAAGGCCTATCAACCCAAAAATTGAGCCCATAATGAGGAAGTAATTGACTAAGTTGATAGAATATAATATCATCTTTCCCATCAAACACTCATCTTGGGTTGCCAATATAGTCTTTATAAGGAAGAAGACTGGAGAGGTAATATTGTGTATGGATTTTATAGACTTGAATAGAGTTTCATTGAAATATCATTATCCTTTGCATCTCATGGAATAAATCTTGTATATAGTAATAGGTTTTGAATGTTTCTCTCTCCTTGATGGCTATTCAGGGTACAATCAAATTTTAGTGGAAGAGGAAGACCAATATAAGATAGGTTTTACCACAAAATGGGGCACATATGCATATAATAATATGCCTTTGGGATTTAAAAATTCTAAAGATACATTCCAAAGAGCCATAGACATAGAATTTCAAGGTTTGATAAATGATATAGTGTTGATTTATATTGATGACATCATAATGTTTTGAAGGATGAAAATGATCATTTGACTCACCTTAAATAGATGTTTGAGAGATATAGATATTTTGGGTTATCTCTTATTCCAAAAAAGTGTGTATTTTTAGTTCATGAATGTAAAATCTTAGTCCATATTGTCTCCAATAAATGTCTCTCCATAGATCCTAAAAGAGTAAGTGTTATCTTGTCCTTGTTATTACCTAAGTACAAGAAATGGCTATAAAGTTTCTTTCAAAAAATAAACTTAATTAGGAGATTCATAACTGATTTTGATAATATTTTCAAGCCTCTAACATAAATTTTAAATAAAAATTAGGATTTTAGTTAGACTAGAGAAGGAAGGGATACTTTTGGTGTTATCAAACTAGCCATAACTCAAGGTCTAACACTTGAAAACCCTGATTTTGAAAAGGAATTCACCTTGTATGCTTTATATATATATATATATATATATATATATATATGGTAAAAATTCATATCAGCCATATTGACACAATCAAATAATGAAGGTCTTGAATATCCCATTGCTTTCTATAGCCAAGGGTTAGAAGATTATGAGGTAAGATACACTTTTATAGAGAAGCAAGTGATTGATATTATAAGAATCCTTAAAAAAATTAAGCATATGATCTTTAAAAACAATTTACATGTGATGGTGTCTCATACAAGCATCAAATACTTCATTTTGAGTAGAGATTTGAATGAGAAAAGAGTTGGTTGGATCACCAAAGTAATGGAATATGATGTGGATATCAAGGTTATAAAATTTGTGAGATGAAAGGGACTATGTGAGAACTTAGATTTAGACTTGAAAGAACAAAAAGAGGCTTTACTAACTCTCTAAAATGACACTCAAATAATTTTATCTCCATTTACCATGAGTTGGACATAAGACATGGTCAAATTATTCCAACCCAATGAGTGTCTATCAGGCCTAGACATGGCTAAAATAAGACATTTTAGATTAAAATCCATTCCATATGTTTTAAGGGAATACTCTTTATTAATGACCCTAATGGAGTGATTATAAAGTGTGTAGAGGTTGATCAAGTTGAGAGATTACTGGTAGAATTTGATGATGGAACATCAGGTGGTCACTTTACACCAAGAACTACAATAACAAAGGTGATGAGAGCTAGTTATCATTGGTATATATTGTTCAAGGACTCATATGCATGAGTGGAAAAGTGTCAAAAGTTTTCATTCTTCATATTAAAATATAATCTTACATCCCTCCCTCTCTATCCCATTTAAGTAGACCAACCTTTCATGTAATGGGATTAGGATTTCATAGGTATGATTAATCCTCCTTCAAGTGATATTAATAAGTGGGTGTTGACTAAAATTGATTTTTTAAATATATGGACACACATTAAATATCTCAAGGAAGATAGTGAAAATAATGTGATGGACTTATGTGAAGGCATAACAACTAGATTTTATGCACCTAATACACTTATCTTAGATATTGCAATGGTTTTCCTTTGGTACGAGGATAAGTGAGTGGGTTTTGAAGCATTGAATCCACCTAAGTACATATTCCAACTACTATCCTTAAGGGAATGGAATAGTATCTTCCACAAACAAGAATCTAATTAGAGTTAGCAATAGAACCATGGAGGAAAATCAGAGAACATTGCACATAAAATTGAAGATAGCCTTATGGGATGATAAGATGACTCCTAAAAGAGGCATTGGAAATTACACCTACATGATTGTATATGGAAAATAATATAATCTACCTATCTCCATTGAGTTACTATATCTAGAGCTTACACATCACCTTGATATGATGGATAATGCTTCCATGAAGATTACACTAGTTGATTTGATGGAGCTAGAAGAAACAAGATATCATGTCATGCATACTATAAAGTCTCACCAAGCTCAAACCAAGAGGTATTTTGAAAAAATACGTATTACAAGATCATTCCAAGAAGGTGACCTTGTGCTCAAATGGGATGAACATAGGGACAATCCTATAACAACTAAACTTTTGAAACCATGTGGAGTGGGACCTATTTCATCACTCATTTCAAGCAACATAATGATTTTTAGCTCTCAAAGTTGAATGTAGAAGTACATATCCTAGTTAATGGGATACACATTAACTATTACTATTAAGGTCATTTTTCCTCTTGTACATAGTGGATTACTCTTTACTTTCTCAAAGTTCTTCTAGTACATGTTGTCTTGTTGTGTGTGTTTCTCATTTTATTGTGTGTGTCTTGTTTTATTGGTGTGTTTGGAAGATATATTAAATTTTTAGTATGTTTTAAAAATATAATATCATGTTTAGGTTTGTATTTGGTTTCATAGAGAAGTAATGTTTAGTGATGCCATGCCCAATCGATTGTCTAAGGCTATTAGTATAAATGTTTAGTGGAAAACTACCCTAAGAGGTCACCAAAAATGTTAGATAATCAATCAACCATGACCAAGGATTATTCAAACTAGGTAATTGAGTCATCTAACCTTATATATGATCTTGTTGAGAGGAATGTCTTAGTTTCCTAGTTTGGTGTTTTATATCATCTCAAGGTTTAAGAAAGGTATTATTAGGATGTTGAGTTCCATGTGTGTCTCTTGTCCAATCAGTCTTGTGCCATGATATTTGAATAGGTATTTTAAAATGTAGTTTATCAAAGTTTAAGATAACTTTGTAAATATCAAGGTTAGCTTTTAAAAGTCAAGATATGATTGATCTATAATGAAAACAATGAAGTGGTGATATCCCAAGATAACATGGTTCTTAATGATGGATAATTAGACCTAAAATCAAAGCTAATGACGTATCAACATTGTATTTTCAAGAATTTTTAGGAGTTTAAGGTAATTATGGAGATATCAGGGTTTTACTTATTTTGCCATATTATTTTTTTCAATGTTTTAGTGTAACCCCTTGAGGAGACATCAAGTGTCAAGGTATAACACCATGAATAGAGGTCAAAAAATGTCTTATTTGGTCATTTGAAAATTGTGAATATCATACTATATAATTTTTTTTTTTTTTTTTTTTTCGTAAAATCAATCAAGGTGTCACAATACTTCTTTTCCAATGTGTACTCACCTTGAAAAACTAAATTGCTCATTGCTCTAACATCTAAACATAGTATAATGATGAAATGATAGGGAAACGTAGATGAAGAGATGATTGGTACATTACATCATAACTATACAATCAAATATGATCTCCATTAGAATTTGGTTCATAGCTCTAATAGGGTATTTTGGTATAATAAACAAGCTCTCTTGATGAATATATGTATAAGTAAATATGCAACCTCAATCTTGATCAAGAGGTCTCGTTGAAAGGGTTTTAAAATTGATTATGGTATTATAATATCTCAAAAAATATTTCAAAACTTACTAAAGCTCAAAACCATGTATAGAAAGAAGTTTCATGTCCAAAAAAGGCAAAAACCCATTCATAATTTCATTGTGTCACTTATGAAGTGAAGAGAGCCATTTTGATGAAGTTGTTTCAAGAAAGAGGAGAGATATTATAAAAAATTATATTTGGGGATGTTGAATACCCATATTACCTTCAAATACAAGTTAATATTTTTGGGATTAGGGGGCAAAGCTTTATGAACCATTGTTAACAAGTTAAACCCCTCTTAAACCCTAATAAACCCCATTGTCATGATTTTTCTCTTGAAATGACATGTTTTGTTTTTTGAATGCATGTAAATGGTTTTAAAAAATATTTTTGTGGTACAATGGTCCCTAAAAAATAAAAATTAATACAAATTCCTAGTGGTCATGATTGTACTAGAAATAAATTTCACTATTCTGTTGTGTTGGACATGTCAGGTAGGGTTGTATAGGGTTTTGAGGTATTTACTAGAATTATGGGGATTTAAATAAAGTTTAAATGAATAAAAAGGATAAAAAAATCCAAATGAAATATATAAAACCACATACAAGATTACATCCAATGAATGAATGAGAAAAATGTGCAGGTACAGGTCTGTAGGTTTGAGAGTGCAAGTTTTGTTGTTGTTTGATACTATTGAGTGGTTTTGGGATTATAAAAGAAGTGAAATAGCATGATATGTAATTTTCACAAGTATTTAAACCCATTTAAATGTTTTATAAAATACCAAACTCATATCCAAGGTGGTCTTCATGTTCTAGTTCAACATACAGGCCTCAAGTGAAGGAAACATAGTCCTATAGGCAATCACATTTGATATCTTTAAAAATAGTCCACAATAAATAGGGATTGAAAGAATAAATGGGAAGAGTAATAGGCAATAAAATATATAAAATAGGTTGAAAAAATATTCATGATCATCCTTTATAAAAATTCATAGGTGGCGGGCTTGAGGCCATTAATATAATTTTTGAATAGGGTTTCAAGTGTAGATAAGCAAGTAACAGATCTATGAATAAAGTCTTGGTACTTAATGAATTATTGAGATATTCACCCTAAGGATTAAGCTAAAATGAGTCCTTAATTTTTTTTTAAGAGACTATTATGGTCAAAGTGATAATAAAATAATGTATTTATGCATGCTCAAGAGGATTGTGTAAGTCTCCAAGTTTGAAATGAAAGGTTCTTAGCAAACCTTATGTAGTCTCTCACTTGAAAATTTAATAAAATAAGATGAGTTGACTCTATAGTGTTTAAAAAATAATTTTAGGTCATTAAAGGCAAGGGAATCAATTCAAAAATAAGTTTATAAGTGGTTTTAAGATTGAAATAGGCACCTATAGGCTTACACATAGGAATGTGAAGGAAAAGTGCAAGTTTTAAGTCAACTTTGAGGTTTAGAGATTCATATTGGTTGTGAAAGACCCTATTTAACTTTTATATAATTATGGAATATATAGTCATAAGGAGAAAACATCAAAATAAGGATATTAGAGATAAAAATAGATACATACTATGCTCCAATCTCCCCTCGACCTCCTCAAACTCCTATGCCCTATGCCATATGACCTATGCCCTATGTGATATATATATATATATATATATATATATAGGGCATAAGGGTTTGAGGAGGTCGTGGGAAGAGAGGAGCATAGTATGATATATAGTTTTTTTAGACACCCCAAACAAATAGATATATATCCCCTCTCCCCTTTCCCCTCTCCTGTCCCTTACCCCCAAGCCTTGTATATCTATCTAGGTCCTAGTTATCTATATGGTGACCCTCACCTATATAAAATAAAATAAATTAACTCTAAATTCTAAAATTTAAACTCCCATATATATATATATATATATATATATATATATATATATATATAGAGAGAGAGAGAGAGAGAGAGAGAGAGAGAGAGAGAGAGAGAGAGAGCATATATAGTTTATATAGAGGGGGGCAAGGTTGAACCACAATGCCTATGACCCTTAACATTCTCTAAAGTAAGTGATAATATTTTTAAGGGGTAAAATAATTTTAAAACAATATAAATACACCATGGGGCATGTATCAATCATATAAGAGGCATTTACAATAAAAAAACAAGCATAAAAAAGGACCTTTTTCTCAATATAGTCTCTCAAATGCACACTACAGGCCTATAATGCCTAAGAGGGTAAAATTTATCACTTGAGAATTTGAATGAGAATATGTATGTGACAAAATTAATTTAAGGTATGATCATAAGGTTTGTATACTCTAACTTCATGGCATTTTTCAGTCCATTAAGAGGCTCAACTTTATGAATAATTGTTAAGAAGATTGGAGATCTAAAATTATATTTAGTTCCCTAAACAATATCAATGACTAAATATGTATAATATTTGAATTAAATTGATACAAAATGATTTTAAATAACCTTGATGATGTCTACATACCTCATGGGTACCTATTCGGTCAATAATCTTGGCACATGTGGAGAATAAATGCATGAAAATGGCTTAGAAACTACACTTTTCATCCTTTTTGTAGGTGTTTGAGTGAGAGAAGTATTATTAACCATAGGAATAGGTTTTTTAGGATTATATATAGTTATAAAGACATTAAAAAATACATTTTATATATCCCCATGGTGATATAACATGTTTGAAGTCTCTAGACCAAGCCAAGATAAAGATTTCCTTTCTTGCATTGAGAGGTTGAAGTGGAAGACATTCCTAAGGTCATAAATGAAATTAAGAAAAATAATGACATAAGTTTAGGAATATAATTACATATTTTTAAGTCTATTTATGTTTTATAAATTTTCATTAAAATGACTATAGATAGTTTTGAGAGCCTATTCATAGGCAGTCCACTAGTCATGTTGTTGAGGACAATTAAAGTAGCATAATAGGACTCTATCAATTGTTTAAGATTTAATAAAGATTTAAAATGATATTTTAGAGTCCAAAAATGATATAATACACCTAAAACACCAATTTTTAGGTCATGTAACATGGAAAATAATACATACAACCCTCTCTAAACTTTGTACTAGTAGGTTGTGAAGACCTAATGGACATCTAATCAATTGAAAGATTATCTATATGCTTGAGCATAGGTTGTATGATATTATAAAAGGAATAAATGGAATTTAAAATATTATTATTATTATATTTAAGTCAATAATATACCTTATATGAGTGATATACTTGTATTCATTGCATTCCTTTGGATCAAACAACTTAGGCATGAAATTGTAGATTCTAATGACAAAGAGCATAGTATGAGGAGGTCTAAGTCTTAAGTTTCATTATAAAAAATATGGGAGATGAATTATAATATACAATTATTGTGTATAAATATGCAAATAATGTCAAGTAGGCCATGTGTCAAGATGTCAACATGTTACTCCTCAACCAAGAAAGGGTAGTTTCAAGAGAGAAAATATGAGTCATAGGAGATGAAGAGCCGCTCCTATGCCATCTTTCATGAGGGCATCATCAATCCAATAAAACACATGTTAAAGATGAATAATAAGACTATTTATTCACCTTATATTAGAATTGTAATTGGTTTCATGATATATGATAGTCATGATGGACTTCTTACATGTCTATCATCTCTCTTTCTTCTTCATTCTTCTATAAATACTCCAAAAAATGACATTTTAAAGGAACCTCCAAGTTACTATGGTGAATCCTTTCTAAAATTAATACTTTTTTTTTTGAAGTGAATGTAAACTTATTTTACCTTATTCATCTCACATTGAGTGTGTTCATGGTGAATTATTAAAGAATGATAGTGTTGATGTTCAATCTCTTTGCATTTATCCTCTTCATTTCTACCTATTTGTGATTTAGTTATCTTCTTAAAAGTCATATGGTGTGTTTAAAGTTGTTATGAAAATATTAAATGTGGAAAACCTCCATTAGTTCCTCATTCAAGGCCTCTTGATTGTCCCTCTTGGTTTATGTATCAGTTGCAACCTCCATATCGAAATACTTATACTAGAGAACTATTTGAAGTTGTGTGATTATATTCAGCCTTTTATTTAGCTTTGTTATCAACTTATAAACCATAGTAAGAGACTTAAAATGTGGTGCATCACCCCTTTTTATATTTTCTTTCATCTTTCTCTTTTCATTTTAATTATAATTTGAGTAGGTGTAGTGATAATATAGGTGTAGCATCAAGGAAACCAACCCTCTCTAGATGTTCTCTTTATCCATAGGCAACTCATAGCTTTAGAGAATTATCATTGTGTAAATTGAGTGAGGAGACCTGAAACACCTCTTTAATGAATGTAACTCAAAGTGAAAATAATAACCTTATATCATATATATATATATATAGACACACACACACACACATATTTACACAAATATATCATTAAATAATAAAGAACTAATGTGATCACATGTAGGCCTAAGATACATGATTAATATCATGGCACTGTCTAGATAGTAAAAGTACAAGATCAAAAAGAAAAAAAACACAAAGATAAGATAATTGAAAATAAATTCAACAAGTAATGGTCCAAGAAGACCAAAAATAAGTGACATGTTCAAGTGCCACAAAATTTAATGGACATGACTTAGTCAAATGTCTACAAAGTAAGGAATGACATCTTCAAATGTACATACAATAAACATTGACATATTCAAATGTCCATACAAAAAACAATGTCATATAAAAATGTCCAAGAATGAAAAATTACATATTCAAATGTCCAAGAAAGCAAACATAGGAAATTGGATTGCATACAATAGAGCATATTAAAATGATTGAACAAGCAAGATAATAACAAAGTAAAACACTCATGGAATTGTATAAAGTAAAGCATAAAAAACTAACATAAGCAAGTCATAGTGGCCCATGGGTCAAATGTGTTAGCAAAAAAAATCATATACATATCATATAAAGTACCAATCATGGATACTAGGCATGTGTAACTACATATGTTATCTCAAACATGATAGTGTAGAGTGATCATCGAATCATATAACTTGTGTGTATCAAGATCATATAAGATTTATTCCCCCAATATCCTAGTGATGTGAATAGAGGGAAATTAAAAAACCCATAAGTGTCATGTATATGTTTATGCCTATATATGTGTATGTAGGAGTAAATGATATGCCATTCCTCAACATGGAACTAACACATAGATGCTAAGGAGCCAATAAAACATGTAGGTAACGATAATGTTTTTGGATTTTTGAATGTTTTTTGAATGTTTTTTTGGTATTTTTAAAGAGACAATATCATCTTATGATCTCATCCAAAGGATGATCATAGGTATCTCCCCACTCAAAACCTAGTGCAAGAAACCAGTGGTACTACCAAAGAGCATGTATAGGTGAAATATTTGTCATTGTAATATCTATGATGCTCAACATATGTATAATAAGAATCTAAGGTAGTTAAGTACCAATAAATGGAATAGGGGTCCTTAGAACCCATATCTATGTAATTTATGGTTTATTCTAAATAAAAATAGTAAGGACATGTTTAGGTGCTCTAGACATTTGAATATGGTGCATGGAAGATGAGGATTCCATGGAACCCATTGTTTATGCCTGATGTAAAATTCATTCAAGTACTATCTACATAGTAAAGGGGATTAACTATTACTTACCCTTTAATGGTGGATTATCCATAACAATCTTGATAATTAACTATCCAGGTATGAATTTGTTTTGTTCAATATGATGCTCATAAGGAACACCATAAACTATAATTACTTGATTGGGATGAATATACATAATACACCCATACACTATAAAAGTTAATGATTGAAGAGTGTGTCCCAAATTTCATCCCAAAAAAATTTCAAAGACACATATATAAGGTATAACTAAGAAATTAATAACCCCATGTGCGGGACTGACCTATAAAGGTTGATCAATCTCACCAAGAACCATTTGGGAGGTCTCATTGAATGCTCTGACTGATCTAGTAGAGGGGTGTAAATTGTGATGAGTATAACCCAAATACATAAGTAATGTCATGGTGAAACCATTTTCACTTGCACCATTATAAATCATAAAATTATGTAAGAGGTATTTATCAAAGTATGCTCAAATGAATAGAGAATGAATATCGAGTCATCATCCTTAATTTCACTATCATTAAATGAAATGGTAAGTTTCTAAACCATATGAGGTATATGTTACATGTAATTACTAATAAATCCATATAGTGGGTTCACATAATATGCTAGATGATTATGCACATTATATGCCATTTGGACTTTTGGTTCCTTCTTAGAATAGTCTTACAAAGGATTGTTAAATATTTTATGCTTATGGTGATCACCATGTTATGAACCAAATTCCTTTGGAGGATTGTCAAATGTAATTTTTTGGTAATTAATGAGGTAATAGATCTTATTATTTAAGGTAAAAAATATATTCATAGAATGCCTAAGGCATTGGTGATAGTCTATTTTATTATTTTTGGGAAAACTAGTGTTTAGTTCCTAAATAATGAGGGGTCTATAATTAGGGGAAAATCTAGTTTAATATGGTGGAATATGGATTTTAATCAAGTAAATTAAATGAGGAAAAGATATAAACTTATCTAAAAATAGGTTGAAATGAATGATTCAGGAGCTAGAAACTGAGTTACAGGACTAGGACACTATCTAAAATCTAGATCTAGACTTTGTTTTCTAATTGGATAGGAGTGTCAGAACTAGACAAGAGTGGCACTTGTGCTATAGTATACCTATTCCACTATTATCCTAAAGATCTAATATTTTTAAGTTTTTTTCACTAGGTCAGTGTGAGCATGTGCACCAAATTTTATAGGTTGGAAGTCAATAGAGCTCATTGTAAGTCTATTTTAATCTCTAAAACCCTATATTCATCTACACACATGAAAACAAAAAATACATCAAAATAAAAAGGGGGGAAATTTGGGTTAGGGGAATAATGATCACATGATATAAAACCATTGCTATCTTGATCACTATCTACATTAACCCTCAAGCTAGGGTATCAAATTAGATGTAGTTCTCCCTTAGGAAATGTGCATAATCAATGCACATGATAGATGCAAGAATGACATTTGCCTAGGCCTTTCCTTGATCAAGCATGAAAAAATATGTGTGATGCAGAATGCTAAGCTATAATATTGAATAATTTTTATTGAGTCTAATGTGCCAAAGTAGTGAGTGATAGATATAAAATGCCTTGTGTAGTCCTTTATATAGAAGACTCGCTATTTTGAATTTAAGAGCTTTATTTACATTTGGCTAACATTGGAAAACTTAGGGATGAAGCAAAGAAAGGGGATATGACCCATCTAGTAAAATAAACTAATCATTAAGGCTTAAATTGACCTTGGATAAGTGTGCTATAAACTAGACATTTTGGGTTTTAGTGCTGTAGTCCAATCCCAATGCTCCTATCTTATAAGCTAAGGATTAGGGGGGATGGAAAAAACATAGAAAATATGACCTAGCTAAGGTGGAATGATTGTGTGAAGGGTTTGAGATGATTGGGAATAGGTAAAAATGTGACTCAAGCCTGAAACAAGACCAAGATGACTAAAGTGAAAGACATGACTGAATGTGAACAAAGCTCATATTCACCAGTCAGAGTCTCTTATGAAAGGACTGTGAAAATACATGATATGTGTGGTTAATTAACCAATTTAGGGTGTATACATTTACCCCCCTTTTAATCTAGTGATTAAATGAAATGAAGTAATAGAGTAAAATAAAGAAAATGAAATATGTACCTGAACCTACTTATGTGGAGATAAGTGTGCTAGAAAAGGGTCCAACTTCCTAGCCAGGGAAGTGGATGGAGAGCTGAATAGTGCCTGAAGAAAGAAGGAATCCCTAAAATAGATGTCCCCTATACTAAATTTAAATATGATATCCTTGTAATCATGGAGGAGGGAAATGCTTTCCCACTATGCTGAATTTTGCTAGCAATGAGAAATGCTCAGTGGCTCAAAACCAATGTTTATCCTCTATCCCATATAAACTCATGTAATCTAGAATGTGTGTATAGAATATATATACTATGAAGAGAAAAATATATCATGCCCCCACTCTAGATAATATAAAATGAAACTAATAAGTTCTCAAAGGCTCAAAACTAATGTCTACCCTTTGTCTTGTTCAAACTTGTATAGTCTAGGTAATCCTATAAACCAACCACTACAGATGACCATATAGTCAAATTTGGTGACAACCTAGGAACAACTAGGTGTAATCTAGAAACTTTGGTAAAGGTATAAGCAGAGGATGGCATGTATTGCCATTCAATTTTGTATAATCCTCAATGCTAAAGAACATGATCATCTATGTCATACCCCCAAGTTTGGTATGTGAGTGATGTGTTTGTATAATCTAGAAATATATATAACCACATGTGATATGAGTTACTGTGTCATATCCCATGTGCAAAATTAGAGATCAAAATAATGTGCTCTACACTATTCCTATAATCTACTATCAGTCTTTAACTATGTCATGTTGTATGAAGCTATATGTGTGAGACATATAGCGATGTATATAACCCCAAATCTAGTATTTGAGTTTGAATCTATGTCAAAGTCACTATGAATCCATATAATTTGAACCGCTATATATATATATATATATAACTAATTTATGTATCTATAAACTAAAGGTATATCCCTCTGAATGTTTTAAGTAATGTTGAATGACCCATGTAGTTTGAATCACTATATATCTTGACCAATTTGAGTTGAGTCTAATAATTTGACTGTTGGATGTGTAAGAGTCATGGTGTATCTATAAACTGAAGGTGTATCCCTCTAAATGTCCTGATCAATGCTGAGTGACCCATGTAGTCTGAATCATTATATATTTTTATTGATCTAAGTTGAATTTGATAATCTAAATATTAGATGTGTAACCATGGTGTATCTATTTATGAGAGTGGATAGGCATGCTAGATAAGTGTAGGAATAGGAATAGTAGGAATTATGCTCCTATTTTGGGGAGAGGGATGAGATCTATGATAGAGAAGTTTGAGCCAAAAGTGATGACTAGTGGTGTAATGATAGAAGTGAGGATGGTATAGTTTAAATAGATTGAGAAGTTGGTTGATTGATTAGATTGAGTTGTTTTGAAAGTTGAACAAGCTATTGATTAGCTAGGATGAATTGTTTGATAGTTGAATGAGTCTTTGATTGGTTAGGACCAAATTATATATTTGGGTAAAAAATTGGTATAGAGATGTGTGTGTCATAGTAGGTAGATTATGTAGTAAGAGAGGCTCATGTGATATTAAAGGTATCATTTTTATGATTATATGGAAAAAAATGGTTTGTAAAATGGAGATACGGGGTTGAAGTGATAGGAAAAATGGTATTTTGATTTGAATGAGAAAGTTGTTTGATATAAGAGAATTGGATTGATTCTTGATTCATTTGGGCACTGATGAGGTTGAGATTTGGAGCTATGGAGTAAGAGATATATCGAGGAGATGAACACCTACCATAACCCATTTTGAGTATTTGACAGCCGAAGTGGAAGTTGATGGGGAGGCTACCCTAGTAAGTAGCTAAAACGTGTGATTTTTGCCTATTTAAAAGCACGTTTTTGATGTTTTGGAGGTGTTTTAATTAGCCTAGTAAAATTTTAACTAGTTATAGTGCTCATATCCCTCCTCTAGCACTACTGTCTATACTCCAGCACTATTATCCAATTTATAGCACTCCTATTTATCACTATTGTCTTGTACCTAATGCTATTATCCTAGAGGCTATATTTTTTAAGTTTTTGCTTAGTTTAGTTGTGTTTTTGATTTGGCATGGTTAAATGATGTATATACTATTTTTTGGTTTTTTTAGGGTGAAGTATAGATGAGAGAGTTATATAGAGGCTAGGTTATGAAGACACTATGATTATTGGCTTTATCAAATGATTAGAGGGTTGTGATGGATAGAGTAGGGTTGGGTCATGTGTGTGACCTAGTACCTATGTAGTGGGATAGGTATTTTATTATTATCTTATGTGAGAGGTGGAATGTAGATACATGTAATTTATAGATTCCTACTAGGGAGAATATGATTATTCTAGAGGATGTGTACCATATTTTGCACTTACTAGTTAGTGGGCATCAGGTGACATTCTATGATGACATGGGTGTGGATGCTATTAATCATGCATCCTTATAATTTTATAGTGTACCCTTAGGCATACATGGGAGAGGTAGTGACAGTGATGTATTATTGTTATTTATTGTGTAGTTGAGTGTTTCATGCCTATAAAAGTGGTTAACCATGTTATTGGCTTCATTTTTGGTTATAGATGGGAGTGGGGTATCGATTGCATACATGATGCATAGGATCATATGCAATATAGAGGTGTATGGCACTATGTTATCATGGGTTAGGACTATTTTTACCCACTTATATAGGGACCTTTATTAGTTTACTCAAGAGGCATCCAGTGGTGGTGTGAGTGCAACTACTTTATTACATTATTGGGATTATGACCATATAGCAGTTGTGCAATCGATAGGATTATTGAGGGAGAGGTGGGTACCCCCATATCCATATGGGGAGTGGTGGATGAGTACAGTAGCTATCTATTCTCTGAGGATAGATCACTATAAATGAGTTTTAGAGAGATTGGTGGCTTGAGATATCACATGGAGGTCTTATAAAGGATTCCCTAGGTGGTCTGAGGATAAAGTGCAATTACAATATATGAGTGTCAGTTGTTGGATATATGACCACTAGGTTAGAGTGTACAAGTGCTTTTAGTATGATCACATGACTAGATATTTTTGTGTACCATAATATGTGCCCCCAGTAGCAAGGGTGTGGGTGAGGAGTGCATGGGCACTAATGAGGGTAGGAGCTCATGGGAAACCTATCAAGGTTGAGTTATCACCATTACCTTTGGATGTGCAAGATGTGGCTATAGACATTCCTGATATAGATGTTGTTAGATGCATATAGACATATACCGCATGGTAGACAAGGCATCGATGGGATCTATTATATCCTATTGATAGAGGGGATGCTATCGAGTATGAGGACCCTAATTCAATCTAGATGATGTGAGGTAAGCGTTGTTTATATTTTCATTATTATTCAAGTTTGTGCATGTTTTAGCTTGCTTTGAAAATGCATGTCTAACATAGTGTTGTACTTTTGTGTGTAAGTGGAGAAGAAGGTGATCAAGATGAAGCACAAGCTAGGGTAGGAGGTGGAGATGATGGGTTTTGGGAGACCATCATTGATTCTACACTTTGTGAGATAATATTACATGTTCTTGATGATTCTATGGAAGAGGGTTTGATTGAGTGGGTGATAGTTACAACCAATGTTTATGCTCATTTATTTGAAAGGGTTGTGATAGCTACACTTGCATATGTTAGGGTAGTGAGATAGGGATGAGCTGAGGGATGAGTTGGATAGGAATAGGATGCCTCCACATAATTATGGATTGGTGAGTACATGGATCATGGATGAGTACATTGATTTTTAGAGGTGATATGCATATTTGCATGAGGAGCATGGGTGGTTACTGGAGTGAGAGAGCTAGTGTAAGAGGCATTTAGGAGCTCGAAGAGGTGTGGGGTCATCGAGTGCTAGGCTAGACTATGAAACTAGTACTAGAGGAGAGAGTGAGACTAAGAGTGAAGGCATGATGCCCATTCATGATTGATTGTATCTTGATATGATGTATATATTTTGAAAATTTTATTATATATATATATATATATATATATATATATATATATATATATATATATATATATATATATATATATATATATATATATATATATATATATGGATATTGAGTTGACTTTAATTCATGTATACTATGTTATGGATTTTGGACTAGATTGTTATATTTATTGTAAGTGGTTGATTAGAAATAGTTGATTTGGAATTGATGTTACATATGTTTTTTAAAATGGTGCTTGAGATATTTGATTTGATTATTTTGATATGTGTGATGCTAGTTTTGTGTTTTGATTTGTATGTAAGTAAATAATTTTATTTGGTTTGTAATTATATGTGACCAAAAAATTTGTTGGTTTTGCAATTGGGAAATTTTTGTGATAAATTGAGTTGGTTTGAGATTGGTAAATTGTTTGGATGGTTTAGTTTAATGTTGGTAAAATAGGATTTGGTAAGATCTAAATTTTGATAAGCTAGTTTTTGCTATGGACAGTTATTGGGAATTATGAATGATAGTTGTTAGTATATGGGGATGTAAGATGAAATGCTATGTATTTTACTTCCTTGAGAGTGGCTCAAGAATACAAAGGCTAGCTAGACCTTTAGCTCCATCATTGCCTTGATAAGTGAAATTATGAACTGATGTTGGTATGAATGTGCATTGTATCATTTTGTGCTATATCAGAATCTAAATCTTATTGGCCAATTGAACAAGTGTCTATATTTCTCATATTGTGTAGGAATATGCTCTATATATGATACTATCTATTATGTACTAACTATATCTAGATGTGGAGATTCTTAAAAATGTAACTTTATTGGTCGCATAATTGAAATTGTGCTATGAAGAAGGCTCATTTATTCATAATTGTATACCCTATAGCCTCTACTTTGATGTGTATGACTGAGCCATAGATTTAGTTAAAACTAAAACTTATGATGTAGGCTCATTTAATCTTAACCATAGTGGAGTATTACATGAGATAGGATCCAAAAAATATGGCCATAATGTATATTTCTCATGAGTAGTACTCTATGATGTGGGTTGATTTAATCTTAGCTGTAGTGGATTGATACATGAGATAGGACCTAAAAAATATGGCTATAGTGAATATTTCTCATGAATAATACTCTGCTATGGTGCTTATGGCTCTACTGGTATGTGTATGGATCTACACTATGTACTCCTTAGACTATAGTTCTATATATAGGCTACTCTTATTGTACTAGTTTCCATACCTTCTAAATAGGTAGAATAAGAGATCTCTTGTGAGGCTCTATCCTAGAACTTGCATTACTCTCATGATGAGTGATCAATTATTCCTATGAAGGAATCTCCTAGGATGACTTAGTCATAGATGAATGAGGTCTATGGTTCCATGGTGGAGGATATATTGGTGTCTCCTATGTGAATGCTATATTGACATTATCAACACATCTATTAATGTAATCCCTAAGTCCATAACAATCATTATCTTTATGTCCATGGATATGATGATAGTTGTAAAAAGATTGATGTGGATATTTCTGTAGGAGATGTGGATCTCATCAATGAGTAGAAGGTAATGTGATTAATCTCCTATATAAGAGTATTGATAATATGATAGATGGGCTATCCTAATCTAAATCAAACGATAGTGGTGCTTTGATGTTATTCTCTATAGTGTATACTATAGGTTGTGCTCTAGAGACTAACTCTCTGATCTTAACCAATTACTTTTTTGGTTGTGGTCTCCTATCTTGTTTAGGACATAGTGGATGTTGGATGCTAGGATATATAGATATTATTGTGAAATATAGATTAATTTAATCAACTGAATCTACCTTAATCAATCCTAATTTGTTTTCTAAAGCTAGAACTGTATAACATAAATGCCTAAAAGAAGACTCTATCTGATATAGTAAATGATCAAGGAGAGGTTGGTGAAGCCCCTTAATAAATATATTTTTAATCTATAAATCTACTTGTTTGTATATCAATCTTAACATATGATTCTTGAATCATAAGATATAATCACTAACTGGATCTAAAGTATTCTATTGTAAAGTTGCAAGTTTCTCATATGTGACATGAGGGCTATTATTTTCTATGAAATGTCTGAGAAATGCCTCCTCTAAGTCATCATATATGTGAAAGGAGCCAATAGGGAGTAGATGAAAGAACCAATTCTATGCTTCCCCAACTAATGTCTATTGGAATAACTTTAGTAGAATCAAATGACTCACATTAGATGAAAAAGCCTTCCAAAAGGCCTAAAGGTATATGAATGGATCTCTAGTTCCATCGAGGTGAGGCAATGATGGTATCTAAAAATGATTATGAAATGAAGCTTTTATAAATGTCTTTAAAATTTGGTTACCATGTAAATCATTAACATTCATCCAAGACTTATAGGCCTTATTTTCCAAGGTAAGGAGATGTACTTGGTGTTGTAATTATCCAACTACATGCATTAAAGAGATAATCTCCTAGGATGGTACATTATTATCTTGAAGTGATTCATTTAATCATTGAATTTGATTGTTAATTTTAGCCATGGGAATGCTATATTTAGCAATTAGATCATAAAGAGGTGGTGTGCTCACTTGAACCTTGGGAGTAATGGTAACTTAGACCTTACTAGAGGGATGTGGGATACCTCAAAGAATAGTCACCAAATGTTAATTGGTGGTTTTAATTTATTAATTTGAGGTGGGATTTGTTTGAAGTATGTCAGGTTCATCAAATGTTTTTTTATTTTTGGGAAAAATAGTGTTTAGTTCTTAAATAATAAGGGGTCTAGAATAAGGGGAAAATCTAGTTTAATATGGTAAAATATATATTTTCATCAAGTAAACTACATGAGGAAGAGAGATAAAAATATCTAAAAATAAGATAAATGGATGATTCAAGAGCTATAAACTAAGATGCAGGGCTGGGAAACTATTTATAATTTAGATTTGGACTTCATTTTTTGATTGGATAGGAGTGTTAGAATTGGACAGGAGTGACACTAGTGTTATAGTCCACCTCTACTACTATTATCTTGAAGATATAAGTTTTCTGGGTTTTATTTGTTAGGTTAGTGTGAGCTTATATACCAAATTTAGAGATTGGAAGTCAATAGAGCTCATTGTATGTCCATTTTAATCTCTAAAACCTTGTATTCATCTACACACATATAAATAACAAATACATCAAAAGAAAAAGGGGGAAAACCAGGGTTAGGGGAATAATGATCACATGGTCTAGAATCTTTCTATCTTGATCACTACCTACATTAACTCTCAAGTTAGGGTCTCAGATCAAATTTAGTTCTCTATTAGGAAACATGCATAATCAACACACACAATAGATGCAAGAATGACTTTTTCTTAGGCCCTTCCTTGATCAAGCATGAAAATATATGTGTGATGCAAAATATTGAGCTATACGATTGATTGATTTTTATTAAGTCTAGTGTGACAAAGTAGTAAGTGATAGATATAAAATGCCTTGTGTAATACTTTAGATAAGAGACTCATTATTTCTAATTTAAGAGATTTATTTACATTTGGCCATTATTGGAAAACCTATGAATGAAGCAAAGAAAGGGGATAGGACCCATATAATGGAAGAAACTAATCATTAAGGCTCAAATTGACCTTGGATAAGAGCACTAGAAAATGGACACCTTGGTTTTTATCACTATAGTACAATCCCATCATTCCTATCCTATAGGTTAGGGATCATGGGGGATGGAAAAAGCATAGAAAGTATGATCTGGCTAAGGTGGAATGACTATTTGAAAGGTTTAGGATGACTAAGAATAGGTAAAAAGGTGACTCAATCCTAAAACAAGACCAAGATGACTAAATTGAAAGACATGACTAAATGTGAACAAAGCTCATATTCTCTAGTCAGAGTCTCTTATGAAAGGACTATGAAAAGACATGATATATATGGTTTCTTGACCAATTTAGGGTGTATACATAGTCAAAATAAGAATTTGCATCATATCCTTTGGGTATAGGTATATTTACATCAATATCTTTAGGAGGGAGAGATATAAGATGACACTCTAACAACCACAAGAGTAATAAATTAGGAGTCTTAGGTAAATGTCTAAATTATCTCCTTGGTGCATTAGATTGGATAAGCTGATTAGGCTATTTTGAAACTATGTTAACCATGGTGGTTGTTTCCTTTTTAGGATCATGAGCTTTCACCTTATAAATTGGGTTGATTGTAAATTATGAACTAGATGTATATGCATATGGTGTGTTTCCTACATAGTTGAGATTATTCAATGACATAAGCTTCATTTCATGGTCCCATACAATATGGCATAAGTCATCAAAATATTGAAACTTTTTTAAAATAATGGAATCATTTAAGGGATTAAGCATTGCTTGAATATGTCTTGTAATTATTTGTCTACCATAGTATTGGTCATTTTAGCTAGCATTTTTTATAGCTCAAGACCTATTCATTAACATGTTCATTAGTTCTTTGTTTGATCTTTATAATTTTATCATAATAAACCTTTTTGATAATGTTAATAGAAAAGTGTGCCAAAAAATGATCTACAAGAGGTTTGAATGATTTCACAGATTAGAGAGGTAAGTCATAAAACCACCTCAAAGAATAGTCCTTAAGGATCCTTGGAAATAATTTGGTCAAAATTTTATCATTGGAAGCATAATCAAGGAATGCCACATATAAGGTTCACAGATGTTTTTGAGGATCACCCTTGTCATCATTTAATGTGAACATAGGTGGAAATAAATTTAGTTGGTAAAGGGTAAAAATAGATGTCAAGTGAAAGAGGGTTATGAAACACATCTTGCAAATCTATAACATGTGAATACTTTTAAGTCTTTTGTTCAATGTTTGTAACTTTGTCCTCCAATTTATTTATGATTTGAAGGAATGATTCAACTGTATGCCCAATGAGATTTAGATTAGAAATTTGAGTAGTCACCAAAGGGAATGAAAACATGTTATGAGTAGTAATAGACATTGACACTGGTATTTTATTGAAATAATGGGTAAGTCCATAATAGATGTATCAATAGTAGTTTCAAGGAATAAATATTTAAACACATAATCTATGCCCCCACTAGATGTATTAAGTTATAGTGTGTTCAAGGGGAGGGATGTATCCACTAAAGTTTTTGAGTTTTTTAATTCAAGTGTAGTTTTTAATACTTTATCAATAACTTTAGTGTTTTTTTGAATTCACTCATAAAACATTAAAATTGCATGCACTTGATCATTGTTTACTTCATTTTTTCATTTGTTTCTAAATTTTCATTATTAGAATATTCTTATATGATAACCTTATGAACATTTTTTTAATTTTCAGCATAGGTATCATCATTATCCAAGGTATGAGATGCCTCATTAGTTTGATACATCTTATATGGGTTGAGGGAAGCTCAATATGTTCAATAGACACCCTGATAATCTAGGGCTATGTTAATATTGCATACAAAATAGTACCAATAGAAAATTAAAAATTACAATAATATGAAACCTTAGTTGGTTTGAAACCCTATGATCATAAAAATTCACATTCACATGATTCAGGTTCACCAATTATTTAACCCTAATTTGGATGTGGATCCTACTTGGGTAGATAAGGTTAAGTATATATAAATGATAGGGCACAAGGGTGAATATCATATCTACACCAAGCCAATTAATGTGTAAAACTAAGATGTACTATAAAATGAATCTATCAAAGATAATCTATAAATAGAAATTACCAATATGCTAGATATAAAAATGATATAAAATAGAGGTACTTATCTAGTTATGATGCTAATTTAGATCTAGATCTGATACAAGAGAAGGTAGATAGGAAAATAGTTCTAGAATAGTTTTTAGATTCTAGATCCTGTGTCTCTATCTCTCTAGACAATTGTGTTAGCCTAGAATAATGATGTAGATACTAATATTTGGGTTCAACATTAGTTTTCAATATGGAACATCAACTAAAATAGGATGTGATGACTTGGATTATTCTAGTTTTGGATTCAACTTTGCTTTAGTGAATTTAGATCTTGGTCATGGGTTGTTTCTCCTAGAGAAATGGAAAACCCTATCTTTCCATCTTCAATGTGACCTTGGAAAAAATGGGTTAGTGGGCACATAGTGTCAAGTTGAACTGTAATGACCAATATATTAAAGGGCATTGCCCACATAACTAATAATCCAAAAGAGGGCCTTAGACTCATGTATTTATCTTCTACATATTGGCTTGTGTGTGAATCATGCAATGTGTGTAAAGAAAATACAATAGTGACCTAGATTGAAACATGGAAAATAAGACCTTATGACTTATCCTTTCATAATTTAGACCTATATCTAGGATATTTCTTTGAATTATATCAAAATAAGGTAGAATAGGAAATATTTTGGTAACATGAGTGCTTTTTGAATGATCTTTTGGTTTGATTTCTAGGTGAGGAGTGAATGAGGGTTGATATTGTATTTATACCAATCCTATCAAGAGATAAATCACATTAAATCACTTAGGATGACCATAGAAATATGTTTCATTTTCAAATTGGATGACTTTAGGGCACTAAAAACTTATGTCAAGGTAGGACAATAATGTGGATGCTACTCTCTATCTCAAACATTAGTGTCTAGGAAGTAGGAGAGTAGGTATAGGATTAAAACTTGTAGAGGTGTAAGATAAGTAAATTTTAAGCATTCTAGGGAAGATAGGATGTCTGTCATCAATATAAGTCTTTTTAGACTAAGCGATAGACCAAGGGGTATAAGATAGAGTAGATGTGAGGCTTACAAAATCAAGGCATGTGTATAACTAAGAAGAACAACCAATTTCCAAGTTCTTAAAGTGTACAAGACTAAGGTGCTACATAATCACAAAACATCATCTACAATATGAAAATAGGAATGAAGTTATACAAGAAATATTATGTCCCTATGAAGCTTAATTGACTAAGGAAAACTATTTTATATAAAGAAAGAGTCTATGAAAAGACTCAAAATAAAGAAGTAGAATATCATTATGAGGAGATAAAAAGAGACCAAGAATGAACTATATTAGAATTCATATTAAAATTGAAATAAAATTAGAGATCAACAGAATAGATGGAGTACGAGTTGAAGACCTTTGAAGATGGATTGGTAGAAATAAAGTCTAAAGAGGATACTATTGATGCACTTATTGTGCTCCCTATATCACTAGGGAATAAGGGAAAAGTAATAAACTAAATTTTGAGTCCTAGAAGACTTAGGGATTGATTTTTTAACAAAATTACTACTAAAAATAAAATACATAGTAGATATGTGGTCACCACTTTAAAAGTTTGAAAGCAAACCTAGCTGTAGGGACAACAAATGTTATGCAGTGACACTACTTTCTAATCTTTATGAATTATTTCAATAATTAAAAATTATTTCCCAAAATGTAAAAAAAAATGGATATTTACATCATAAACTAAGCTAAATTCATTCATGGGTGGATTGAGGGTAAGTAGGGTAAGGTAAGAAAGAGAATATGCCTAAGATGATCAAAGATATCAATTCTGCTAACTTCTAAAGCAAAAACACATGAAAATAACATCTAAAAAATATATAATAATGATCAAAGATAAATAAATATAGTTGTATCTTCAAACTAAGGAAAATTAATATGTTTAATAGTATACTTTGCATAATTTTGATCACTCACATTAAATTGCATAGCACATTCAATTTGAATGAGAAGATAACAAAGCATGTATACTATCATATTTGTTAGCCTAGTGTTAAAATCAAACTAAAAAATGCATATATGAAAATTTAAAAGGCTAAATTATCTTGAATAATATAAACTATTATTCATATAAAAGTGTGAGAATAACAAAATCATAGAATACACACAAAAAAACACTAGAGACAAACTTTCAAATTCTTTGGCTCTTTGCATTAATTCTAGTAACAACTTTTTTCTAATTCAAATGAAGGGAAACAACTATTTATAGGCTTCAAAATGCCTAAGATAAGTTTAAATGGGACCACAAAAGGAACCCAATTATAGACAAGTGGCTTAAAATGCTGTATTACAATGGAATATTCTACTTTTGAATTTACAAGATGAAATTGAATATTCTAAGGCCCTGAAGGTGGCTACTATAATGTTTGATACTGTTGTTATTGTTGTTGTTATTGTCTCTATTTCTTACTCACTTCTTCCTTGGTCCATACCACTCCACACGCTAATTATTCTTTTTTGATCTAAGAAAAATCTAGGATCATGGGCCTAAATAAGTTGGGTATCTCCTAGATGAGCTTCTCATATTCTACTATTACTAGCCTTAGTGCCTCCTCAATTGTCTCTACCTTTTCCAACCTTTGATTGGAAAATGCAATAATATTTATTACCTCTATAGTAGTATTTGTACTGGCTACATCTTACTAGAATTGAGCAATAAAATCCTTCATTTACATTTTAAACTCTTGATCAATCATGAAGGAGCCATTAGGCTTGGTCACCTTGGTGATCATGGCATCCTTTAGTAGCAAGGAAATTTTGAATTCCATTTTATCAAAGGATGTATTTGAATCCTTGATTTGATCTAGCCATCCATTCAAAATCCTCCTTCTATTCATTAGGATGGTCTACGCAAGAATACTATCTTCAAGTGGCAAAAATTTAAGGTCAAGAAAATTATTGCTTCTTTCCACTCTAGCCAAAATGGCCTACTTGGTGTCATAGAGTGAAAGATTTTGGTCAAGTTTAATGATGACCTTGGCTTGCTGGATCCCATCTTCTTACCTCTTCTTCATCACTTATTACAAGTCAAAGACATTGATAACACCATTTATTATTGAAATTATAGTTCCATCCAACATTTTTGGCAATGTTTGTTCTTTTAGTCTTTGTAATTATTTTTGCATCCCCTTCATTAAGGAAATATTGGACTCTAGCTATGCCTAAAATACATATACTAGGTCCTCAACATACTTTTATACCTCTTTACATCTGACTTTCCTCTTTTTAGTCAAGGTGAAGAGGGGATCTTTACTCTTATGAACCATAGTTGAGCTTGACTATGGTTTCTCAACTTATCTTCTCACTATCCTCTTAAAGTGCCTATATCAACATCAAATCTCATGCCAATTTAGGAGGTAGAGTGGGATGCTTGGGGGTTCTCCTACCTTTCTATCTATATGATATCCCTCACCCAATTTTGGGAAGATCTAGATAGTGGCTATGTGGGAGGTGGCTACAATGGGAGTGCCTAAGTAGAGGATGAATCCAAGACTATAGTAGGGATATAGGTTTATTGGGTCCAATTTACCAAGTTTATCAAATAAAGATTTAATAGGGTCCATGTTGAGAGTAAATAAAGGCAATTTAGAGGGAACACTCACCTTAATAACTATAGAAATGTTGAGTGGCCTTTTCTAGCTAAATGTCTTTGGAATGGGTTTCAATGGCTTAGTGAATGTAGGAGATCTAAGGGTGAGTGATGCACTAGTAGTGGTTACCTGGGAAGGAGTAGAACCCATAGCCTAGATAACACTAGTGATTTTTGAGACTGATGGAGGTGGAATGTTGGTAGTGTCATGGGAGATGAAGTGGGGAATGGTTCCCCCAAATGAATCAATGGTAGGGGATACAAACATAAGAGTGAGAGTAGTAGAAAAAGTAGGATCAGTTTTAAATGTAATAATAATTGAGAAGGGAGGTAAGGGTGTAGTACTTGTAGTGAGATTTTAGGGAGCTCATGGAGGAGGTACCACCCCTATCATAGTAGTCTTTGGAGACTTATTTCTCTTTTAAACATTTTCTATATTCCTCCTTGATAGTGCTTACAACTCTTCAATTAAAATATTGATACCCTATTATATTTCCTCAAGGTTAATGATCTTAGGACCCAGTTAATCTAAAATTTGTGTGGTAGCTTCCATAATAGATGTAGATATAAATTTATGCCCTTGGGAGAGGTCATATTGGCTACTTGGTTCTCCTTGCTCAAACCTAGGAGGTATGTTTTGGCTACCTAAAGTGGTAATAAGTGGAGGTCTTTAAGGCCTAATCCTAATAAAAAGAACATTATCATCTTCTTCTTCCTCTTGTCTAGCCTTGTAATATACTTCAATAATGCTTTTGGTGGTCAGTGGTGGTTGAGGGCTTATGATGTCTACCTTCCTTTTCTCTTTATTAAGCCTCATTTTAAGCTCTATGTTTTTCCTTATAGCATTCTTGAGGACTACTTAATCATTTATTACATCTAGGTATATCCATTCATACACTTCTTCTTGGTGCTTATATTTTAGGTTTACATCCATATTGAATTTGAGAAGGTGTTTGGTAATAACATTGTTTGGGTCCCATGCCCTAAAACCATCCTTAGGCAATAGGTATGAGTCTATAGGCCTTATAGTGACCATAATGTCCTACCATTTCATTGTCTCAGTCCTCCCTAGCTTGTAAGGAGTTTTTTGGGGGACTATATTCTATTTTCTCTTAAAGATACCATCAATTACATGTAGTATTTGATATTCCATCTCTTACTCTTCCAACTTCATTGGCACATATATCGATAGATTGAGGGGATCCATCATCAGTCCTACCTAGATGACCATGCAATCTAGGTATATCTAGAAGCTTCCCATTTATTTTAATGTCTACCTAACCTCTAGAGTGACCCTTAGAATTTCACATTTAATAATTGATTTATACATAATTAGATACAATTCTTATGTAATTACCTTAATATTACACTTGAAGTGATGAATATGCATCACAGAGAATAATGAGGGCACAACTTCATCTCGAACAAGAGACCATGAGTTTGGTCTTAGTTAAGTAATTATGTAAATTGCTTCTAGTAGATAGCTCATCATGTAGAATGAAAAACCATTCTTGTATGTATCATTAATTGCATAAAATATATTATTTCTAATGATATCCCTAAGTGGGGGAATATGTTGGTCTTCTAAGATGATTTATAATAATGGTAGGGTCCTTATGTCTACATACCCAATGTGTGCATTTCCATATATTCTATTTAGAAGATCCAAACCAATCCTAATTCCTTTTATGAATTGATATATTAGCATGTTATCTTGGTTTTCCATGGAAATAACCCCAGTTGGGTTGATTAACCATGATGCTAAAACTATCTCTAGTTTATGTGCCTTATACCAATTATCGATGATGCTCTAGTTATAGTATATTTATGGTAAGGGTAGATCATAATATTTTTAAAAGATAGATATTATGATGAAATCATTTGTGATCCCTTGGTTTATGGATTTGAGCAACCCATCCTCACATTTTGACCTCCCAAAAATACCATAGACTAGGTCAGTGCATGGCATGACCTTTGGTTTTATTGTGGCCTTGTAGATACTAACACTTTAGATTTATAGGATGTCTAAAGTGAGTTAAATAATATAGGACATGGTATCAAACTCATAAATATCTCAAGATCCTCCAACATTATAATAGACACTTCTATAATGCATGTCTCCCAAATTTATGGCTTTGAGGAGGAATTTTGTGTTTTTGAACATGATTGAATTATCATATTGAAATAGAAAATCATCATTCCCAAATGCAGTACTCTTATCTAGAGTGAAGGGTCTTGCCTATGCCATCTCTATAGTGTTTTGGGTAGCAACTGATGTCTTCTTACACTTCTATATAACTTTCAAGCTCTAATAATGGTGGTCAGGTGCAATCTATGAAGAGCTTAAGTTTAGTTGAATTGAGAACATAGATAGCAGAGAGAAAATGCTTAGGGATTTGAATAAAAATGTATGTAGCAATAGTTGAGTCAAGTAGCCTTTTTAAGATTGATTTGATTAATGCAAGTTTTGATGGTAAATCTAGTTCATGTCATATTAATGGTGAGCTCATCAAATTTGCATTCAAACTCTAAACTATTACTTTTAGAATTTAATTACTTTAACATTCACATTTAATACTGATTTACCTTTGATTTTCCATCAATTTTAGCTTTAAATCTTAATATTTACACCTTTTAACACATGGCATGCCACCTCAGATCAAGTTGGGTGTTTGTGGGGTTTTAATATGACTAAGATGCTTAGTCAGATCAAATCTGGACACATGACGCCTCTTGATTGCTCTCAGGATCTCTAGATGCACCTTAGTGTGATGACTCATTTGTATCTTTCCATGTGGCATATTTTGATTCATGAAGAGCTCTCAGGTGGGGCCCTCTAATTTTTGTTGGTTGTGGGAGTGCCATGTGTTTCTTTCATAAGTAATCAGAGTTTTTTATTTACCAGGTGGATCCCTCATGGGCAATCACAACTTTAATTTGATAGGTGTCACCTTCAGAAGGTTTTTAGATATCTATTAGTAACTTTATGTTAATAATGTGGCTCAAGTGTATCCACACATTTCTCTTAGAGGTGATCTTGTAGATCTCATAATGTAGTTCTATGGGAATGACATGCAACATCATCTTACAGGTCTAGTGGGAACATACGTCACTTTGATAGGCCTTTGGAGGTGTTCTATTGGATCTTTAGGTAGAAGTAGCATGAGCATGGCATGTATCATCATTGTGTAGGTCCATGCATCATTCATGTGAGCTTCCCTTTGTTATTACACAACTTATCATTATTGGAGGGAACTTTGGATAGCTATACACCATCAAGCCTTGATCGTATGGATCAGGTGAAACCATATGTTCTCTTTACAATCTATTATGAGATTTGGATCATATGTAATGTAGTGTGGACATGCATAAATCTTAAATAAATCTAAAGGGAACATGTATCATTTTGAAAGACTTCTTGGGTATGGTTGATTGGAATGGAGACATGTAATGGCACCTCATGGGCTTTCTCAAAGGAGAGGAGTTGAGATATTGACATGTAGCATTTAGATTTGAATTCTAATGGTTAAATTCTTTATGAGTTCTCCAGATGATGCCACATGGTTTGAGAGGTTTTTAGATTTTCTCCAAGTGTATTACAAGGGGTGTAATTAGTAGCTAAGTTTTCATGAAGGTTGGTGAGGTGGACACCTATCCTCTTTATGTCACTATATTCAATTTAAAATCCCATGAAGTGTCATGAACTATTAATTTAACTTTGACATCCTGCAAGGTCAATCAAGAGGTTAAGTTAGACTTATGAAAACATCAAATGCCCATCATAAGCAAAATTAAAACTAGTTTAAATCAAAATTTATAAGTAAATGATTTAAACAAAGTATAAGGTTAGTCCAATAAGATTCAATGAGGATTGTTTCTCTCATGCCAATTGGAGAACCAGGTAGAACATCTTTAACAAAGGCCTATCTGCACATTATTGATGAATTCATGGTTAATAATTCATCATTGAATGAAAATTTATCAATAAAGACTTATAATAATTCCAATATTTCTAAGTGTCAATCATTATTAAAAAATGGATAATTAACCAAAAAATGTTAGGAAGTATTAAATCAAAATTTCTATGCAGCCAAATGACATAGCAAGGCTTGGCATCTTGGGCATTTTGGAAAATTTAGAAAGGAGGGTTCCCATTCTAAGAATAGGGGGTAGTTGTGTATCAAAAGATATAACTAGATTAGAAGTAGGAATGATGATCAAGAATGGAATTTTAGGGACAATATTAGTGGAGCATATAGTAGCACCTAAAGACACTAAAGATCAAGTGGATAAAAAAATTCTAGTACAAGGGTAAAAGAAATAATGCTAAGAATTCTCTTTTTCATTTTAGTAGTGTTAATTTCTACCCTCTTGATATTAGAAGTTTATTGGAAAACAAATCTTAGCCAAGAGGATAGTCATACATATATCAATAAATAAAGATAGTGTTAGTAAAGTAAACAATATGAGCTACATGTTTCTATAATTAAAACAAAATTAAATACAAATAAGTGTGAAGGAATAAGGGAACCAATTTATTTTTAAAAATATATGCAAGTAAAATTTAACTTGAAATAGTTGCATAATGATGCTAGAGGCTTTAAGAAGCCAAAATTTGATAGAGGACAAGTTCACAGTATGGAATGGGTTAATGATCTAGGGGATTATTACCAAAAGTTTTGATCAATTATTCACAATATTATAATTAATTATTCATTTTTGTGAATGTATGTATGGCATTATCTGACCAATAATGCCACACCTCTACCCGTAACATTTATAATTAATTTTGTTAAAATTGCTACCAATTTATATATATTTATTAATATATATATATTAAAGGGATTTTATTAATTCTTAAATCCTATTTTTATAAATTTGTACAATTGCCTCTTATTTCAAATTAAATGCAAAAATCTAATTTCTACATGGTAAGTGATAACCATGGGTTTACCATGCTTGGAATCAACTTCCATATGGGTATATTTAGAAATTTTATGCATGGAATAGGTATATTTATTCAAAAACAAAGGATGTGGTAATTATGTTGATGAATAAAATCTTCATGATTGTCTCAAGCTCAAGTTTAACTTTGTTTGTGTGGCATTAAGAGGACACACGGCATTTGATATCGATGAAATTGTTTAATAAATTGTTAACCACATATGGCATGGTAATCTTGTGTTAAAATCCATGTAGTAAATGGCATTGGCATAAAGCATTGGTCTTGGCACCAACCGTTATGATGAAAAAAGATTTAATAAACTCAAGTTTATCAGTTGATAATTTTGTGGTTTGGGATTATAGCATGAAATGATGGCATTGGACACATGCATCTTACATTATACCAACCACTCAAGTAAAGAGCTAATGAATAAGTTACTATGCCACATAAATAGTATGCTACTTAATGTATGATGCCAACAAATCATAGGTGCAACATATTGGATAAATCTATTTTGATTTCTTCTTTTTGGCATAAATAAAATGCCATATTTGATGCCAAATCCCACCAATGTGTGGGCTATCAATTGAAGAAGAGACTTACCCAATTTGTATGTGCCTATAAATATGTGATTTCCATATACAATCCAAAAATTCAACACCATGATGTTACAACTAAAATCTAAATTCAGGAAAGTAGTTAGTGCCCAACCAATGTTGTGAAGGCATGTGAAAATGAGAAAATATTGTCCAACATAGAATTATTGTAGATACTCAGCCAATGCCATAGAGGTAGTGAGAAATATAAACTGTAGGTGTTTTTATAGAGGTGGTATTGATATGCATAGGGGGATTTTAAAGATAGAAGAATATCTAGGATTACAGAGGTAGTAAGAACCTTTATTGAATTAAAAGAGGTTTATTTTGTGTTACACAGATATATATCTAGCACAAAAGTATATTATTTTTACTCAGAGAGATTTTTGTAATCATTCTTAAAGATTTTTGAATATATTAGAACACTCATAGAGTGAAACCAGGGACGTAGCCATTTGGTGAACCTCATAAACAAATTTTCTACATAATTTTTTTAATAAAATCTATGTGATCAGAAATTATTTCAATTTCCTTTATTAAATTATGAAATTTTTATAAATTAATTTTTTGGATTTACTTAAAGGGAAATTGGAAATGAAATATTTAGATTTTTATTCCAATCTAAGCAGACTGTAAAAGTTTTTATAACTTGGATTTTTGGATCAGTTAATAAGAATATGAGTTTGATATTAGATAATAAATGGATAGAATAATATGATGTTGTAATAACTGATAAACATGAACAACATGATAAAAGAGAGGAAGAAGGATTGAATATGCCTCAAAGGCATAATGAAGAGGTTGATTTATTTAATGATATTGTTTTATATGAAGGTTTAACATTAGATAAAACTATAAAATAGGATCAATAAGAAAAAAATAGATAAATTGAATGGAAAAATAAGAATTAGAAGACAAGGAAGAAGCTTCATTTGAACTAGAGCTCAAATTTTCCCACTTGGGAAGTATGATGCAGGAGAATCATAGTATCCATGTAAACTTTGGTTTGATAGGTAAAATTTTGTTATGTGTGGTATTAAAATGTATTTTTATTTCATTTTGGAAGTATACTAGTCATTAGGTGTCCAAATATTGGTCTTTAGAGCTTCATTCCTAGTTTCTTGCCAATATTGGGAATTTAAAAAATTGAACTTATTTTGAATTATTTAAGGGGTCCTAACACGTATGTAAGGTCATGATACTTGTTTAATGGATAATTAAGGTAATTTAAATTTCTTTAAATGTGTTTAAACTTTTAAATCAGATGTAATTACATTCAAACACCTCTTAATTAATGTTAGCGCATGTGCAATGTAGGTACATGACTTAATTTAGCATGGTGTGATAAGTCATAAGTTGGTTGAGAGATATTTGTTGTGTGAAACCAAAAAAAACAAAAAACAAAAAAAAAAAAAAAAAAAAAAAACAAGAATAAGTATATAGTTTCAATTGATATAATTTTAATAATGAATAAAATAGATTAATAACATATAAAAACAAAGAGGAAAGTTTAAGTTAAAGGGTGTGTGGTTAGTGTTTGTAGATAGTCTACATATCTATATATCAATTTTAGAAGACATTGAATAAAGGATATTTTATCATGATTTTAGTATGTTAAGAATATTTAATTATATTTATTTGATTTTTATTGATATTTTTTCACATTCTTATGATTATTTGATAACCCATAGAGGTCTACAAACTTAGGTCATGTGATGTAGTCCTAAAAAGTACACCTATAACCAAGTAAAATTATCATTTATTAACTTTTAAATATTTTTAAAGGACTCTAAGTGATATAAAAGTAATTATAATGGTGGGTTATACCATATAAAGGTGTTATATATTTAAAATAATATTTAAATCTCAATTTATTCTTTTTTGAGTGCTTTCAGCCTTGTTGTAGACCTACTAGGGTTTTGGGAAGAAAAATAACTATATATTGAGATTTAACCCTTAAAATTTCATAAAAAATTGTATAATGGTATATTATATATATTTTAAATAATCATAGTGTTTTTATTAGTTAAGGATCTATACATAGGAAGATATTGAGTTTTTAGTATTGCAGACCTATAAGTCATTATTAAAACCCTTGTATAATAGTGCTAAAAAGGGTATATCTTCAAAACCATTAAGCCAAAGTGTATGAAAATTTGTATGTATGTTTAATAGGATTTTTATGAAATTAAAAATATTATTTAATAGTATTTTGACACTTTTATATATATTTATGTGGAAAGCTCAGACTTGTAATCCTAGAACAAGGTCTAAAAACCCCATTTACAACATTAAAATCATCATTATAAAAAAATGACTTAGCCAAATGAATTGAAATTATGTAGGTAGTTTAATTATGATGTTTTTAAACTTATAAAAAAGTTTTTATGTATTTAAAATAAATAAATCAAAATATATTACTGACTAATTTTTTTGCAGGCCTTAAATAGGCCTAAACAAGGCTCAAAAACATTATTTTTGATTTTATTTGAAATTTTATGTTACAACATAGTCTCATAATGGATTTTAAAAGTTTTTAAATATTTTAATAAGTGTGAATATGGTATTAATTTTTTTATTATAATCCATTATAGAATTTTGAAAAGAATAAAGAGACCAAGAAAAGAAGGCTATAAAGTTACAAGGAGACCTATAAGAGGTGTACTTACATAAAAAAGAATCCAAAAATGAAATTGGTGAATTAAAAGGTGAAGGATGAAATATAATATATAAAAATGTAGATAAAATTATGTATAAAAATATCTAGGTTAATTTATTTACATCATCATTAGGATTTTTGGAAATGTTACACCATGTAATTTTTGGGTGTACAATGACCATTATAACATAAATAAGAATTAAAAAGATGATTAAAGCATTGGTATCAATGGAAAAAATATTGGGAAAGGATTTAAGGGTGGGTATTTTAAATACACCATTCTCTTAGAATTTTTTGAAATTATACAGATTGGTTCACTTTGAATCTTGTATACAACACCCTTATGAGGAAATTTGACACACTACCATGTAAAGTAGGCCAAAATGACCAAGAAAGATGTATCATAATGGGAAGTTAAAATTCATAACCTTAAATCTGAACATGATAAGTAGAATTGTGATATGGATTAAAACACATCCTAGTGGAGGCATTTGTATTTTATCATAGCCTTGACACTTACATTGGGTAAACTTAAGATTAAACTCAGAGTATCCAAGATATTTGTTAAATTATAGAGAAGTGATGCATGTGTTAGCACCTTAATTTATGAAGGCACACTTGACATGAATGTAAAAAAATTATTCATTGATGAAAAAAAGAGGATCATATGCATAAATTATAATTTCATTGAGGATCATGGAGGTCATAGGAAATTCAAGTGAAATAGATGTATCAATGGTTTGGTCAACTTAGATGGATATTTATTGAAAATATTGTAAAACACTATCCTCAAACCCAAAAAAGGTAGATTATTTCCCCATAGGTGGTGGTCAAATAATTTTCATGTTAAATAAGAGATGAATCAATATATTTATATGATGTGGAAAAGTCCTCATGAGATCAAGGAAATTTGAGAGGGGAACTTAAAAAGTTATTCTATGGTGTACCATTCATTAAATCCAAGGTGAGTTGGACATGATTGTAAAATAGGCATGACATTTTAAAGTATATCAGTTATGTAAGGAACATATAAAAACCAAAATTAAATAGTATTTTAATTGTGTAGCCTCAAACCTATTAATATAGTTGAGGTAGGTTGAACAAATGGTATCATCCTGGTTGATTTCATTAGTTGCACAAAATTTTTAGAATCAAACTGTATCATCTTGGCCAATACAATAACATAATAATTAAAGGTATAAATAAACTTTGTCATCCTAATTAGTGTATTATAAATATAATTAGTTAAGGAAATAGACTACAATAGTCTAGTTAATACAATTGGATCTGATCTAAACATAGAATATTGGATCAGATTGGATGGTATAGTTGAAACATAGAGTGATGGATAAACAAAATACATTGAAAAGGATGATATAGTTATAAAAGTAAGAAATTGCATCATGATGGATAATATAGTTATAAGTTAATAAAAATAAATCAAATTGGTTGATGGATTTGGACTATATTAAATTATGGATGTTATACTTCCTTAGGTTTAATATATGTAGAGTGATGCATAGAGTTATCCTAAACTATTATATAATTAGGGTAAGGGACATGAGTATAATGAGGATAATGATGAATACAAGACACTATATTCTTCATGTTAAATTTTCCATATCATTATAAGAGTGTGGGTTAACCATTAATCAATAACATTGGTAGTTGGAGGTTGATTTTGATTTTTTGTCTATTTTTTATTATTATTAGAAATTTGATTGGGGTATATAGTAAATTGAAAATTATCTTGGTGATGTGAACCAAACTTGATTTTGGAGTCATGGGATTTTAATATCTTGTAATAATCTTGTTTTCATTCTTAAATCATAATTTCATGATTAAAGTTTAAGTGAATTATAAATTTAAAATTAAGGTATTGAAGTTGTTTTCACGTCTCATGGTAGTGTCTCCAATTTTAATTAAACAAATAATATTTTTTGGGGGCATACTAATGAGCATTAGGATGATAATTACTGAACTCCCTAGTGAGGGTCTAGGAAGGCATTTCCTAACCTCATCAATAGAATGAAGCTCATGAATTTCATAATGATTGACTTGTGAAAAAAGAGGATGGAAGGTACTTCCTTTCATAGGTTTAAAAAGTGTCACTTCATAACAGATTTAAAATAGAATAATGTTAATGGATTTCATGGACTTGTATGTGTCTAAGACAACATCATCAATAGAATTTTTATTTTTAGACTTTATAAGCACATGAGTTCCATAATTAGGTTAGGAAGGATCAAAATATCTTATGATAAAGTTTTATAATACTTATTATAATAATTTTGGAGCTATATTCTTAACTCTATATTGATGTTTTAGATAGATGGTGTTGGCTATATTATTGACTCTATATTTTGACATTTTATGTTCATATTTATTAGCTAAGGATTTTAAATGCTTGATGAAATATTGGGAAATATAAATATTTTATTTATTGAAATTATGAAGTGGGATAAAATATTTTTAGGGAGATCATTGATTTGAAATTCCTAAACCAATGCATTAACTAAGCCCTCCAAACTAGAGATGGATTTGGACTTGAATTTGTTGTACCAATTAAAAGTGTCATTAGAAAAGGTTTTGGATAGTAAATTGGTAGACATAAAGGTATTAAACCTAATCTAATATTTATGGATATTTACAAAGGCTTTCAATTAAAAATTTGAATTGATGGATCAATTATAGGTAATCCAAGGAGTGATTCCACCTATGTCTATGTTTAAAATTGAGGTGTTAATGGTTTATTTTGAATATGTTTAATGTATTTATTATGAAGTAGAGGTTATAGTATGATATTATATTGAGAATATATAAGGGTAATCTACATTTGAATCATTTGGGCAATACTATTAGCTTGAAATTTATCCAATTGGCTTATGTCTTGTAATAATTTTGTTGAGGATCATGAGACCTTTTATTTGAGTTAAAAATTAAGTAGCTTTTTGGTATGTGGTATTAATGTTGGTGTTAAAATGGGTACTTTGGGTATACGCACTAAAGGAAAGGCCCACTATGTTAGTATAAATACTAGGCATGGTGGAGGTAGAGGGGAATGAAGAAGTCACATATTGACTTGCCCCAAGTCTGGTAAAAAATTTAGGAGAAAGGGAAGGAGGTATTTCTACATGAGGTGCTATCATGAGGTGATAAATCACCATAGGTTCCTTTCACTTGTGGTCAAGATGTTCATGAAGATATATGATCACTTTATCCATATAGTTGAGGTTACACTTATATCCCACCTCATGCTATTGGGGTAAATGATATCATTTAGTGGTATTAGGATATTAAGTGGATCTCAAATTTTAGATATAGTTAAAGCCACATGACAATTCCTTGGATTTTGTTCTTAAATAATGGGAAAATTTTAAGGCATATGATTTTTTAGTAATTTATGGTTATTTTTAGTTACATTTAGTCCTGATGGGTTTTATCTTTTGAATGATCAAATATATACTCCATAGTGGAAGAGAAAATATTAACCTTACTAGATTGGCTAGTTTGGTTAAATTTGAAGGAAATAGTTTGTATCAACTTGGTTGATATAGTTATGAATTAAAAATTATAAAATCAAAGTGTATATGTCTAGCCAATATGATATGATGGCATGAAGGAACTATATCAAATTGAATAATATAGTTTGTATAAAGATGGTAAAAACTAGACTATATCAAGATGTTCAATGTAGTTAGGGGGACATAAAAACATATTACGTTAGATGATGTAGTTGAATTTTGTTTTATTAAGCTAGCTAATGTAGTTAACGAACACATAGAAATGTATCAGGCTAGCCGATGTAGTTTACAAACACAATACATAATGGTATTAGATTGGATGATAAAATATGTAAGACAAACAAGTTTAAATTTAATCAAAATAATTAAAAACTTGAGACAAGGAGGTAAACTAACAAATTATTTGCTTGATTTGTATGCTCTTAGATAAAATTATCCTAGTCATAAATAATTAATACAACCATGAAGACACTAACCATAGAGAATTTCACTCTACCCATGGCCATACTATCTTATCTCTGAGGTCTGTTGAGATTAACTTCCTATGGATAACCACTTACCAATGCACTACAAAATTAAATAAATGGCTAGCTTTCTAAGGCTTTTAACAAGAAATTCCTATGTTTTTTGGATAAATCATGAAGTTAATAGAAAGTAAAATCCTTGTATAGTATTATTTAATGGCTTGATATTGGGTTACTACCTCTGATATCATGGCATCGGTAACACTAAAAACTAATTAAACCATAATGGTAGCTCTTATTTATTTTTAAAACTACTAGAACATAGTTTCTAGAAAAAAAATAGACCGACAACTAAATTTTACAACATGCAATGCATTCTAACAGGCAAAATAAAACCATATCAACCTATCCAATTAAACTAGAACATGATAAAAATGGAACTAAACAAATATAAATTTATCGAGATAATTGATATAGTTGTAAAACCACACATAACTATATTAGAATAGTAGATATAGTCTAGAAAAATATAGTATGTTACCACACTAGTTGATACCATTCACAAACATGCATAAAATTGTATTGAGTTGGATGATATAGTTAAATTGACCATTTAGAATATTTTTATAAAAAGATAAAAAGGAAAAATTGGAATTAATCTAATAAAAGTAGGGATATGATTGAAATTGGGTTCATCAAAATGTATGCATGTGCTAATATGACCTACATCTATCATTTTTATGTCAATAGACTAGGAATTGCATAAGATCAATCAATTATAGCCTATGATACTTAAATTATTGGGTAAGGACCAATGGATTCTATAGATATAGTAGAGGTTAGACTAAAACAAAAATGTTTAGATGAAAGGGATTCAAATACTAAGCCTATGACACAAGGAAGTATCTCTCATGAGACCTCAATAAAGTAAAATAGTTTTAATTATGCAATTAAAGTAAATGGTTGTTAAGGGGTACAAACTAAAATAAATAATTGGTTAGAATGATTGTAAATGGATAAGTTACAATGGTCATCCAAATTGGGGTCTACGTAACCTAAATTTATTTATGAAAAGTATAATAAATCCTATGTCTACACCAACTTATTCAATATAAAGAAAGCCTAAACAAGGATACACATACATTCATCCATAAAGAAACATAGAATATTTAATATGCTAAGTGAATAATTAAAAGAGTGTATGTATAGAAATACTTAGCTTGGGGTGAATTGTAGACACTTCAATCTCCCCTTTTGGCTCAATTTGAAATTTAAAATAATTTTTTTTATGTTGAATACCTCAAATGGTTAGATAAATACCTAGATATCCTTAGTTAGGAACTCCAAGTGACTCCTCCTGATATTCAATGAAAACACAAGACAAGAAAGCTAAATATAAGGTTAAAATCCACTAACTCTCTAAAAATGGTACTTAGAGAAGACATATGAGTGAAAAAAGAGTTATTGAGTGATATAATATATGATATGAATTAAATATGACCCCTAAATATATGATTCCAATAACCAAAACCAATTATAAACTCTAAGCCAATGGTAAATGGCTCATTAATATGATTAGAAGATGCTAACAAACATAGAATAAAATAATCAAGGATGATACAATAAAAATTTCAAAATATAAGCTCATAATTATATCATGTTGGATGATATAATACATGAAGGGTGAATGCATAAAATATATGATATCAGTCAAGTGAATATCATAAGATATATGGAAGCTATAAAATCTAGATAAGAGGTAGATAAAATAGATAGATGGTTAAACACTTAGAGGAGGTTAGAATGATAGTAGTAATGATGTAATTCAATATATAATAGAAAAATATCTCATAAATCACCATGATCTATTCCCACCCCATTCCTAGTTCACCTTTAAGGCATGAACTCATGGAGATTGATGTGTCAATAAATGTTGTAAGAGAAAGCATAAATAAATAATAAAGAGAAAAATACTATGTATACACTAGGATCTTGGATAAATGAGGAATTTTGTGGTACTAATTGATAATTTATGTATAAATTTAGATTTTTCTCTCATTTTTAGTTCTTACCATCAAGATCCCATACTATAACCTTCCATTAAATGTGTCATACATAATGTCATATCTATATTCAAAAAATTAAGTGAAGGTATACATTAATCTTTATTTATTAAGTTTTGTTCTTGCTTTCAATTTTTACATCATTTATTCTATCCCAAAACATAATTATGTTACACTATCATGACTTATGATGAGATTTGGGTAGGGCATATGTATAAACCTAATATTTTTCATCCTTATCACTTCATTGATAGTTTCTCTTGTAAGGTATTTTTGTGCATCAATCTACTTGAGTGAATGTCCTAAGGATAAAACTAATAATGGGATGGAATTGGCTCATGGTATTATGAGTGAATTTTTCATACTATTTATTCATACCTTCATTATTATATATCTACTCTTCTCAAAGTCTATTTCCACCTTATTATCCATATAATTTACTTCTAGTTTAAATAAACACTCTATATTTCTAATACATCAACAAGGATGATGCAATATATTTCATGTATATCTCTATATATAATATATTATCCTAGATGATACAATTCTGAGTCTTGCCTATGTTAATTTTACTCGATCACCCTAGCTAATCCAATTTTTTATAAGTTGAGATCTTTTTTGACTATATCATATTGGCCAATATAGTTGTCTTAGATTTAAAGGTTATTTATGTGTTTTGATCCATATATATAGGGGCCATATTCTTATTTTAAAACACATAAAACACTCATCTACTCTAATTTCACTTCATTTTTCTTCCATTAGGTATTAAAATGAGGTGTTAGAAATTAAAGTCTTATTCTTAGAGGTTAGGTCTTACTCAAGTTATTTAAAGCTCAATAGGAGAATTTGAATTGATAAGATACACCTTGTCTTTGGAATCTTGAATAAGGATAGTAGGTCTTCATCTTACCATTTGAGGTTCATCCTAAAATATATTTTACCAATTTCCACTTCAGCCAAGAGCTATATTTATGCATTGTCAAGTCAACCCAAATGTAATCATCTCTATCCTTATTATCTTTAATTTATTTACTTAATTTATAGATTTTGTTTATTTATTTTTATAGTATCACGTATGTTATTGTCATTTATTAGGTTTTCCTTATATTTAATAAGCTATCATAGCTACATGGTGCTTAAGTTTTTAATTACTACCCCATGTTTCATATTCCACTTATGGTTCACCATTGTACCATTTATATGTTTTTAGTTTAGTATTATTTTCTATCTTGGATCTAGATTTAATTTGATTTTCACTTCCTTGAATTAAATTTTATTTATTATATCATTGATATACATTTTATACCATTACTACATCATTGATTTATATTTTGATATAATTAGAATTGTACCCCATATATTAGGCATAGACAGTCGAATCCTATACCATTTTTTTATTTTATAAGGTGAATGTCAGGTTGAATAGGGACCTAAAACCATGAGTTTAAAAAATAAATTAAGTCAAGCAAAAAATAACAAAACATAATTAGGCCAAGTAGGCCAAATAACCACTAGACTTCCACCAACTTCCAGTAAGGTACTAGTAATAAATAATAAAATAGGAATATAAAATGAGGACTCACTCTAAATTTATTAAAAGGACACATCAGAGTCATCTTTTTTCTTAACAGATGTTGAATCCTTATTGTTATCACTTACTTTCTACTTGACATGTCTAGATTTTCCTCTAGTATGGATGCTGGGGCCTTCTACCTTTCTTATTTTCTATTCAATTGTCCTATTGTCCTTATTTGGTATTATCTTCTCTTTATTTTTAACACTTACAGGGGATTTCACTGGGGTGATAATTAATCTTTCATTGCCTTTTTTTATGGGGTGTTCTCTAGCCCATACCTGATACCTTCAATAATCTTTGTATTTCACCATACTTACATTAGCCTCTCTAACTCCATTTTTAGGGTATTCCACTCTTCAATGAGAGGAACCATCTATCATCCCATGCTATACAAATTATCATGGAAGTCCTACAACTTCTACCTAATTCTTTTGGGGAAATATGCCAATTCTATGTCATCTCATTACCTCCTAGATTTAACACCTTCATCCTATGAATTTTAAAGTTAGGGTTTTTAATATCTTGGGGGACCCCAAAAATTCACTTTCCTTTTAGGTTTTTTTCTCCTAAGAGGGAGAGTCATGATTCTTTCTTTTTCCCTTCCTATCAACAACTCGAGGATATTTTTGATGATGAATGAGGGGTGGTTAAATAGGGTGGGGTGAAGGTGAATATGTATCTTCATCCTAGTCATATACAATTATTTTTGGGACCTCTCCTGAACCCTTATTACTTTCACTGAGGGTGATCTCAATGCCCCTTAATTATTTCCCTTTTTTGGTAAGGAAGAATATTAACCCATGATGAATTAGGTCCGAGTAAGGTTTTGATTGAAAGTTCAAGATAGATAACTAAAAGAACATGAGAAAGTAGTAAGATATGTTAATGTGATGTCCCTTGAAGTGATTTAATAATAGGAAGTGATGGGAAAAGATATGGGTAAACTTACCCTTTAAAGTCAAGTGTTTCATTACATGGAGATAGATGTCTAACAAATGCTTTGGAATATTGGCTCTGGGGTATCCCTTATTTTTAGTTTGGAATGATGAGTCCATTTAATAAATACTATGCTATCTCTTGCTTTCTCCTCTTGTCCTTGAAGGTCTTGGTTCCCTCATAGGACATAATTATGACTTCCCTAACTAGCTCCTTTATGATGTTGACTCTAGTGCCCCTAAACATGACTTACCTTTACCTCCACCCCATGGTGAATTTATTTTCAATAATTTAATCATGGAATTTGATTTGAATCATGAATTTTTCAATCCCTCATTCTCTAAGCTTCCTCTAAAACTTATGATTTATTTTGACCTCAGTGCAAGATATTGGCTCAAACCAGGATCTATTTCCTCCCATGGCTTTACTACTATTCCTTCTTGGGTAGTGTAATATGTAGAGTTTAGAGTTAAGGGTTGAGTTTATATAATTTTTATTTATCCAACTAATATAACTATGGTGATTTTTAGGATGATGTCTATTGTTCCAAAATTTGAAATGAGTTAGAACCCTATACCCTTGACATTGAGTGTGAATTAACATTTTATAGGTCTATTACCACCCCAAGAACTATCACATAAAAATCATCCAATTATGAAAATTATCTATATAATTGACTCTTATTTTACTCCTATTATTTAAATATAAATAGTATTGTTACATTGGTGATCTTAGCTCATGCATAAAAAGAGTTTAGTATCAAGGTCTTATTTAAATTAATCATGTTTTTTTACCTAATTTATGACATTATAGGTATAATTAAACTAATTAAATGGTAAAAATATACATAAAATAGGGATATATAATAATAAATCCTAAAACATTAATAATAACCCAAATGTTTTGAAAATAAAAAATGAATGTAATGCTAGATGATTGAATAAATGGAAATACAAATTGATGCAATAAAATACAATTGGAATTTTTTTTAGAATTATATAAGTGGAAGTATACTATTTATTTAAATTTATTATATCCTAAAAATGTATAACTAACTAAAATTTTGGAAAAAACATTAGTAGGTATTCAAATGTGTACCTCTATTATTGATGACTACATACCTAGGTATCAACTATATACTCTACTCTTTTTTTAAACTTGATTTTTTTTGAATAAGACTGAAAGATGATGGTGAGTATAGATACATGTTAAATTTATGTAATTACCAATAAATATTCACTATTTTTATTATCTTTTACTCCTTGACCTAACACTCACATGTATCAAATAAATAATGTGTAATGAATACAATATATAGAGGGTTAGATGTTTTTGATTATGTAAGGTGGATAAAATAAGGGAATGAACCCTTAAAAACAAAAAAAATAAACCGTAGATGAATCAACACAAAATAGCCTCAAAATAGTTACAACATATCCTGCTTAACTAACATAAACAACAAAGACAACATAACCAAACCAAAGACAATATGTATGAAGAAGCAGAGAATAAAAAACATAAAAGAAACCATAACTAAGGAGAAATATTCTCCCATATTTTAGCCAAATATTTAGTAAATTCATCCAAATTTTTGAAAGTCTCATCTTTTTCCTCTATTGCTATAGTTTCAAGATCCTATAAAATATAAAGATTAAGTAACATAGTATGCATGAACAGAGTGGAAATTGAGTGTTCCAGTTTCTTCACATGACCCCTCAAGGTAGCAATGTAATTCCTATAATCAACACCTCCCTCTATCTCATTAGTAGCTTCCTCCACAAACATCCTTCCCCATTCATCAGCCTTATCCTTAGAATCACCAATAGTACCACCAGAAACATCAGTCTATTTGTTCCCATTCTTACCCTCTACATCTTCAGAAATATCTTGGATTTAAATAACCTTGGTCTCCTCCCCCTAGGTGGATTCTTCAAAATCACTCTCTGAATAATCAATAAGTTTAGATTTTAGTATAGGTTTTCTAGAAATCCTCCCTAACCTCCTAACCCTAGAGGACAATCCCTCCTTCTTATCCTTGGTAGATAGATTAGTTTTATTACTAGGTCCCATAGGAGTATTGCTAAGATATTTAGGGGTCCCCACAACATCCTACACAATTTCCTTTTCCACCCCCCTAATTTTCCTCTTCCTACTCTTCACATTAATTTTAGAGACTAAAGTGTGGGTAGCAATCACCACGGTAGTCTCCTCATTAGATAGAGAAAAGGAAACCCCTTTAATATTATGAGAAGCAGGGGAAGGGCAAGGCTCTTAAGATATAGTAGTATCATCAGGGTTGGTATAAATTTCACCACTATGAGTTTGGATAGGCTTAGGTGGCTCTAGATCAAGGTGTAAATTGTATAATTAGAGAATAAGACCTTGGTGTAGGGGAATGGGTTTCTTAGTTGATTTAGCTTTAACCCTAAAAACTAAATGGTCAAGGTAAGACAATAGATAAAATGAGAAGCTAATATGAGCATTACATATAAAATGAATCATTAAATGAAGATGATAATTATAAAACTTGGTAAACTACCCCTCCAGTGTGAAGTATTTCATGAGGAGGAAACACATTTCATCCAACAGCTCTGGTAACGTGGCCCATTCAAATCTTCCCTAGTAAGGAACCTATTCTTCACCTTCCCCAATGAATAACTTCTAGTTAGAATGGTCCACCACTTTCACTTTCCTTTGCAACTTGGTCCCCTTAGTCGATTGGCTAGTCACCATAGTAATAACTTTCTCAGAAACCTTAAACCCAATTCTCCCAATAGAGACTCTATGGTTATGCAAAGACTGAGTGAATTGCTCAGACAAATTTTCATTGTAGCCATTAAGCCATTCCAAAAAAGGCTGATACTACCTTCCTTATAGTAGTGCCAGAAACATCATTGTCCTTAAACTCACAATAGAAAATTGGCTCTATTTGAATCCTATCTCCTCCCATTATAGCCTTCCAAACAAAGACACATGATTCCCAAAACTAGAAATTCATAGAGTTATTGTGAAAGGTGAGATTAACAGTTTGACAAGGAATTATGATAAGAAGTCTGCACATATTATCATTAATGAGAGATGCCTTTTGAAGGACCAATTGAAGCCTACACTTCCCATGCTCAAACATGATTATAAATAATTATCTATAATTAGTAAATAATCAACTCACCTTAACACAAGGGAGTAATAAAGCAGATATGACATTGAGTAATTGAAGTACAAAAAATACACATTAGCATCTTCTAGCAAAACTGATGGAATAAATTGTCTTTCTTAAGATAATGAGTCATCATTGACACATCATCTCCTTTCAAATTAAGTCCCTTATGTTTAAATGGATGTTATTAATTTGGTGCCAACAATGCCAATTTGAAAATTATTGACCAAGGTCCGTAAGAGCATCTGTAACCTTGTTTCCCTCACTATATAATGAGAGATATCAACTTTGGGGATCCACTATAGAAAGATATATATATATATATATATATATATATATATATATATATATATCCACTATAATGTCTTTTAGTTTCTAGCCACAAGTCAACACATTAGTAATAACATCAATAACAAGTTTGGAATCCCTTGAATATGTAATTTCCTAATATCAAGTAAAATAGACAATTTCACTCCCATAAAAGATCAGAGGCTTCAACATAATTATTTCTTTGAAATCCTATCCCACTAGCATAGACATCAACCTTCCACCCTTTGTCATCCCTAATAATCCCACCACCACTAGCCTTACCATCCACCTTAGATGCCCCATCAAAATTTAGTTTGAGCCAATAAGGCTTCTAGGGAATCCATCTAGTATTTAATCTCTACAACTATTTAGAATTATTATGAGCTAGGATTTGGTTTAGAATTCTCCAATTAATCACAATTTTCTCCTCTTCTTGAGAAAGAGGTTTTTCCATAGTTTATTATGTGAGAATTGGTCAGACTTTCCATGAGGATCTTAGAAAAGGAATGAAGAACTTGAGAAGTATCCCTAGTAGCATCCCTAAAAACTATGTTATTATGTTCTTTCCATAAAGTCCAACCAAGACAGGGCAGAGTTTGGTTCCAAAGCTCAACAAGTTATGGATGAGAGAAGGTAGGACACCAGTTGGCAATGACTTCCCTAATATAAAAATTATAAACCCATTGAATTCCAAAATTCTTTAAAATAATATTCCAAATTTCCCTGGAAAAATCACAGCGGAGAATTAAATGAGAGACAATTTCCTCCTTCTTAAAGCACCAAAAACACCTATTGACCAAGGTGAATCCCCTCCTTTGTAAGTTATCTTGAGTTAGGATTTTATTATGAAAAGCAACCCACCAAAACATATTAATTTTAGGGATAAGTTTATGATTCCAAACTTTCCCCCAAATCTCATTTTTATGTACATCATGGATCAACAGGTGGTAAGTAGACTTAACATAAAATAGACCTTTATTATCTAGCTAACAATACAATGCATCTTCCCTAGGAAAAAGAGGGATTCTGACCTCCAACATCAAATTTTGGATAAACCACATCCTAGGAGAGAGATCAGGATGATGGGTGCAATAATCCAAGATATTTTTCCAACTCCTAATACCATTATTATTATGAATATAATGATAAACTTTATCCCCAAAAAACTATGTAGCAATGCCAACAATACCTCCATAATCACCTTGAGTAACCAGGGCCTTATCATTCAACCAAATTTCTTCCCAGAAGCTAATAGATTTACCATTCCATAGTTTCCATCTAAGCCCATGCTTGAGAACATTTCTAGAGTTCAATATTTTATTCCAGATAATAGATCCTTGGGGAAGCCCTTCTTGATGGAGAAAACTAAAGTGGGCAGTTCCATGAATATACTTGGCTTACATAATGTCCCCCCACTCTTTATGGTTGTCGATCAAATTTTAGTTTATTTTGGAAAGGAGGGCTTTATTCATATTCTTCATAGATCTAATGTTAAGACCTCCATGGGATTTGGGAAGACAAACTTTCTCCCAACTAACCAAAGACATTATCTATTTGTCTTCCTCCCCAATCCATAAGAGTTTTCTTTGAATCTACTCCAATTTGTCAGAAATAAGCCTAGGCATTTTAAAAAGAGATAGGAAGTAGGGATACCTTGCAAAGAAGCACATAGAATTTGAAGCTTTCTATCACTACCAAGTAATTTACCCTTCCATCCAACCAACTTCTTCTGAGTTTTTTCTATAATTCCATTCTAAAATCCTTGAGACACCTCTTTGACCATAAGGGTGAGGCCAAGGTAAATGGTAGGAAGATCAGTTTCAGCACAACCAATAATATTAATGATTTTTAATTAGAGTTTAGAGTATTAAAAAAATACACATTTCTATTCTAAAAGTTTATGTTTTAACCAAAGGCTTTGGCATAGTCATTTAAAATATTCTTCCAAGTATGAGTTTCAACCACAAAAGATATACCAAAGAGGATGGTATCATCAACAAAATGTTACACAAACATAGAGGGAAGGGAAGAAGCAAGTTTAATACCCATAATTTATTTAGAAGAAATCTTAAAGTGGACATATCTCCCAAGGGCCTCAGTGATCATGATAAACAATTATGGTGAAAGAGGATCCCCCTGTCTAATTCCCCTTGAGGAAGAGAAAATCCCCTAGGGATGCCATTGACTAGAACAAAGAATTTAGTAGTGGAAACATCCTCCCTAATAATAAGGGATATTTTATCATTAAAACCAAACATTTCAATGACTTCAAACAAGAATTTCCATGAAACTCTATCATAGGCCTTGGAGATATATAACTTTAAAACCATGCCAAGGATTGTGCTCTTGTCCATAGAGTGGATAATTTCATGAGTGGAGATCATAGCATCAAGAATTTGTAGACCTGGGACAAAGCCTTTTTGAGAAGGGGAAATAATTTTATCCAAAAAAGGATTAAACCTCAAGACAATAAATTTAGTGCACAACTTATAGATGTTATTACAAAAGCTAATGGGTCTAAAATTAGAGAGATGCATAGGCTTTAACTTTTTAGGGACAAGAACAATAAAAGTATTGTTAATCTACTTTAGAAGTTTACCAATTCTAAAAAAATCCTTCACAATAGTAGTGACATTAACACCCATAATATCCTAATATTCTCGAAAGAAAATTGGAGGAAAGCCATAGGGCCAAGGGCTTTGAAAGGACCCATAGAAAATAAGAAAACACAAACCTCCTCCTTAGAAATAGGTTTTAGCATTTGAAAGTTGTCTTCTTCAGTAATCAAATAGGGGATCTTATCAATAAACTAGTCCATAATCCTTCTATTGTTAGCATTATTAGCTTGCTAAAATAGTAAATTATGAAAAAATCAACATAGCTTGGTCTCTAATCTCATTGTCCTTAGTGATAGTATTTCCATTTTCCAGACATAATTTAGAGATAGAATTAGCCTTCCTATGTTTCATGGTTGAAAGATGAAGAAAGGAAGTATTCTTATCACCTTCTTTGAGCCACTAAACCCTGGACTTTTGTTTCTAAAAAATCTCTTCTTTTCTCATAAGATTCTTCTAGTTAGAAATTAGATCACATTCCTCCTATATAATATCATCAGTAACATCTCCTTGAGCCATAAGCTGCTAAAGATCAGCTAATCTTCTAGAGCTAGTTTTTTTCTGGCTAAACACATTGCCAAAGCTATATCTATTCCACCCACAAACTTCCTATTTAATGTGAAGGAGATTTTTGACCAACCTAAACATAGGAGTACCCTAAATGGGAGGTTGCCACCATTGAGCCACAAGATTTCTAAAATCTTTATGTTTAATCCACATAACTTCAAATCTGAAAGGGAAAGGACCACACTTACACTATTCATTTTAATTAAAGAGAATAGGACTATGATCAGTCATGGTTTTAAAAAGAGACTTCAAACTCATATAATGATGATTATCCCAATTGCTAGAAATAAGAACTCTATCCAATTTTACTTAAATCATTTGATCTCCTCTTCTTCTGTTAGACCAGGTGAAATTCTAATTCTGTAGCTCCATATCCAACAACCTAAAGGAATTGATAAAATCTACAAAGTCAAACATGCTATCAGTATAATCAAGAATACCCCTAGATTTATTAGAAGGATATAAGGGAGTATTAAAATACCTAGCCAACATCCAACAAGAATGAGGGGAAGTGGAAAGAGTATTACACAAGTCCGTCCACAATGTATTCCTCAGGGCTCTAGTGTTCAGAGCATAAATATTGATTAAGGACCAATTTAAAGAAGGTAGAGAAAAGTTAACACCCAAAAAGTGCTTGCTATAAACAACAAGTGAGGCTTAGTTTTTAGCATTATTCCACATAGTGACAATCTCTTCAGAGGCTCCCATAGCTGAGCTAATATAGAAAGCAACTTTGGGCCATATATAATGAACTATCCTCTTAAAGTTCTCTGCATTCATCTTAACTTCCTGAAGTAAAAAAATATCTAACTTATTATATAGAATATAGTTTTTCACTTCAAACTATTTGGTGGGACTATTGAAGCCCCTCAATTTCCAAGATAGGATTCTCAGTAGGAAGGTTTATGAGATTGGATCTCCATTGTTTTTTGCTTACCACTAGAAATCTCCCTATTAATCTTTCTTTGCCTTATTTCTCTAAGAGTTTGTCTTCCTTGTTTAGAGTTTATTCCAACATCTACAGACTTTTTAGCCCTTTGGTTCTTTTTCTTAGGGGTAATCTAATCCTCATGGTCATTACCACTACCACTTAGATCGATTTTAGTAGTCAATGAAGGAATAACTACCTGATTAATAAGAAAATCCTCCTCCATGAATTCAACTATGGTTACAAGAGATGGATTCTACTTAGGGGATGTTTGGGAGGTCACAACCCTAGAATTTCAAATTGAATCTAGGAGGTAGGCCCTTTGTCTAATGGAAACCGAGGCCTCATCACCTTCAACAATAGCCTCTACCGATTGGGAATTAATCTCACCCTCTTTAATTTGAGTATTCTATTGAATAAGGTGTTGGTAGTTATCTATATCAAGATTTTGATAACCTTTCTCCATATCATTCTTAGAATAATCTTCTGTGATAACATTTTCCTCATTTCCCCCCATTCCTTGATCAATAGGGGTGTCATCTTTGGGTGAGTTATCTTAAACTTTGTTGTTAAGTTTAGAATTTCCTCCCATTTACTTCACCTTATAATGGGTCATTAAATGGCCTTTCTTCTTACAAATCTGATAGAAAGTATTAACATTCTCATAGAGAATTGGTTGGGTCCAAATCCCATATTTAGAGTTTAATTATATTGACATGGGAAAGGTTTGGTGGATCTCCACATTAACACAAAAATGAGCATACACATAATGGTAATTAGTTTTAGTGGTGTTATCTAAAGTCACGTACTGACCAAAGGTATTACCATTAGCAAAAAATATCTTTTTGACCCAAAATTTGAAGTGAAACCTTGAGAGCCTCACCCAAATGGGGATAGACTAGTTTAGATCCATGTTGGGATCAAACCTAGGTTTCCAAGAGCATAAAGCTAGTGAATGGGTGCCATAGAGCCATGGCCTTCCTTCTACAATAGCTAACACATCTTCCCTATTCATAAATTTAAATAATAATAACCCTCTTGCCATAGCAATGATCAACACACTACCTTTGATCCTCCACTGATTAGCCACCCACTTCCTCACCATCTCAATATTAGGATGAAGGGAGAAAAAATTACTGACCAGGGTAAGATCCATGGCTACCACTATTTCCTCAACCAAGTCATCAGGAATATCCAAAGCAATTCCTTCCACTGATTCCTTTTGGACTAGGACCCCTGACGTGCCTTTAGGGGAAAGAGACTTCTTCCCAGTTAACACCTCTTTCCATCCCTTGAAAGGATGCTTTACCACTGATTTTTAAGTCCCAAAGGCACTACTCGAGGTAGTAACCTCCATCATCACAGTTTTTCATAGGTCCACTTGCAAGTTATTTGAATTTTTTTTATTCCAAAAATTGTAATCACCTAGCTTGATGTTTCTCCCCAAAAATGTTACACTTAATTTAATTTAAAGGATATTTGTAGAAAAAATAATTATAATGGGACTAAAAATAATTTCTTTATTAATTTTTACTTGTGTTACAAGTATATACACACACTCTCAACCTCTCCCTTCTCTTATGACTAAAAAGAATATTTATTCATTCAAATGATTGGTTTAAAATTAACATACATCTATCTTAGTAGTATATTATCATTTAATTCTCACTCTTTGATAGTATCTCATGTCTCTTTATGTTTATTCTAATATTTTATAGAGTTGTAATTTTCACTTTTCCAACTTTCTTTATCTCTTCTTTTCTCTTTGCCTTGGACAATTTGAAGTAACTCTCTCCAAATGTATTCTAAAACTACCTTTAAATCATGGTGGATTGATTCTAAAATATTTCCATGCAATTTTACATCCATATATCTTGTAAAAGAATCCAAATTTCATGTTTTATTGATCTAGGTAGCTACTTTATGTGTTTTTATCAATATGGGAAAAATTAACAGCTATTATTAATTGATGTTTATAAAACTACTACCTAAAAAAATTAGTGGTTTAAAAAATTACACTAAAATGAAGTGGAATTTTCATTATGATCTAAATAAAATGTACTTATAACCAATAAAACATTACTAATACCACCCTTCCTTCAATTCCTTTCCCTATGGGACTCTTCAAGATATTTTCTAGATTGATATTTATCTTCCTACATTGATGCAATGTTCTCACAATAGATGATAAGTCACACAACTCCAAAAAAATGCATAAAAGCACAAAAAATAACCCAAATCTCTAATTTTGTATGATTTAATATATTTTATGAACCTATATGCTCTTGAATTAGATGCCTAGGGTAAATGCAATTATCCACGGGATCCTAGTTATGAACCCTCTAAAAGTTCCTCAATGGTTTTCATGTGCTTTGGAAAATTCAAATGTATTGATCCAAGTGTATTTTTCAACTTTAATAAGTAATATATGTATTATTTATTTCTTGGCTTCATACTGATATTGTATCCAATATGACTTCAGCTTGCTCTTCTACCTTCTATGGAAACCATTACTTATAATATACACTTGAAGAACCTAAACTTTATCCTTTACCACTATCTTATCCCTCAAAAAAATTAAATATATATGATACATTTAATATTTTTGAAATATTCACTTCATATGGTATGCAAATATCATAAAGATTCACTTCATAAAGTAAACTCATTTCATGTACATTTTATTAAATTTATATTTTTTATTTATTAACTACAGTGCTTGATGATGTGTATAAAAGAAACTCATTGGGAAAAATAATAATGCTTCTAGCTATTAAGAACTTGTACCATAGCATATAAATCTTGGTCAAATACTAAATAATTATTATTCTAATCATTCAAATTCTCAATAAAGTAAGCGATAGGATTACATTCTTGGCTCAACATTGATCTTATTGATCTTCTACTTGCATCATACTCAACTTGATACACCTTTCTAAAAATGAGCAATGCCAACAATGGAGATTAATAAGAATTTTAATGATATGAATCATGATGATGGTTGGAATTTAAGTCATTATTGGAAGCATTTATTCCATAAAATAGATAAATATTATAATTTTTCCTTTTATCCCATTGTTTTTTACTTTGATCAATAAATTTATATTTTTTATTTATTAACTACAATGCTTGATTATATGTGTATAAAAGAAAATCATTGGGAAAAATAATAATTCTTCTAGATATTAAGAACTTGTACCATGGCATATAAATCTTGGTCAAATAATAAATAATAATTATTCCAATCATTAAAATTCTCACTAAATTAAGTGATAGGATTACGTTCTTGGCTCAACATTGATCTTATTGATGTTCTACTTGCATCATACTCAACTTGATACACCTTTCTAAAAATGAGCAATGTCAACAATGGAGTTTAATAAGAATTCTAATGATATGAATCATTATGATGGTTGGAATTTAAGTCATTATTGGAAGCATTTATTCCATAAACTAAATAAATCTTATACTTTTTCCTTTTATCCCATTGTTTGGTACTTTGATTAATAAATTACTTAAATAATTTAATTAATTAATTAAGTTATGATATTTATATTTATATTTTACTCTTTAATTTTAATTTTTAATATTTTATTTTATTTTATCTATTATTATTATTATTATTATTGTTATTGTTGTTGTTGTTAAATTTACATTTTAATTCATTTAATTTATTCTTATTTTTCTCCCATTGCCATATTTAGGCTAGTTTTGGTTTTTGTTACCCTTAATCAAGTATATGATACTTCTCCTTGATGATAGATATAATATAGGACTTTAAATTTTAGAATTAAAAATTTGATACATACTCATATCCATAAAATATTAAATAATTTTTTTTATATATGAAATGAATATAAATAATTAAATTACTACACTATATGGAGGGAATTGTATGAGCTTACCAATATATTTGATAAATTGAGGACTAAATTGGTGAAAATTTTATAGGACATTTATTTATTAAAATATACCAATATTTTGAGGTGTTCACCCATATTTTAAAGATCAGTTTTCCCCTCATTAGTGAAAGGGTAGGCCACATTTATAGAAAAATAGAGGAGTGTTTACTTAAGAATTCAACATCTAAAACAGATTTTGTGGTCAATTCACCATCATAATAACTTTATAGTTTTCATTTTAGGATTGTTGATGTACTTAAAATAGATATTTGGTATTTAATTGAAACTATTTAAAAAATTTTAGAAATAGGTATTAATATTAAAGAGAGGAACATAATAAACTAAGGGTAAGCTATTTTAAAATAAAACCAATTAAATGAATTTAGATTTTACTGATATTTTGATGAGATATACTAAATATAAGCATATGCAAAATTTGGAAAGTACAAAATTTAATATTTTGATAATGTAAATATAAAGGAGAAATTATAATTATATTATATAATGATGCATACGTAGATTTGAGTAATGCAAGTGTATAAGTGAATGGTCTGAAGATCTAGATCCCATCATTAAATTATAGATATTTAGTTTATGTCAGCTCAAATACTCGTATCATGCCATGGACACTAGCATCAATGCTATTATTTTAATTTTCCACTAGTGGCCTAAACATAATATTGAAATTTTTTCTAAAACTTATACTTACACCTCTTAAGGTTTATAGTCACTTTTCAGATTCTTTATTTGTATCATACACACAAGTTCTCAATATCATTATTTTGGTCAAAAACTTAGCTTATTCAATTAGCGTATACCAACTTACAACACGGGGGATAGTTGGCTCAAGTGAGCTATATCTGAACTCAAAGACCCCTATTTTAATGAGTATTACCTACATATCCATATAATATAAATAGCACCTCAAAATGATGTAGTTATCCGCTTTATGTGGGCTTATGTGTGAACAATGATGAAATATGCTATATGTAAGTGAATGTATTGACATAACATGTAACTTGGGAAATAATATTCATGGGTTATTATTTTTAATATTTAGTCTTGTAATAAGACTTCTCTTATGAGTGATTTGGAAATAGGAAACAATAGGGTAGAATAGATTAGTTGTGCAATTGATTTTGAGTAGTGTAGTGTAAGTTTGAGAGATGCTTGATAGATGAATAATGAGTGGGATTTAACTTATATTTATATCGTATATTTTGAAAATTTTATAATTAAAGGGTTAAAGTAATAAAACAATATAACCTATACATATAAAATTATTTTCACATTTGAGTATTTTTAAGGTACAAACACATGCGTTAGAGTAGGGACACTGACATCAATGCTAGAGTCAAAGATTGAACACAAGTGTCTAGGAAAATATAACGTTCTTAAAGTTTTGTAACTAATAGTGAAAGATTTATATCATGTTTTAAGGACACTATGGGATACAAGCTATCTAAGTAATGAGAATATTAGGCTCAGACTATAAGATAAGTATTTAGGCATAGTGAGATGGTGAATGCAAGCCTTTAGATTACAAGACAAGTGAAGAATTAAAGGGTAGAGCCAAAAATGATAGTTTACAAGTGTATAGGATTATTTTAATAGATAAATATATATTTGAGTAACTATACCCCATTAATCTAGTAACACATAAGGATGAATTTGCTAGGTTAAAATAAAAAATGTTTACCACAGTTTGTACATCACACATTGATTTGACTTGAGTCGTATTTAATTTTTTTGTATGTGTATGAATTTAAATGAAGATAATTTTATAGGTGTAATTAGTGAATATAATATGAAAATAAAGAGTTGAAATTTATTGAAATAAAAAAGACCAAGGAATGAGTACATCTATGTGTCAATGAAACCATGTTTCCCCTTGATAGTTTGATTTTAGTAATGAATCTAATAATGTTGATTCATAGTTGAAGAATTATAGAGAGGTTAAGAACTAAACCTTGGATATGTTAAGAGGGAAATTATATTATGGTCATACCCCCATTTTGGTATTAGGTTTAGTTTTTCCATGTCCATTGAGTTCAATAAATCTCAATCACATAACACAATTGTAAACATAGTCTAACTAGTATCACTTGAGTCAAATGGTGTAATCATATCAACCTACCATTCATAGAATTAGTGCCAAGTCCACCAAAAGAATTAAATCTCAATAAAAATAATAAAAGGATCTAAATACCACAAAAAATAAAATCTCAAATGGTACAACTTAGTAATTTTGGTATATAAATAATGTATCTATAATTCAGTGCATTTTCATGGAATATGCATCTCAAATGTGTCTCAAGATGAAATATATATCAAAATTTAACATCTACTCTATAAACTATGTATAATGTGTCACAAATTTGAATTTTTTATCCTAAATCCATGTCAAATTTATAATATTATATACCAAGTGTATTTTTGAGTCATGTGAATTATATCAAATTATGTCAGTTCTATCAACTATATGTATGTAGAATCATGTCTCTTTGACATACCCCCATTTATATGCCCCAATTTTGAGGTGAGGGGAATGAAAATTAATAGTCACCTTATCTCAAAAATATAAGACAAATATGATATATCTATTTGAATCATGTTGTAAATAACATATAGTGGTATCATGTCAAAGTAGATGTATCAATGAAGCTCATATAATGCATACATAACAATCCCTAAGATGCATGATGTGAATCATGGAAAAGTCTATAAGTAAAAATATTAGAAAAAAATAAAGCACACATAGAGGATTGTTTAATACCATGTAAATAGGGGACTAAGGAGACCAAAAACAAGGGGCATGTTCAAATGTTACAAACTCAAGGGGAGGACATATTCAAATGTTTACATACCAAAGAAATAAAAAACACTCGGGGCACTGTGGCCACAAGTAAGGAAAATGTTTAAATGTTATATAATGAATAAAATGAATAAAATTATAAGTAAATTAAATTAATACATATTAATATATGAAGTAATTGAAATATAAGTAACTATCATAAGCATGCCATACTAGTACCTACATATATATGTTAGAAAAATGTCTTGTAGAATAGCATATCTAGTACACTATGTAAGATAGTAACATGAGAACAGGCATGTGTAAATTTTATTAGATAATATCAATATGATAATGGAAAATTATCATAAAAAAATAGAACATGTCTCATTCATGATCAAATAGATGCAAGCTACCCCCAATGTAATGTGTCATATGAGAAGAGAAAAGCTCCAACATCTGCATGCTCATGTATGATGGATCTAATGTATGCATGTATCACACTCAATTAACCATTAAATCAATGAGTGTAAATAAATGATATGATATATACTTTAATAAATGAAACAACATATGTAAAATCTAGTAAACATGTGAATGATAAATACTTTTATATTTTTACTTTATTTGAATGTTTCTGTATTTCCTTGAATATTTTATTTTTTTGAAATTATGTAGGATTATAAAATGTGATATGAACAAGGTAAAAGTGATAATATAAGACAATAATCTCATAAATTATATTCACCTATGAGGGCCCTATATATTGTCACATTTATATGTTATGTAATTAGTACCATCGAGATCATACCAATATTCGGTAGTATTAAGATCATAATCATCAATGCAATCATCATCATAAGAGAGAGTTAAATATTTAGGTTAAGATGGATATTGTGAGATGCCATTTTTATTATCTTATATATATATATATATATATATATATATATATATATATATATATGAAAAATTAACTTCCCCATACTATGGTGTTGACCTTTATTATTTCTAATTTGTAATATGTATTGTGCCCAGTACCTCTATGGATATGCCATTGTTTTTATATATTTGTATACTAGTTTAAGATATGATTGCCATTTATTTTTATCTAAGGATGTTACTTATTTTTAAAATTATATAATATTTCCTTTATGAATAAATGATATGCAACCTTTATTTTTATCATTCATTTCTCCTATTAAATTTAATAATCATTTCCAAGCACAACATTATATGCACTTGGATTGAAAATGACATGAAAAGTAAGAAAACATTCCTTTGAAGCAAATTAAACTCTTAAATAAATTTATCCCATAGTTATTTAAATTTCCTTAGTTTCATTTGTTTATTGAAATTTATTTATAAGAGAGTGAAGAAATGACATAGAATAAAAAATTGTATCTTGATAATCCATAATCTTAATATCTATAAATTGAGTACCATCTATGTGAGTTGTGATAGTGAAAGGGTTCTGATATGAAGAAAGGCCTGTAACTTCCCCCTTTTTAGACACATTTGGAACTTTATCTTTTTCACATCTTACTTTTAGGCCTCCTTGGTTAGAAATCTATATTTAAGCATGCTTGTTTGGTTACCTTAAAATTGATTTTCCAATCACTCTTTTTGTAATATTACATTTGAAATACATTGATTTTGTAATTTTTCATTTTCATATTGATATTTTTACAACATTTCTTGATCTAAATTTATGTTTTGAATATTTTATTTCTTTAATTTACTCATTTGTAACTATTTTTGCTCTGATTTATCATTTGGTACTGATACTTGTTATTTTTACACTTGTGCTTTAGGAGATATACTCATAATGTGAGTGGTTTTATTGATTTATGTATCAATGATAGGATCGCCACTATCAATTATCTTTTGTATTTTGTTTTTCAAGGAAAAAAAAAAGAATTTATATGATTTCCATGAATTCTAAAATATGCATAATAGTATTTTGATCTTATAAGAGGATGTATATGAGGTAATTTTATCACTTTTTTCAAATAATTTATCTTATAATTTCACTTGAGAAATTATTAGACTTTAGTTCACTTGTTGAATAATTAGTTATAGATGTATTTTGTTACATATTTTTGATAGGCATAAAATTACTAGAAGTAGATGAAAATAAATGATCAACACTAGCATATTTTATATTATTTGTATGTGTGTTATTATTTTCCTATGATGTGATCATTGAAATAAAATACTTATTTTGATTTTGTAACTCTTCTATTGACCTTGTCATAGTGATGATTTTATCCTTTATGGATTTGAAATCCCAAACCTTAGGTACTTGATATTGTATATACATACACACATTATCTAGAGAAGAAGTGGGAGGTGGAGGGGTTTAAATAAGGGTATATTGATTACCTTAATTTTGTATTGTAGGATGGTCTAACTTTATAATTGAGTAATGATAACATGGAACTCATTCGAGGGAAAGTAAGTATCACTATACTTATAATTAGGAGGAGGAAGAGATTTAGTTTTATCCATTTTAAATGTTCTAAAGACTAAAATGAGCAAATTGTAAGAGACAAATATGAATTATAGAAAAGAATCACTTTTAGAGTATGTGGAGTGACTATAATAATTGTAATAGCCATCAGAAGTGGTAATATTAATCTTTATATGATCAAAAATATTTGTATGTACATATTTATTGGTCTAATCATTAGTATAATTGTAATGGTATTATATAAAATAATTCTTTTTGTTAAATTTTTTTTAGTAATGGGATCCTCATAAGAAATGTATTGATAATTAGTGAAAATTAATGATAAATCCAAAGGATGAGAGGGTTATAAGATGTTCTCTTAAATATAAGTTATAATATGCAATGAATATTTAAAAATTTAAAGAGATCAGTTACATAATTTTCAAATATAAGAAATTTTTCCTTATAATAAATGTAAAAAAACACAACCCATAAAAATAAGGGAAAATAAGTAATCCTTGTGCCTTGTATGTTAATATTTACTAAAAATAGTAAATTGAAAAAATTGAAAAATCATGCATAATTTTGGCCAAAAATTTATGTTTTTGATTATATCAGTCTAAGTATGAAAAAAATGTAAGGAATTTGAAAATTGAACTATTCTAAAGTAAAAATGAACCAGACAATATGAGATACTTCATAAGAAAAACCATAAAATATTTCCAATAAAGAATACAAAATTTTGATAAATTTGGGATGCATTCAATAAATGTGAGAAACCAAAAAGTTAATTAAAAAATATTAAAATGGAATAAACCCAAAAATTAATTAAAAAATAAGTACATTATTCTCCTTGTATTATAAAATTTATTAAACATAGTAAATTGCAAAATCCAAATAATTTGTATAGAAATATGGTGAAAAAAGGATTTTTGATTATATCAATAAGAGTATCAAAAAAACTTTAAGTAATTTAAAAATTGATTTACTATGATGCATAAAAGATCCAATCAAAGAAAATGAATTTTGAAGTGTATAAACATGAATCTCTAACAACAAGAAGAGGGTGAACCCTAGGGTAAAAGGAGAATAAAATTTTAAATTTTACCCTAAGAAAAAGGGGAAATTGGAGGTAAAATATGAAACCCTAGGTAAAAACTAAAAACATTCAAAATTAAGGTTGAAACCCTAAGGGAAACATAGTGCTTGACAATGTTTGAATAAAACATAGGTTCATAAAATGTTTAACCCTTATTAGAAATAAGGGTAAGGATAATATCCTAATAAACCAAGGAAAATAATAATATATAATTAGGATAATTAAATTAATTTATATGATATTGATATTGTGATGATATATACTAAATCTAAGGATATGCCAAATATGGAAAGTATAACATTCAATATTCTGATAATAAAAATACAAAGATAAATTACACTTAGCTTATATAATAATGTGTATGAATATATGAGCTATTTAGGTTCATAAATGGGTGGTTTAAATATTTGGATCCCATTATCAGGCTTGGGAAATTTTCTTTATGTCAATGTGAATATTTTCATCACCTTATGGATACTAGCATTGACACTACTATCCTTATTATGCCACTAGTGTCTTATACATAATATTTACTCTTTTTCTAAAAATTACACATGTTTTTTAGGGTTTGATTTTTACTTTCATATTTTTTATTCATATCATGTTCACAGGTTCTTGATATCAGTCTTTTGATTGAAATCCTAGCTCCTCTAATTAGGTCATGGCACCTTGACAAAAAGAGAGGTTAGTGGGATCAAGTGAATTTGTGATGACCTTAAAGACCCCTATATTAGTGAGTGATGACTACATAGACATATAATTTGAAGAGGGCCTCATATCAATGCAATTATCCCCCTTATGTGGTCTTGGGTATAAACAATGATCTAATATGCTACATGGGAGTGCATGTAGTGATCTATATTGTAACATGGAAAATAATTCTCATGATCTATTATTTTGAAGATTTAGATCTACAATGAGATTTATCTTATGAATATTTTGTAAATAGTAAATAATATGTTATAATAACTTAGTTGTGTAATTAATTTTTAGTCATGCAGTGTAAGTTTGAGAGGTGATTACTAGATGAATCATGAGTTGGATTTAGCTTGCATTGATATGACACCATTTGAATTTTTTCTCATGGAAGTGTTAAATGAAACAAATAAGATAACTCATACATATCTCTATATTTTCTACATTTGATTATTTGTAAAGTACAAACACATGTGTTGGAGCAGGGACATTAGTGTTGATGTTATTATCGAAGCCTAAACCCAAGTGTCTAGTAAAATATGAAGTCATTAAATTTTTGTAACTAAAATTTAAGGATATATATTAGGTTTTAATAATACCATGGGATATATGTGATTTGGGTAATTAAAATATTAGGGTTAGACTATAAGATAAGGATTTAGTCACAATGAGATGGTGAACATGAGAATTTATACTATAAATTAGGTTAATAACTAAAGGGTAGAGCCATGATTTATATTTATCAAGTGTAAAATACTAGTTTAACATGTAAATATACATTTGAGTATCTATAGAATAAAGCACCTCATTAAGAATGAAATATACCACAAAGGATTATAAATAAATCTTGATAAATAAAATTTAAAGACTATATGTGTAGACACAAAGAATAATTCAATGCATAAATAATTCAGTGTATATGCTAGCTATAAGAGAAATTTTAAAAAAAAAACATTTTTTTATTCAACCTTGAGTTGGGTGTAAATATGTTACAATCTGAGGGTGCAGGTAATGTGTGTAACAATTATGATGGGATCAACAATTTAGATAGTTATGATGATATAACTAGCATATATATTCATCCAATAATAATTCAAGGCTATCACCTTTTTAAATCCAAAATTATATATATTAAATACAAGAATTAACACAAACAATGCCTCTCAGACTATGAGTGCAATAGATATCCCCTCTTTGGTAATAAAATATAACCCCACCTCTCATGCATTTTCTTTAGTTGATCCTTATTATTCTTCTTTTCAAAGAATTAGGATAGGATCTACATGCTTAAATGATATGGAGGATGCTAATTATGTTCTTAAAATTTTTGTGACTTTATCAGTTAATTATTTTTCATGGAGTAATATTGTAATTCTATTAACCTTTTATCTCCCACCTTGATCATCCTTTAAGTCTTCTTAGTAAAGGCTTATGTTTTTCTATTACCTATCATGATATTCTATTTGAGAATTTAATTATAAATATTTAAAATTCCTCAAATATCCTCATGTTACATATTCATAAAATAATAAGGTAAGATTTGTCCATGATATTAATAAAGGAACCTCTCTCTCTCTCTCTCTCTATATATATATATATATATATATATATATATATATAAATGAGTACCTAGTGTTAAATTTTTTTAATAAGAACAAGTAAATTTTAGTGCCTAAGGTAGATAAGGGAAACACCATAATGATTTTAAACACAATAAATTACATTAATAATATGAAATATCACTTGTTTATTAGTGGTAACTACAAGCACATAACTTTAAATATTTTAAACAAAATAACAAGATAAGTTAAGAAAAGGTCAAATAAGTCTTCTCTTAACCTAGAGTTCAAACAAAATATTACACCTAAATGCTCTATTATATTGAAAACTTATGGTTTATGTAAGGTTCACAAGTAATGTATTCCCATAATACCTATATTTGACACTATATACTTTCCCACTTATCCTCTTCCAAAATAAATGGAGGGAAAATTAGAACCTTTTGGTGGTAAGACCTCATTATTTCTAAAGAACTCCAATGATATTGTATATTAACTAAAATGATAAATTCTTGGAGAATAATATATTATAGTAATTTTTTTTGTTGTTTCACTTTACACTAAAATAAAAATAAAATGGGCTATCAATTCAGTAAAATAGATCACAAATAAGGAAACTGCAAAGTTGGTTGTGTTTTTCATAAGATAAACTTGCTTCACTTTTCTTAGGGATTCTTATGAGCAAAAAAGGGTATATAAATTATATCCTCACTTTCTTTGATCATAATTGTTTTTCATGGAAAAATTAAATAAAATTTCCTTAGATTATACACTCCAAAAACCATAATGGTGGGCTAGATTTGTGGACGATACGAATGTTAAATGGAAACTAATAGAGAAACTTTGAACTCATTTTTGGAATCCCTTAATGAAAAATTAGAACATATAAAACCAAAAATGGACATTGAACATAATGATACACTTCATTTTCTTAATTATTTAATAATCATAAATGAGGATGGATCACTTGCATAAAAAAATTATATAAGGAAAACATATATGGATGTGTATATCAGATCATACTCAAACCACCATCTATCACAAAAAGTAAAATTTATCAACACTCTCTTTAATAGATAATTATGAATCTATGATGGGGATAATTTTTAATCATAATAAGGCATATCACAATGTTATTAAAAAGGTTACAAAAACTCACAAATTAAGTAATATTCCAAAAACAAACAAGAAGCACTAAAGATAGAGATAGAAATAGATATAAAAAAATATTAGGAATTAAATAATTTAAAATAAATAAATTCAAGGCACCTCAAAAAAAATAATGAAAAATTACATTAAAACTTGTTTTAAACCTATAAATGCCATTAGAAACAATGTGAATAATCATAAGGACCCCATTCATCCACATCTAAGAAAATGGGTATACTTAAAACCATGTTTTTCTGAGAAATGATATATTAGTGAGATGGGGTGTTCATTTCAAACCTAATTAAAATAAAATTATAATTATTTTGATCATGCAAGGTTCAATAAGTGAGCTATAGTGGAACATGAAGACATTACTAAGAACTCCATATATAAAAACAATGTTAAACTAATTACCATGGAAAGTCATTACATTAAGAGGAAGATTTATGAATCTATGGAGATTGTGAATCACCTTAATAATAAGAATCATGATGATGGTTGGAATTTTAGTCATTATTTGAATACTTTGTTACAGATATTACTTAAACCCTAGACTTTTCCATTTTATCCTATTCTTTCATCATTTGATTAATAAATTAGTTAAATAATTTAATTTTTTAAATTAATTAAATAATTTCCTTAAATTTTTAATTAATTTAATTACTAATGTTTTTAAATATTTATTTAATTTGATTTTATTTAATTATTTAATTTTAATTATACTATTTTTATTTATAAGTTTTATTATTTTATTTATTTATTTTTATACATTGATTTTTTTGAATTTCAATATTATTTTTATTTCATTTTGTATCATTGAATTTTTTGGTCATTAGTAAATGTGGGTTTTTGAAAGTGTCCAAACCATTAAACATGATCATTCAATTGATATTCATTAGATTTTAGTTTATATAATCCACAACCCAACAAGGCTAACATAACCCAAACAGAAACAATGCTACAACCCAATAACAATAAAATAACCTTACAAAAAAAAAGAGACTAGATTCATTACTCAAAATCCTAAAAATTATAGGATGATGTAACCTTTAATTACTATTTATGTATTTGGATTTGGATCCACTCAGCTCTAAATTAATATGACTCCCATTAACTACATCTTTAGTTATTTTTATATTTAAGATTTCCTTAAGATTTTGACTTCCTCTCTTTTCTTCCACTCCTAGATCAACATATTTATTGGCACTCCTCATTATCATTACATAGGGATAATCATTGTTATTTACTATGAATTAATAATGGGAATACATATGTTTCCCGAGGAACTAATCTACAGAGCATGGAACCATCTCTTCATTTTATGCTAAGGGATAAAAATTTGGAACCAAATCTAAAGGTTGGCTTTTGTCATGAGGACATTTTTCATATCTTATTATCCAAAATATAGATCATTATAGGGCTCAATATTGAAGAATAAAAATTATTCTCATGCTTACTTTTTATACATATTTATACTTCTTCTAAGTTAGAAATTGCATTATACTCACTTTAATTATTTTCCTCCTCTTCATGTCCTCAAGTTTAAGTTATTAGTTTTTTTTTAATCTCTATATCATTAGTTTACCCTTTTCCCTGAATCTAATTAGTGTTAGGATTACTTCCCTAAGTTTTTATCCTTGAGATATGAGCTATTCTAAAAGTATACTAAAATTCTTCATATGCTACTTCTTGTTACTATGATCACTTGCTTATTTATCCTCTGAGTCATTGTCTCCATTTTCTTTAGTATTTAGTTAGATATTTTGAAGACATTTATCCCTCTTCCTCTAGATCAGTTCTTCCATCTTCTTGTTTAGGTAGTTTTTTTTAATAAATGTCCTATTTTGTGACTATTTTAGCACACATGTGAATATTTTTTATACTATATCTTCTATTCCCATTCCCCATACTTGGATGACAATTTTATGGATGAAAGTAATTTCTTATCCACTTCTAAATTTAAATAGAATTTGGTATAGACTAATCATATACTATTTATTATAACAAGATCAAAGGAAATGAGGTGTATAAATATTTTATTTCTAACCATCATAACTTTGTCCTCCCAATATTATAGTGGGAGTCTTGGGAGCCTTACCCATATTGGGATCATATATATAATTTCATTATTTGGATCAAACCTTGGCTTCCATCTTCTTAAAAAAAATCCCATTTTATTAATAAACCAAAGGCATCCCAAGATTATATTGATGCATTCCTCATGAATATATAAGGATAGAAATAAAATACCTTAATCATCGCTGAGATCTCCAACTTTTCTTTTAGTTTCCTTTTTTCAACAACTTAACCTATAAAATTGTCAATGTTTAGTCTAGAACCCATAATTTTTCCCATAACATTATTTTCAATTTTAGGGAGGTAATTTTAAACCATGTTATCAAAAACATTATATTTTCAACCTTATTTTCCAATATAGGGAGATAAGGACAATGTAGAATAGGATAATAATTCAATGATTTTTGTCTACTTAACCTTTCTTTTCATGATATTTAGTTTTCTTTTGGTTTACTTCCTGATAGATTTTTCCATAGGCATAAAAATATATAACCCATAAATTATGAGACACCCCATGGGTCCCCTTCATCCTTATCTTCCTTTGGATCATCATGATAAATAATCCCTCTTTATACAAGTTTACTAAATAACCCAAAACTCTCAAGGTAAAAAAATCAATATATTGATTCATATTGATTGAATTAATAATTACATATGAATAAATAAACCTAAAATCAAAATTGGAGTTAAAATGCAAAATTCAAAAATATAAAAATAACAGAAAACCTGACCTGTTATTTTTAGTAGCTATTAATTTTAGTAAGTTTCGTATGTAAGAATGCGTAACCTTAAAAATATACAAATATATTATAAAATATAAAACTAACCTATAAAATTAATTAAAATAAATTTTACATATGGTTATAAAAATATACAATTTATAAAAGAGAAAGATCCTAAAAAAATTACTAAAATACATTTTCAGCCCCTTATATAGTCATGTATGGCCTCCAAAAAATATCAAAAAACATCCATAAATAGATAAGGTGAATTATGGCTACAAAAAAAAAATTGATACAATTTTTTTGGAATGAATAAGAGATAAAATAGATCTAAGGATCAAAAGATATGGACTCTAGAAGTTTAGACTCTGCATCATTCTCCTTTGGTTGAAAACAACTCAACTCCTACGAGTTGCTCTGATTGTATTATTGTCATTTATTCTATCAATATTCTTAAAATACCATTATAAAGTCCAAGTTTTATCTTCCTTGTTCTAATCCATCTCACTATACCAAATACCTACCATAAATTCCTTGCCTTATATTTACTATATTTTTATCAAGAACCTGCATTGTCTTTTCTTCTTCTTTGGTACATGTTGCTTCTAATCTACATCTTCATTTTCTTGTACTTCAAATTTTTATATGTGACTATTGGAAATATCTCTTTCCTAAAGTAAACCATCACTAAATATCATTATTATAATATTTTTGACCTTCTTATGAAATTTGTTGCTACTTTATACTTTTCATTACTTTCCTACAAATTTATTCTTAATTCTTATTGAAATTGTTGTATATGCCATGAAAATGATTTTGCATCATCACTAACTCATTCTGTAGGTGGTAACTATACCAAATCTAAAACACCCATAGTATTTATCCCATAAACAATCTAAAATATTGATTTTACTATTGATCTATTCACTAAACTATTATATGCAAACTTAGCTTATGGAAAAGTAAAGTCCTGTTACTTGGGCTTCTTTCCAACCATGTATCTCAATAAATTTCCAAAGGTCATATTTAAAATTTATATCTATCCATCAGTTTCTGGGTGGTATGCACTACTGATTATAGCTTATTACTCATCTTATTCCTTAAATTCTTCCAATAATGGCTTAGAAATTTTGTTTCTGTATTTGATGTAATGGTTTTTGGAATACCATGCAATCTCACAAAATCCTTAAAAAATAGTTCTACAACTCTAGTGGCATCATTGGTTTTCTTATATGTAATAAAATGAACCATCTTAGAAAACCTATCTACAACAACAAAAATTGAATCATTACCTCTTTGTGTGTTTGTTATACCAACACAAAATACATATTTAAATATGTTGATGGTCCTTTTGGAACTTATAATGGTATTTACAACCATATATTCTATGCATGTCCTTTAGCCACCTAACATATCCTACACCTTGAAACATATATTTTCATATATCTCTTCATCTTTGTATAAAAATACTTATCCTCCACCAAAAATATTGTATTTATCTTACAAAATGTCTAGATAAACCACCACTATATAATTATCTTATAATATTATCTCTTAGAGACCCAACTGGGATAGATAATTATTTCCCTTTAAAGAGATAAACATCCTATATAAGATATTCATAATGAATAGTAAATGTCTCATTTGTTAATATATTTATACATTTCTCAATTATCTTTCTAAAATATAGATCAATATCATATAATTACTTAAAAAATTCAAATACAACTACTTCACTCACCATAGTAGTTAACAATGCAACTCTCCTAAATACATTAGTTACCCAATTCTACTTTCCTGATCTATGCTTCAATACAAAAGTATATACCTACAATAAAGACACACACTTTACATGCATATTATTTAACTTCTTTTGAGTGTTCACATACTTCAAGTCCTCATGATAAATAAATAGGATAAACTCCTTAGGCACTAGGTAATGCCTCTAATGTCTCAATTATTGTATAATGGAATATAATTCAACATAATATGTAGTATACTTTGTTATTAACTCATTAAATTTATCACTACTCAACATAAAACCCATTCTTACATATGAAGCATCATAATCAACCTCAAACACTTTGCCAAAATTTGGAAATGCTAGAATAGAATTTTTTCTAATATTCTTCTTCAACAACTCAAACCTTTATGTTGTTTCTCTTGTACATGTAAATTATTTTCCTCTCATATAATTTAATAACGGTGTAACAAGAATATTAAAATTTTCAATAAAATTTATATAAAATGTTGTTAAACCATGGAAAATTAATACCTATGTGATGCTCTTTGGAATAGGCCAATCAACAATTTCCTTTATTTTTTCTTCATCTATTCTTACATAATCTATTGAAACTAAAAATACCAAAATATTCTGCTTAAAATTGCTCTTCTTCAAATTTGCATTGAGCTTCTCCTTTATTAATAATTATAATACCATTCTCAAATGCCTTAAGTTCTCTTATTTAGTTTTATTGAATATCAAAATATCATCAAAATAGACCACCACAAACTTACTAATGTAATCTCTTTATGTTCATTACCCTCATAAATGTGTTGGGTGCATTAGATAATACAAATTACATCACCATCCACTCATATAAACCATATCTAGTCTTGAATGTTGTTTTCTATTCATCTCTTTCATGAATTAAAATCTAATAGTATCCACTCCTTAGATCAATCTTGGTTAAGTATTTTTATCCTACAAGCACATATATCATCTAAATGAGGTATAGGAAATTTGCATTTGATGGTAATTTTATTGATTATTTTACTATCCACACATATCCTCCACCCTTTAGCTTTATTTGGAGTTAGAAATGTTAGTGTTGCACATGGAATCATGCTCTCCCTTACTACACCACTCCTCACCAATTAAGTAACCTATTTATTCAATTTTGCATGTTCTATTAGACTCATCTTATAAGCTACTTGATTCAGTAGAGATGATCTTAAAATTAAATCAATATGATGTTAAATATTTATCTTTGGTGGTAAACCATCTGGTAACTCTTTAGGGATAACATTTGCATATTCTTCCAACACTACTACTATTTGTACTAGTATTTTTATCACTTTTATGTGTTCTTTCTTTGCTACTTATGCATAAAAGAAACATATCATATTCATTTATTTGATAAAAAAATAATAGATAACATGATTTCATCCTATCCTTACTCTTTAAGAGGTAAAATACTACCTTCATACCACCTTTCCAGAAAGTATATGTGTTCTTTTATCCATCATGAATTATTTTTCTATCAAATTTCCATGGTCTTCCCAATAACACACGACATGCATCCATGGGTATAACATCACATCATGTTTCATCCTTATAATTTTTTATTATATAAATATTTATTATGCACCTTTTATATACTTTAACTTCATTCCCTTTCTTAAACCATGAAATATGATAAGGATTAGGATGTTTTTCACACTACAAACCTGATTTCTCAATCATGTCCTTAGAAACCATATTTTCACAACTACCACCATTTATAATTACTTTTCATATCTTACCTCTTAAAGTAAAGTTTCTTTGAAAAATATTTTTCCACAACCATGCATCACCACCTTATTTATTTTTCACACATTATTTCCTTGGAGCAATTATTTTTCTCCTCATCATGAGATTTTCTCCAATATCTACTACTTCAACTTTAGTATTTTGCTATTCTATCTCATATTTAACTAAATTCACTCTTGGCCCATCCTCTTACCTTAATTATTGATCTTGTTAGTGGTAAAAATCAAACACTCTATGTAATTATTGTCCACATATGTAACATACATAAGATATACATTAATTTGGAAACCATCCTCTACCACCACCATAACTTCATCCTATCAGAAATCATCTTCCTCTTTGTTGGTATTGAAACCCTTGTCTATTATCTTATTTTATTTATGCACCATGTGATGATTCTCCTATATTGGTATTAAAATAAAAAATATTTGTATTTAGTCCACCTCATCCACTTATTACTCATCCACTTATTAGAGGGAATTGTCCTTTTTTGGGACCAATACTAGATGATATTTAGAAATTCTATCTATTTTGTTTTTATTCTACCTTCAAAGCTAATTGATAATCATCATCCATGCAAAGTATTTTATGAATGCTCAATTCATATTGAATATAAAACTTCAAACCATTTACATACCTTGAAATAATCTATTCCTCTATTTCATCATGATCCACTTGTATGGAAATCTTATAAAATCATTTGTATACTCTTGTATAATGTGATCATTCTACCTCAAATTTTGTAACCTTCTACTTAGGGTTTATGTATGATCTAAGGGAATAAATTTCTCCCTTATTTTATTCTCCAATTTTTCATGTGTTGATCTTATCTTTACCTTTTATCTATCTCTCTTTCTATAGGTGATCCCACCAAACCATTACATGACCCTTTAATTTCATGCATATAAACTTTATATTCTTGTCTTCTCTCATAGTTTTCCATTCAAAAAACTTCTCCATGATATTCATCTAATATATAAAAAATTATATTTTTAAAATTATTCCATAATGTATAATGTCAACCTTGATTCCTTCATTCTTTCCCTTTAAAACTCTAACCATCCTCTCTTCCATTAATGGTAGCTTTTCTTATTATTTCACCTTTTGCATAATTTATTCTTCATGATTTGTGTCTTCCTCTACTTCATATTATACTTTCCTTTATATTTGATTTAAAATAATCTTAGTTAATCATTATAATTACCTTTATAGACCTTACATAGTATTGTTCATATAAGTAATTCCTCCTCATCCTCTCACCATCTCTTACACCTAAAATATTTGAACTTGATTTGATACCAAATAAAGAACCTAAAACTATCAATGAAAAAAATCAATAGGTAAAATACTTATGAAATAATTAATAGTATTGATTCATATTGAATGAATGAATTAATTACATACAATGCATAAATAAACCTAAATTCAGGACTAGAGTTGACATAAAAAATTTGAAAATCTAAAAATGACAAAAAACTTGACGCACTATTTTTAGTAAGTTTGATATGAAAATGCATGAAACATGAAAAATATTATAAACACTAAAATTAACCTATCATATGAATTTAAAATAAATTTCACACCTATTTACAAAAATATACAATTTTTGAAAATAGAAAAATATTGAAAACAATACTAAAATGCATTTTCAGACCCTCAAATAGTCATGTATGGCCTTTGAAAATATCAAAAATGTCCATAACTAAATATAGAAGGTTATGGTTACACCAATTTTTTTGATATGGTCATTTTGGCATGAAGGAGAGTTCAATAAGAGCTATAGATCAAAAGTTATGGCCTATATAAGTATGGTTTCCACATCATTTACTTTCTATTAGTTACTACCCAATGCTCATTTTAAATGGAAATATTACACTTGGAATTTGATATATGCTTGAAACATATTTCCTTTATATCGTTGATTTTATTTTTTTATTTTTTATTTTTTATTTTCTATTACTATTACTATTACTATTACTATTACTATTACTATTACTATTACTATTACTATTACTATTACTATTACTATTACTATTACTATTACTATTACTATTACTATTACTATTACTATTACTATTACTATTACTATTACTATTTGATTTTTATTTTTAGTTTTATATTTTAATTTATTTTATTAATACATATTTTTTTTCTCTTAGCCAACTTCTATGAAAAACCCTCTTATTTTTCTTTTCTTGGAATATTTATCTATAGTCACCCTAATAATTTTATACTTTTCCCAAAAAATAAAATAATTACAATTTGACATAGAAGTTAATGTTATTTTTGTTATCATTCAGATAGGTAAAGTTTTTAGTTTTAATGTAGAAACTTAGTTTAGTGTATTCACATTCATAAAAATTATGACACATATTGTATTTAATTCGACTAAGCCCATGCTATTTTAATTTGGACTAGGATGGCTAATCCTTTCATATATACTATTAACTTAGTAGAAAAACATAATATTTTTATGATGATTCACACTTTTAGTTGATGTGACCATGCCATGGTTCTTTATTTTATATTGAGATTTATACCCACTAATCTAGTCATGTATATATAAAACAAGTTTATTGTTTCTTTACATGGCATGGGTAAATGAAATCACTAAGCCACACTTGGATTTCATGAGTTCCTTTACACCTATATATTCTTTATAAAAATGAATTAGTATAGAAATACCAATCCTAAATGAAAAATGAATTAATTTAGGATTTTAAAGACATTCAAGGATTAATTACTGTGATTCTAACTATCAGGCTAGTGAGTCCTACCATTTTTTATTTTTTCTTGATATTTTTCTACTTCTAGCTAGGCATATATATCCCTAATAGAGTTATCTATGATCCCACTTAAATCCTTGCTCCATTTTGGCATTTGGTTATGAGAAACCATGCTATGATACTAATATTATATGGAAAATTATTTTCCTTATCTAAGCCACGATTGAGGTTATCTTTGATTGTGGATGTTAAAGGTCAATATTGAGAAATAGATCTACATATAGATTTGTACTAAAGTATTCAATGGTATATTATTAATCAATATTTGATATTTTGGTAAAATTAGATCAACATCATTAGTATATAAGTAAACAGAAAAAATCCCTTATATCTGAGGCATCACTCGCTCTTATTTAGTAAGGAAGAAATTTTCGAATTTACATTACTTTATATAAGTTTGTAATGATTTAAAATTTTTATAAATCAATTTTTTAATATCTGTTATTCAAAAACAATTTATTTTAATTTTAAGAGATTTAATATTTTCATAATCTATAAAAATTAAATTATAAACTTCAAAATTGTGGTAGGAAGAAATATTCAGCTCACGTAAGAGTCACTTTTCATGCCTATCTTTCATAAGTAATGGCATACAATAACCCATCTCTTATAAGGTTGAATTGTCTACTTGAATGTCATTACATTTGGGTGTTATTTACATTTTTCAATGTCTAAGAATAGTTGTGTAACCTTACCTTGGCAATCCCTCTAATAAGTAGATAAATTCAAGTGAAACTCTACAAAGATATAAATTGGTGATCTCATTCCTCCTTTGGAATGAATTGTTTATGATAGAGTAGAGAATATCCAAAGGATATTCCATCTGCAATGTTCATTAGCAAGCTTGGCCTATCCAGCCCTAAATCCACCACCTCACAACTATTAAAAATTCCTACAATATCACTAGATTCAACTTCTTAGAGTTTCAAAGTGAAGGAGATTAATTTTCAGAGTTGCAAATATCATCAAATTTTGGGATCACACATATAATGTATATAGAGATATGCAAAGGTGTCCCTCATTTATACATAGGACAATATTGAATAGTAGAGGTCAATATCGACCAATGATACTAACATAGATTTGTGGTATTAATCCTACATAGATAAAAACATAGTTCTTAAACCTAAATACCTAAATATATTAGTTTGTTTACATTATATTAGTTTGGTTATGTCTGCCATGCTTAGATTAGCTTATGTTTGTTAGTATATTTTTATCTTTACATGCTTTCATGGTTACCATTTAATGACACCCTTACAACTTTCAGTTTAGATATCTCATGGTTACTACCTAATGGCACTATATTTCCTCTGATTACCTTTACTTACACCTCTTGGTTACCATTTGATAACATTTTGGATCTAGTTAGGCATATGCTTACTATTGTATGTGTAGATTCCCATATTATATCCTTTACAATCTCCCTTGATCATGACTAATGTTTATAGCCTTGAAGTATTTTGCGTTGGATCTAGTATGGTATTTTACCTTTTTATATATTAGAGGATCATATTATTTAAATTTCACATAACTTGGTTTATAATAAGTCACAAACTAAGTTTGAAGCATACCAAATCCAAGTCAAATTAAGCATTGTCAAGTATCAAATCCAAATAATTAGTTGTATACTTATAGTGAAGGATCACCACTACACAATCACACTAGGTTAGAGAATTACATGTGGCTTGATTTTCCTCCATAGAGTATCAAATACATAGGCATAAAATAATCAAAAAATTACAAGTGATTAGGGTTAGCTTAGTCTATAACAATTTCCTAGTTTTTATAAGTTTCTATCCCTCAAAATAACATCTAGGGTTTCAAAGTGAAGGAGATTAATTTTTAGAGTTGCACATATCATAAAATTTTGGGATCACACATATAATGTATATAGAGATATGCAAAGGTGTCCCTCATTTATACATAGGACAATATTGAATAATAGAGGTCAATATCGACCAATGATACTAACATATATTTATAGTATTGATGAGGATAAAAAATGGTTTTGAGGTTATATTTTTTCTATACCTAAATACCCACTATGTTTAGCACTACCTACATACCAATACTTTGAAGGGGGATGAAACCTCCATGTAGTTCTCCCACATAAATGATTTGTGAAATTATGCTCCTTTGACAATATGAATGCATATAGATAAGTGACAAAATATAATATATGGAGTTGGAAACATTATTTTTAATAAGTTGAAAATAAGTGACTTAAATAGACAAGGAAAAGTAGAAATGAATAAGGATAAACTATACAAAATATAAATTAACTTATCTTTTCATTTCATCAAGTGACTTATAATATAGGAACAAATAGAATACCAAAAGCCTAGAAATATCTCAAAAGTTGTACATTAGTCTTTAACAAATAAGAATCCCAGTAAAGCATAGGAATGACTACCACTATTTTCCCTATTATTTAATTATATATTTTTGAAAAATATTGGAACTTCTAAAAAAAATGGGTGTGATAATTAAAGATAGGTATTTTTTCATAGATTTGATATTTAAAAACTATGAAAATACTTTCATATGCCTTCTTAAAGTTGTAAACCCTATATTTTTGACACAAGGAGATAAATGTATGTGAAGGATAAAAAATAGTTTTGAGGTTATATTTTTTATATACCTAAATACCCACTATGTTTAGCACTACCTACATATCAATAATTTGAAGGGGGATGAAACCTCCATGTAGTTCTCCCACATAAATGCTTTCTAAAATTATCCTCCTTTGAAAATATGAATGCATATAGATAAGTGACAAAATATAATATATGGAGTTGGAAACATTATTTTATATAATTTGAAGATAAGTGACTTAAATAGACAAGGAAAATTGGAAATGAATAAGGGTAAACTATACAAAAGATAAATTAACTTATCTTTTCATATCATCAAGTGACTTATAATATAGGAACAAACAGAATGCCAAAAACTCATAAATATCTCAAAAGTTGTACCTTAGTCTTTAACAAATAAGAATCCCAGTAAAACATAGGAATGACTGCCACTATTTTCCCTATTATTTAATTATATATTTTTGAAAAATATTATAAATTCTAAAAAAAATGTTGTGATAATTAAAGATAGGTATTTTTTCATAGATTTGATATTTATAAACTATGCAAATACTTTCATATGCCTTCTTGAAGTTGTAAACCCTAGATTTTTGCCATAAGGAGATAAATGTATATGAAGGATAAAAAATGGTTTTGATGTTATATTTTTTCTATACCTAAATACCCACTATGTTTAGCACTACCTACATACAAATACTTTGAAGGGGGATGAAACCTCCATGTAGTTCTCCCACATAAATGCTTTGTGAAATTATGCTCCTTTGACAATATGAATGTATATACATTTGACTTGAATACTTTATCATTATTGGCTAGGGATGAATAAAACTAAATTTAGACATTGATAATAATATATTTCGGCTCTTAGATTTTTTTTTGGAAGAATAGGGAGCCTTTTCTCAATATGCACTTGTGAAAATAATCTCTTATAATATAATTGATAAGTTTAACAATATGTGTGAAATGAATGAATCTAAAGTTATTTTATAGTGGTTCAAGTAGTTAAAATACCCATTTGGGAGTTTAGGAATCTAACGGTAGATCCTAAGGATACTTTCCTTTTTGAAATTTTTATTGTTGTGAGGGAAGGAAAATATTGGTATAGGAAGACATTGACACTATGATTTCCTTTCCTATTGGACATTATCAATCCTTTAGAAAAGGTGTTGAGTTTAGGTTTTGAGTTAGGGAATACAAATGCATAAATGTATTTTCAAGCATAATATCATTCATGTAGATGATAATATATTACTTTGTAATGAAATGAGGTCTCCTCTTATGTTTATGATAGGTATAATTAGTGATGTCAATTAATGGTAGAAAGGGATAACATAGGCATTATGAAGTACCTGTGACCAAATTTAGGTCACTATCTCCCCTCCATCCCAAGTAGGAAAGCCATAATTTAGTGTGTAATATACACTTTTTATTTGAGATACATAATTGAATTGTGAAAGGTATTGTAAAGTTTGGAAAACAATGAAAAAAATGAAGTACTTATTTATTTCTTTGAAAAGTTGAATTTAAATTTTTTAATTTTTTCTTTAAATTTGACAATACTCAATTTTAAATAGAATTTTCTAAATTTGAAATTGATTTTATTTGAGTAATTTTGAAAATTGAAATGAGAGTATGGAATGAATTTACATGTATGTGTGACATCAATGCTACTCTTTATGACTTGATTGGTGATGGTGGTTCCTTGAAACATTGGATAATTTGTTCCTCCCATGAAGTACTTAGAGAATATGGTTCCTTAACCAAACCATTGGATAAAATTGGGTGTGATAAAACCCCAACTTACATTTTATATTTTGAAGAGAAAATATTTCTCATTGAATAATGATAAAAATTGATTATATTTGTTAATATTTGTAACCTGAGGATGTAAATAGGTTGGAATCATAATGGATTTTCACACATAATTCTAGATTTATAAGTTAATTTAAGTCATGAAATATGCAACTAATCTAAATTAACCATTGAAAATGGCTTGTAGATTCAATTTCAAAATTATGTTATATCCTGGTAATTGAAATCATGATCACAAGAGAATGGAGTACACCAATTCTCCCAACATGTTCATGGAATAAATAATGTGGCATAAAAATATATTATTTCCCCATTATAATTGTATAATTTTAAACTATATGTGAATTCTCATTGTAATTAATGCTTGAAAATTTGAAACTATGTGAATTTTCTCCTTGAAAGTAGGAATAAGAGTTTATATGTAATGGGATATTCCCCAATACTATGTGACAATAACTAAATTTAATTTTTTTGAAACTTTAAAACTATGATTTCTCTTTAAAAATGGATTATCTCATGCATTTGAAGCTTATTTAAAATTTTCCCTTTTGAGGTGAGGGAATTTAATCCTAAAAATTCACTCATCTCAGAATAGAAGTTAACTTAAAACATGTGTAGTATGATGTCATCATTGAAAATTGTAGATTATGTAAATTTTTTATCATAGTAAGATTTGAATTGTGTATAAAATTTAAGAGGAAAGGCCTATAGAATGTATTAATGAATCTAATTTAATTAGTATGTTAATATGTTAGGAGTGCATGATATGGATCATGGTACTCATAAAACTCATCATGCTTAACAAGCATACACACACCAAGAACAAATAAATATGAAAAAATAGCTAGGGGCTAAGGGACAAAAGTAAGGGCATGTTCAAATGTCCTAAATAACATGCATATATATGAGGAATGTTTAAAAAAAATGGACATGTTCAAATTCCACACACACATTGGACTAAGGGAAAAAGTAAGGACGTATTTAAATTTTTAGATAACACATAGGGCCAAGGGCCAAATCAAGGGCATGCTCATATGTAAAAAAAACACAAAATATATCATAGAGATTCATCAATCAAATATTATTACAGAAGGGCCAAGAGAAAACACAATATAAAATTTGTAATATATTATGTACAAGTAACAATAATGGAACATAGAATTAGCAAAGGTAATCTAAACTATACATATGCCATGTGATCATATACTAAAAAATAACATGTTATTGTAAACTATGAAAGATCTAAATGTTACAAGATATTTTTATATAATTGAAAGCTCAATAATAAAGGGGTTATATAATGATATCACCTACATACTATCACCTAAAAATAATATGCCCCTAACTTGGCAAGGTTAATGTGTAGAGGAGATTCCTACATATTAATACATATAAATTCATGTATGTTTTGCACAACACTTCATATATACCCTTGAAATGTATATGTGATATAGAAAGATATGTTATTTACTAATATTGAGATAAATAATAGATTTCAAATATGTAAACTAGATTGATAATCATGCTTCAATCTTAATTTTATTTTTTTAGAATATTTGAATGATATTTGAATTTTTGAGAATATTTGATTTTATTTATTTGTTTTTTCAATATGAAAATAAACCACAATAGTTACAAAAATGAAACAAAAGGTTTCAAAAATAGAAGAAAGGATATTAAATCTAGATAATTTGTAAAAAATGTCAATGAAGATAACATAATAATAAAGATTGAAGTGGCTCAATAAAAGAAATTCACCCCTATGGAAAGTGATCTATAATTGTTTTAAATATTTAGAAAACTATAAAATGTATTCAAGTAACTAACCATACAATCTCATTTCACAAAATGTAAACTTTTTGAAAGTGTCACATATATGAATAATAGAGATTGAAAATAACATGATTTTACTTGAAAAAATTGGAATTGCATACTGGTACTACATGAATAATCTTGAATTTTATATAATTAGAGCTCTATGTTATGTAAATTTAGGTTCTAGGTTGGAAAAGACATAGGAAAAGATCGAATAACTAGGATGGTAGTAGTTGACATTTTTGCCTTATGTTGGACAATTCTATCATGTAGGAAAAGTGATAAAAATTTAGAAAAAACTATGTAAGTAGAGATATAAATACCACTTTTAGTGAGATTGAACATTGTTTAAATAATATCTAGATATAAACTAAGAAAAGATAAGGGCCAATATTCTAATAATTTAATTAAGTCCAAGGCATAAAAGAGGGGATCAAATTATTAAAATGCAAATAAATGGAAAAATATTAAAAAAATCAGAGGCTATGTAGAATAAAATTTGTATTATTTATCTATTTTTTTTAAAAATAATTTATCAATGCATGATCTCTCCAATGATTCTATCAAGATCAAAATAGACACAATTGATAATGATTGGTAAACATCTTATCTTAGTTGAGTGAAAAGTATCTAGTATGCCAGTATGAAAATTAGAACATGTATCCTACTAAGTGTTAAAGCTATATAATTGGCCATTCATGTGATCTTGAATAGGATACATGTATCTAGTAAATTTAAGTCTACATGAAGTCTCATGATATGATGTAAAATATTGTGTCAATTTTTAGACCTATTGATATACGTTTTTAGAGATGTTTCAAGTGTGTGAGATTGTTACAAATGATATTATTATTTTCTATAAACTTACTTTTGATTTATTTTCATTTGAACCTTTTGTGCCTTATTTTTAGGAATATTTTGATTAGATACCAAAATCATGATTTCTTATCCTTATATGCATCATTAAAATATGATGGTGAATGGGGAGAAGGAGGTAGCATGTAATATATAGGATGCTCATAATTTATCCTTAAAATAGTCATAAATTGATTAAAATAAAGATGTTTTAAACATGTATGAACTATAGAAGGTACCACATGTATTTTTTCAACAATGGGCATCCCAATATCATACTAAAAATTACATTATGTGGTAAAATAAAAAGAGGGGATAATATAATAAGGATTACTTAAAGAGGTAACATAATATGACCCAAAGTGGCTTGTTGCTTACCATTAAAATTCATATCACTTTTAGTAGGTTATTATATGTCCCTTTGTGTGAAATCTAATGAATGAAAGAATGTTAGTGTGCACATTTTTTTTTATTTAACCATTATAAATTAGCACATTATGAATATGATATTAATAAATATGAACTCTTATACATAAAACATCAAAAGAAAAATAATCATCAATTATTTCACTATCATCAAAAGTAATCATAGGATGTGATGTAACATTTGGAGTAATTATAACTATAATACTATCTAAGGGTGATCATATGATCTATGATGTGTATAAACATTATAGTTATGATGCACATTTTAATTAACCTTATTAATATAGTACTTAGGAAATGGATCATTGAAAATATCCAAATTATAATTTTAAATTTTTTAGTCTTTGTTTCTTATATAGGGATGCTACATCAATGACCATATTGTCAATAATACCTTGAATGAGATGCTTTAGTTTCAAACACTTATTTCTAGAATGACCATTACAGTAATGATAATAATAATATGAATTTTTATGAAATGATTTTATTTGTGATTTATTAATTTTAAATTAATATGGAGGAGGAAAAGTGATTAAGTGACATTCAATAAATTTATTTAGTAATTTAAAATGTGGTTGCAATAATTTAAATTTTCTATTTGTGGTTGATTTGATAAAATATATTTTTAGCAGGTTGAGAAATAACATTGACTTGTATCTTTACTTTTGATTTCATATATTATGACTTGGATTTGTAAGATGGTCTATTTTGATTTTTTATTTTTAGAAATTGAAGTAGGTGTAGATGTGTGATTAAAATTTGTAATAAGTTTGATTATCTATCTCTTATAGTAAGAAAAATATATTAAATTTATTTAAACTTATTAAGGATAATTGATTCATGTAAGGGTGTGAACAACCATTATTTGAGTATGTCTTGTAATTCATTGCTTGTTAGTGCATTAGTCATTTTATCCAACATAGTCATGTAATGAAGAACTTATTCACTAATAGGTTTATTCGTTCCTTATTTTAATTTATGAATTTATGCATATGAAAGTTTCTCATCAATGTTGATATAAAAGTGTTTGAGAAATAAATATAATAAAGGATTAAATGATTTTATATATTTTGTAGTTAAATCATAAAAATGATGTAAAACATAGTATATTAATCTCCTTATAAAGAGTTTAGTTAGTAATTTATCATTAAATTCAAAATCTAGACATGTCGTGTGAAAAAATATTAGATGTTTTTCATGATCTCCTTTACCCTCATATAAAGATTGTTTAGGAGCTACAAATATAGTGGTTGAAGGATAAAATGTAATATCATGTGATAAAATATTATGAAGTAAAGCATGGGAATCAAATGGTTGGATAGATTTTGGGATGCATTGATATAATTAAAACACCTTAGCTTATAGCTACATAACTACTTTCTCAACAAATTATGCATTAGATAAGGTATGTTATGTAGTAAGTGAAGCTATCAAAGCATTGGAATGGATTACTTGGATAGGTATATGCATATAAATATGTTGTAAATCATGTGTTTCCCAAAAACCTAAAACTATGGATGGAATAATAATATCAACCATGGTAGAGGCCATACTTGTGGTATGGTTTACAATGTCAAAGCATGGTGATTGTTGCACATCAAGAGTATAGACTTTCAATTTTTGTACATTTTTGGTAGCTAATAAGACCTCAATTGATTTTTTAATGACTTATGGAATTTAATTAATTACTTATCAAAAAAATTATATATGTTGTACTTATTATTATTTAACTCCTTTAAGGTCATAATGATGGATCCTATCTTAACCATCATTGATATCATGTGCATTTTAAACAATATCTTATTCATTTTGATTATGTTTTTGGAAATATGCATTAGTAATTTGTTCATCAAAAATAATAACCAATGTGTGGATTAGTAGAATCCATTTTAATAGTTCTTAAGGGAATTTGAATATGTTCAATTGGAATATTACTTATTTTATCACTTCACCTTAAAGGAGTATTAGAGACAAATTGAATAGGTGGCATAAAATAAAAACATGAAAGGAAACTAGAAAATGTGAAAAGGAAAGACAAAATTGAAAATAAAATGTAACTTTTTGGAAGCAATATAAGGATTAAACCCTAGGGTTAGACAATGTTTTAAACAATAAATAGGTTCACCAAATGTTTTATCTAAAATTGAAATAATGTAGAAATACCAATCATAATTAGATAAATCAAATAGAATAATACGTTGTGATAGAAACACATATTGGAAAAATAATTTAAATATAAATGAATAAAATATATAAAGTAAAAAATAAAATAATAAGGGTAATGTTGGTCAGTTTGGCCCACATATCAAGCTTTGCCTACAGTTGGAGAAAAAAATCCTAACAGGGTCCCAATTGATGAGTAGAAGATTCAATGGCTTAGAAACGGGTCCAACAATGCAAATATAGGGATCAAATAATGATATCATAGTGTTCATAATATTGTAGGGAAATGAATAAGGTTGAAAAAATCTTGAAAAATTATTAGAAACTTGAAGGAATGATCAAAAGATGAACTGTGCAAGTTTAGGGATCAGACCATCACTAGGATGTTATCTAAAAGTGTATGGACCAACTCACTTGTGCATTTTATAAATGAACCTCAAAAAGCCTCATGATAAAATATATTAAAGTGCCATATTATTATTCATACCAGGGACATGCTCTAAAAAAATTCATGTCTATGTGAACCTTTTAGATCAATTTATGAGCATTCAAAGTTGGATCTATAACATAAGACATTCATGTTAATGCCAAGTTTGAGCTCTATAAAGTAACCATTTAGGTTCAAAAGGTGCTTAAAAGGTTTAAATTTGATCAATATCTAATGATTCATGTGAGATTACATACTAAAACATGAGATCTAATGATTTTCACTAGGGTCAAACAAGTCAAAAGGTCCCTAGGTTATAACCCTTTAAAGAGCTACAAGTTGGGCAATATTTGATGGTGTGGATCAACCAAGCAGATATCTAATGGTGTGAGATCGATTAAAAATGAGGTGGGCCCAATGAGATAAAAATATCATGTTTCTTTTAATATCTTGATCCAATGGTGTGAGTGAGTCAAAAGGTTAAGGAGCTCAAGAGGCTACCATGTAGCATAAACATGTGAATCTATAGAATAATAATAAGATCTTGAAACCAATACACAATTGACATGTGTCATAATCATGTGAAGATGGTAGAATAATAATAGATCCTAAGTTTAAATTTAGGGTTGTCAAGTGGCACCAACTTAGATAGAGATTAATAAGTAAAAGGCAGATCAATGACTCATGGTCATTCATATCAAGTAGGATCAATGGTGTAAGATGGGTCAATGAGTCAATGATCTAGATTAGATATCAATGACTAATGAGATTAAAGGTCAAGAAGCTAAGGGACTTCATAGAGATTGAACATATGACCAAGGTATATCTAGGGTAAGCTTTTCAAATGGTGTATTCTACCATTGAAGCTTGATCAAACACTAAAATAGACACAGTGATGCAATCAAGTATAAATAACATAAAGGACCACAATCAAATCTTAATATGGACCTCTAGTTCAAATATTTGAGGGTTGTAGTGTCATTATATGACTATGTTTAATTTATTTAAATAAGGGTCCATGCATATATGAATTCTTAGGTTCTGACAATATCATAATAAATCTATGTGGACCTAATAGGAACCATGTATTGAGCAAAGTGTCACAATGTAATGACTATAGGAAAACCAATAGTATGAGATTGGTTTTTCATCTGTAGTGGACATATGAGTGTGGGGATAATTTAGAGCATGATCCAGTTTGAGCAAGAGCTAGAATTATAAAGGATTCTATGAAGGCATACACATAGACTCTAATGGTTTCATCTCCAGGACTAATCCTATGAAAAAAACCCTTCTCTCCACTTTTTCATACCATGATGAGCTAGGTAGGAGTAATTTAACACCAAAACAAATATATAAAAAATTAATTTGATGGTTATAACTACATTGATGCTAGAACCTAGCTTAGAATAACTTTATCACATTGTTTAAAACATAAAGAAGCATCAATGAATGAATAATGTAAATGTGTAATATATTGAAATGACTTTGATCAATAAAAATGTTTAAATGAGTATAATTTGCAAAAAATAGTTGTAACTATGGTTCAAATGTTTTAACTATTTGATTCCCCTTTTTATCACCAAAAATCCATCTCTCTTACTCCCCTTTCTTTTATACATATGGCCTTTGAGCTATTATTGAGGATCCCTCAATATGATATGACTATACTCTACCAAAATTATATTTTACACCTCTTAGAATAATGCATATAGAATTTTATAGTTGTTTATTGATATGTTTTTAGTGTTTATTGTTTGTTTGATATGCAAGAGTGGTTTTTATCTTCCCTTTAAAGGTCCAAGCTCAACCTAAGTGCTATACAATTTATTTTTAGGTCATATAGTGTGTCTTAACATTTATCTCTCAAGGATATAATGGACTAATGAATATAAGTGTCTTCAACCAGACCTTATTTTCATTGCTCCATAGTCTTAGTGCATCGAACTTACCTCTATATGAAATACTATTACATAGATACTATAGTAAGCATTACATTAGCTTTTTTCATAGTCTGTTAATGTGTTAAAGTGTCCAAGATTAAGAGTGGCTATGAAAAATTCAAGGTGCATCACCACATGTTAGATTAGGTTACATTTTTTGCAAATCTCTTAACTCTTTTCACCCCAACATTGTTTAGGTCTTATAAAAAAAGGTCTAAACTATCATATCTGAGGAACTAGCCTCATTAAAAAACTTATAGGTTTGGTTTAGATATAGGCATCCCATAGCCTTAGATCCTTCCCATGTTAGTCTAGGTATGGGTTAGACTTGAATAAATATGACCTCTATTAGGTGATGGATAGCTAACAATTTTGACATGCCTAGTGGGACCCCTTATTTACATAATTTGAGTCATATATATGCATATTTGAGTAGATATAAAGTTTCAAGGTCTCATTTCTAGGTTTGCATACTTTTTCATGTACCAAGAGTTGTCACAAGATCCTTTGCAAAAGGTAAAGAGATAGATTTCTCTAAGCTATGTTTCCAATCAATAAAGAAGAAGAAAACCTCTCGATCAAATCCTATACTTACACTTATTTTTTCCCCTATTATTACAAAAAATACTCATATTTAAGCTAACATTATTTTAAATCCCATACCTTAGATGGTTGTTCCAAGAAGACAAGCCTTTATGCCATTCAATGGTGGTAATCCTCTAAATCTTACCCAGTGCAATGATATTTGAGTCTCAGTTTTGAAGGATCTTCCTTATTTTATAGGATAAAATACAATTTACCCTATATAACATATGGGAGATATTCATAACATTTGATTAGTGCATCATATAACTCAGGAAAATGTAGTAATGAGGTTGTTAGTAACTTATTTCAAATGAAAAACACTTCAATGGTATAAATGATAGGTTCCTGCATCAATCAATAGTTGGGATGAGTTTGGAGAGGTCCTATGAAAAAACTTTGAGGAAAAGAGTGATTATATTTCACTTGTGGAACATCTTAAAATAATCAAGATATTAAATCATGAATTCATGGTGGATTTCAACTACAGGTTCCAGAAGACTTGGGATAGAATTCCTACAGTGATCAAGCCCACATCAAACTATTTATTTTGTATTATTTTAAGGTTCTTAATTTATATGTAGCTATGATGGTTCAATCCATGGGTGAGAACACTCTACATAAAGATTTTGACATAGTAATTAAGGCTAAAATTGATTTATACAAGTAGGTAAGTTATCTCCAATGCCACCAATGCCTCTCTTTTTGGATATCCATCCTCCTACTCTAGCTATTGATCTAGTTTCAGATTCAAAAAAATTTTATCAAAGAGAAGGTGATTGGATTGATATAATTGGGAAGATAAAGAGTCTTCTCAAAGCTTATAATAATTTTTTTTTGAAATGGAGATGTAACAAGCTCTACCATACAAGCCATATCAGAATACTAATCAGAATTATTAGTATAATAGGCCACCCTATCAGTCTAATTATCAAGGACAAGGGTAGAATCCTCAATCAAGGCAATAAAATCCTAATTCTCCAAGAAATTATAGGGATGTTTTGATAACTCATAACAATTATTCTTAGGAAGAGTAATGGAACAATCAGTTGGATCAAGTAACTAACATGGCAATAGCTCAAACTAGTAAGAGCTCACATCAGTCTTATATGCAACAAATTTCAATTCATCCTCCATATGAAAGCCAACTAAATAAGGATGCCTCTCTATCACATGGAGACATTCCTTCATTCACTTAAGAAGAAGTGTTAAATCAATGAGGAGAGAATGGGAAAGAACTTGTTGAAACTACATTTGTAAACTTTCAATAAGGTGAGGATTATTTTGAGCACATAGCTACAAATCAAATTTAAAATATTCCTAACATTGATAATTTAGTTAAAGCCCATACTAAATCTAAGAAAAGGGAAATTGGTGATGGTTCAAGTCTTGATAAGGAAAACCCTTTTCCTTTTCAACCACCACAAAGGACTACCACTCATGAGCTACCTTAAAAGAAATCAACTTAACAGGTTTAAGATCCAAAGGGGTAGAATGTGAAAGGGCCTTACATTCCTTAGTTCACATAACATCTAGGAGCCCCTCTTTCTCTTGAAATATATTCAAAGATAGTTACTTCTCCAATCAGTATTGTGGATCATATGAATAAAAATTTAGTATCAATTTTAATGTGGGATACACTACTAATCCTAGGATAAAAGAAGTATCTGCAAAAGAAGTTTTCAAATCTCAATATCTCTGATAGACCACCTAAAAATGATATAGTAAGTACTATTATAATTAAATCTATTTTTTTTTTAACTTTAAGATCCTAATGTGACTAAGCCTCCTCCATTTTATCTAATAGTTGTCATAGGAGATTGCCTTATCCACAATTATATGATTGATAGTGGAGCTAGTACTTATGTCATGCCTAAATCCATAGATAAAAAACTAGGGCTTAAGTATGAATCTCATGAAAAAGGAGTGTTATAGTTAGATGGTTCTCCTACTAAGACTATGGGCATCCTCAAATATCTTAAGATTTTACTTTTTGCTTGTCTAAATTTTACCATTTCATAAGATATAATTGTTGTTGATTTACCTCCCTACTTTACACTATTTCTATCTAGATATTTTACTACTAAAATAGGAGGATACCTTTATTTAGATTGGTCATACATGGTTTTTATAACTATATATGGGACCAAAGTCACTATAAAATTAGAGCCTATTTATGTATTTCACCTTGAACCATATATGCCAAATATGTCTAATATGAATTATAGTATTTTGGAAGAATATGAGGATACTATTGATCAAAAAACTTATCAAACACTTGAAGGCATAACAAATATAATTTTGGATGAGTGGGATGCTAATAACGATGGGTATGACCTATACAAAGGTATTCAAGAATCTGATCTTGGTTTCTACTACATGCATGAGGAAGGTGACTCATTACCTAGTTTTACCAACTCAAAGCAAGATCAAGAGGGAGTATGGAATCTATAATTTGATGGATCTAGATCAAATAATGGAAGTGGAGTTGGTGCATGTTGATTTTAACTCAAAATAGAAGGTATTATTCTTTAATTATATTTCAATTCAGTTGTACATCAAATACTGTAGAGTATGAAGCTCTCATTCATGGCCTTTAGTGGTCTAGAAAGAGAGTTATTAACCTTTTACAGGTGAAATGTGATAGTGAGTTGGTAGTTCAACAAGTCAAAGGCTTAAGTTTAGAAAATAACCCCATACTAAATTCCTATAAACATAGATTTTTGGACCTCATGGAAGATTTCCTAGCATTTGATATACTCTCCATTCCTAGAGTAACCAATAAACATGCATATATACTTGCTACCATATGAGCAAAATATGAAATAGTGGACCAGCTAAAAGACAACAAAGATCAAACCCAAATCAAGGTTTTATGCAGGCCTTTAGTTCCAAATAATGAGGTAAGTTGGCAATTCTTTGATAGTGACAAAAAAATAACATGTTTTCTAAAAAATGACGCAAAATTTTTCTCAAAGAATCAAAATAAATTGTAATACTAATATGAAGATCAGATTGTGCAATTGAGATCAAACAAAATTCCTAAAGGTTTATTAACCTTGGAGAGAATTTTCAATAAATATGATCAACTATTAAAGGACAAGGTAATCATCTCTTCTAAATAAGAACATTATGAGCAAGTTCACATAGTTGAAGGTAAGCAACTCAAGTGGGGTAAAGTGAACACTAATTATAAGAGAGTATATTTAATTAATTATTTAATGAGTACATGGATTTATTAACTTGGGAATACCATATTTGAAGGGGTTTGACCCTAGATTAACACAACATACTATTGAACTTAAACATGATGTAAAACTCGTAAGACATAAGCAAAGACACATCAACTTGGTACCAACGAGAAATAAAAATATAGAGATAAGACTATGTGTGGATTTTAGAGATTTGAATAAAGTCTCATTGAAAGACCATTATCATCTTCCTTCCAAGGATCAAATATTTTAGAGGGTATCAGGTTCACAAAAGTTCTCCTTAATAGATGGGTACTCAGGCTACAACCAGATATTAGTGAAAGAGAAAGTCAGTATAAAACAAATTCCACAACCAAATGAAGTACTTATGCCTACCAAAATATGCATTTGGGGATCTCTAAAGTTGGAGCCACTTTCCAAAGGGCAATAGATGTTGCATTTCAAGGTTTTTTTGAGTGAAATGGTCTTAGTTTATCTTAATGACATTACTATATTTTCAAAGGATAATAATTATCATCTAACCCACTTGAGAGTTGTTTTTGATATATACATATAACGTTGAGTTTCTTTGAATCTAAAGTAGTATATCTTTTCAGTGCATGAGGGGAGACTATTTAGGCATGTAGTGTCCAAAGATTGTCTTTCTATTTATCTAGAAAGAATAGGATCAATACTTGCTCTATCATTACCAAAACATAAGAAAATATTACAAAGCTTCTTAAGCAAGATCAATTTCATCAGAAGATTTATCCCTAAATTTATAGAATTGGTAAGGCCACTCACTCAAATGCTGAAGAAACATCAAAATTTCACTTGGAATAAGGAGGGAAAGAGAATATTTGAATCCATCAAATAAGTAATCAGCCAATATCCCAATTTGATTAATCCAAATTTTAGTAAGGATTTTTTTATGTATGCATTTTCTACATTTAGTACAATTTCAGCCATGCTTATGTAATAGAATAGTGGAGGTTCAGATCAACCCATTAATTTTTTTAGTCAAGATTTGGAAGACTATGAGAAGAGGTATTATTTTATTGAAATCATGTGCTTTATAGTATAAGAGGTTTAAAAAAAATTAGACATTTGGTTTCAAATAACAAGATTATACTAATGGTCGCTCATCCTAGTGTGAAGGATTTCATCCTCAACAAAAACTTAAGTGAAAAGAGAGATGGATGGGTCACCAAGTGAATGGAAAATGATATTGAAGTGAAGGTCACAAATCTGGTCTGAGTCAAAGGACTATGTGAACATCTTATATAAGATGTGAAAGAAGAAAAGGAGATGGTTTTGACACTTCAAGACACCTAACAAGAAGTTGAACCTACTTCTTCATCCAGCTGGACACAAGACATTGCTAGATTCCTTCAAATAGGAAAATTTCCAATGCACTTAGATGAATTAATAAGAAGACATTTTAGGCTATAATTAGTACCATACATTCTAATTGATGGATGTTGTTCAAAAAGGACATTGGAGGTATGCTTTTAAGGTGTGTTGAAGCTAATCAATTTGATAAGCTTTTTGAACAATTTCATGATAGTCCTTTTGGAAGAAATTTTTTAGCCAAGAACATAGCTTAAAAAAATCATTATATCTAGGTATTTTTGGCCCAATTTATTTAAATATGCACATGCCTAGGTTAGGAAGTGTGTAAAGTGTGTAATGTTTACAGATAAGTAAAGACTATCTGACATGTCACTAAAGCCTATTTAGATTGAGCATCATTTCATGTAATGGCATTTGGACTTCATTGTCATGATAAATCCTCCATAAAATATAAGTCATAAATGGGTCTTGATAGCTAAAGACTATTCCACTAGGTGGGTGGAAGCAGTGCCTTTGAAGGAGTAAAATGAGAACTATGTGCTTAAGTTCTATGAGAGTCTAGTCACCTATTTTGGACTACCTTCCACTATAATATTATATAATTCCTTGGCATTAAGTAGTGAAAAGGTATATGAATGGGCTATTGAGAAATTTATTTATCTAACATATTCATCAAATTACTATCTGTAAGGTAATGGATCATCAAAATAACACTAGAGGATAATTAGAGATCTTGGCATACAAAGTTGAAGATTGCTTTATCGGCTGATAAAATCACCCCTAATAAGGCCATTGGTCATTCAAATTATCTACTAGTTTATGGAAGATAATAAAGGTTAACTTTCTAATTGGAGCTCCAAACTTTGGAACATGCACACCAGTTAGAGCTTCTAGAAAGTAATGAAATGGAGGTTAGGATGAATAAACTAAGAGAACTAGATGAGATCAGAGATGATGCCATGCCTACCATGTTGTCTAATTATCAAATAGTAAAGAAACATTTTGACAAAATAGATTCATCAAAGACATTCCAACAAGGTGACATAGTCCTCAAATGAGATGAGGACTGTGTAAATCCACGAAAACAATCCAAGTTTGATAGCCTTTAGAGTGGACCTTATCTCATCATAAGTTACAAGGAGAGTAATGCCTTTGATCTTGCTAGATTGAATGGAGAGAGCCTTCCCATCCCTATAAATGGGATGTTTATTAAGTTTTTATATTAGTTTGAGTTCATGCTCTTTGTACATAGGTAGATAGGTCTATATTTTCCTCCAAGTGCTTCTACACATTGCTTTGTTTGTTGTTGCTTGGTTTGTTTCATTTTTGTTCTTGTTGTTTGTTACCCATTACTCTAAAAGTGTTTCTAGAAATCAAGCAATGTCTTTTTATATGTAACTTTTCATTTTTTTAGTCATGTTGAACAAGCTTGATCAAAGTCTAGGTCCCATGATTAACAAGTTGGTCAAGTCAGTTGAGTCACTAGAAGTGTTGTCTAATTTGGCCCACATATCAAGTTTTGCCTACAGTTTGATAGAAAATCCTAACAGGGTCCAAATTGATGAGTAGAAGATTTAATGGATTAGAAGTGGGTCTAATAATACAAATGGAGGGATCCAAGTAAGATCGCATAGTGTTCATAAGCTCATAGGGACATGAACCACATTGACAAAATCTTAGAAACTTATCAAAACCTTGAAATGATGTTCAAAATATGAATTATGCAAGTTTAGGGACTAGACCATCACTAGGACATCATCTAGAAGTGCATGGACCAACTCGTTTGCAAATTTTATAAATTCACCTTATAAAGCCTCATGAGCCAAAATATTATAATGACATATTATTATTCATATGAGGTACATGCTCTAGAAAATTCATGTTTGTGCAAGATTTCTAGCTCAATTTATGAGCATTCAAAGTTGGATCTATAGCATAAGATGTTTGTACTAACATCAAGTTTAAGCTCCATAAAGTAACCATTCAGGTTTAAATTTGATCAAGACCTAATGATCTACATGATCTCACTTACTAACATATGAGGTCTAATATTTCATGCTAGGGTCAAACAAGTCAAAATAACCATTGGTTAAAGCCCTTTAAAGAGATACAAGTTGGGCAAGATCTGACGATGTAGATCAACCAAGCAGAGATCCAATGCTGTGAGCTTGAATAATAAGGAGGTGGGACTAATGAGATCAAAGGATCACATTACTTCATACATATTGATCCAATGGTATGAGATGAGTCAAAAGGTCAAGGATCTTGAGAGGCCACCACATGGCATAAGTGCATGAAGTCATAGAATGATAACATGGTACTAAAACCAACACATGATTGACATGTGGTATAATCATATGAATTTGGAAGACTAAAATAGATCTTGAGTGCAAATGTGAGGTTTCCAAATGTCACCAAATTAGATAGAGATTAATAAGTTAAAGGTAGATCAATGAATCATGATCATTCATACCAAGAAATATCAATGGTGTGATATGGGTCAATGAGTTAATAATCTAGATTAGATATCAATGACCAATGAAATTAAAGGTTAAGAAGTTAAGGGACTTCATGGAGATTAAACACATGACCAAGGTCTAACTAGGGTAAGTTTTTCAAAGGGTAAATTTTTAAATTGAAGCTTGATCAAACACCATGAATCAAACACAGTGATGTAGTCAAGTATAAAGAACATAAAGAACCATCATCAAAGCTTAATATGGACCTCTAGTTGAAATATTTGAGGGTTTTATATTTTATGACTATGTTGGATTTATTTATAAAAGGGTCCATGCATATATGAATTCTTAGGTTTTAGAAATGACATAATGGATATATGTGGACCTAATAGGAACCATGCATCAATTAGAGTGTCATAATATAATGACTATAGGAAAACCAATAGTTTGAGATTGGTTTTCCATCTATAGTGGACCTATGAGCATGGGGACAAGTTTGAACTTGATCTAATTGGAAGAAGATCTATAATTTTAAATGATGCCATGAAGGCATACACATAGACTCCAATGATTTTATCTCCATGGCCAACTACATGAAAAGGACCCTTCTCTCCACTTTTACACATCATGAAAAGCCAATTATGAGCAGTTTAACACCAGGAAAAAGCTTTAATAGATTGATCTGATGGTTATAGATACATTGATGATAGAACCTAGCTTAGAATAACTTGATCACACCATTTTAACCATAAAAAAACATCAATTAAAGAATATTGTAACTATGTAGTAGATTTAAATGATCTGGATCAATCAAAAGGTCCAAATGAGCATAATTTGGAAAAAGCAATTATAATGGTGGTTAAAGTGTTTGAAATAATTTATTTCCCTTTTTAGAACCATAAATCCTTCTCTCTTTCTCCCCTTTCTTTTATAAATATGGTCAACGAGATATTATTGAGGATCCCTTAGGCTGGTATAACTGGATTCTACCAAAATTATATTTTGCACCTCTTGGAATAATGAATAGAGAATTTTACAGTTGTTTACTAATCTATATTTAGTGTTTGTTTGATATGAAAAAGTGGTTGTTATCTTCCCCTTGTAAGTCCAAGTTCAACCTAAGTGATAGAAACTTTATTTGCAAGTCATAAAGTGTGTCTTAGCATTGATCTCTCAAGGATATAGTGGATTGCCAAATATAAGTGTCTTCAACTAGACCTTATTTTCATTTCTCCCTAGTCTTAGTGCATCAAATTGACCTCTATATGAAATACTATTGCATATAAACTATAGTAAGCATTGCATTAGATTCTTTGATAGTCTATTAGTTTGTTAAAGGGTCCAAGCTTAAGAGTGGATATGACAAATTCATGGTGCATCACCATATGTTAGAATAGGTTTTAGTTTCTACAAATCTCTTGACTCTTTTCACCCCAACATTATTTAGATGTTATAAAAAAGGTCAAAACTATCATATCTAAGGAACTAGCCTCATTAAAAAACCTATAGGTCTAGTCTAGATATAGGCATCCCATAACCTTAGATCATTCCCATGTTAGTCTAGGTATGGGTTAGACTTGAATAAATCTGACCTCTATTGGGTGCTATCTAGATAACTAATAGGTAAACTATGTAAGATTAAAAAACTTAGATTTTTGAGTCATCATGTGACAACACAGGAGAAAATAATTTAGGAATAAATATAATTCTAGAAACCTAAAAATATCCTAGAATTTGTGCATGAGGGATTTGACATATAAGAATGCCCAGTAGAAAACAGGAACAACTATTGATATTGTCTATGTTGGTCAATTCTATCTTTTTTATAAAACTTAAACTTTCAAAACAATTAGGTGTGACAGTTATAATTAGGTCTTTTTACAATAATTTTATCTTAATTAGCTATGTGGAGACCTATATATGCCCTTTTTAAATTCAAACCCTAGAATTGTACCACAAAGAGAAAAATGAATGTGAATGAGTAAAAAAAATTAGTGGTTGATTTATGATATAACTCAACACCCAACTATGTCAAGCATTGCCTATATATCAATAATATAAATAGATATAAAATCTCCATGTAGTTATCTGACTTAAGTGTTTTGTGAAATTATGTTCCTTTGATTACATGAATTCATATCAATTTTACTTGAATACATGATCATGCTTGGCTAGGGATTTATAAAAATTAATTGAAAATTGGCTCATGACTACTTGAAGTGCTTATAAATTGATTTGGGAAGAATAAGGGACTTATTTTTTAATGTGCACTTATGTAAATAATCTCTTGTAATATATTTGATAAGATTGCAGAAATGTGTGAAATGATTTATTTGAATGTGATTTTATAGTGGTTCACATGGGAATAATATCCATTAGGTAGTTTAAGAATCTAAATGATGACCTTAAATATGATTTAATTTATAAAATTTTGAATCTTATGAGGGAAGGAAAGTATCAAAAAATAGGGATATGAACATTAGGTGTTCATGTCTTATTGGGAATTCATGTCCATTTAGGAAATATGTTGCATTTATGGTCTGATTCAAGGTATACATATGCATAAATATGTTTTCATCCATAATATCATTTTTTTAGATAATAATATATTGGTTTTTAGGGAAATAAGGTCTCATGTTATGCTTATGATAGGTTAAATTGGTGAAATAAGTATAAATTAGGAGCACATGTCAATTAATGGTAAAACAAGATAAAATAGGCATGATGAAGTATTTGTGACAAAATTTAGGTTAATATAAAACTTTTAATTAAGCATTGCATGTTTTTATGTATGAATACATAATTGGAGTATTAATTAAATGAAGCAATCTTGATAATATTATCTTAATTCAATAAGACTAGTTCATAGGAATATCATATACATATCATTACTCTTTTATTTTGATATTATGTTGTCATCATTAAGTTTACATTCATAACATAATTCCCATAATTCAAAATCAAATGATTCTTGTAAGCTTATTTGTTTTATTATTATTATGACTTTAGGTTACAAATACTAAGGAAATTAGGTGTCTATACTACATTAGTTATTTATTGTGATTCATATTTAATTATCACTTAGTCTCTTAGTACTTTTGTGGGTCAAAGGGTTCCAATTGTGTCCATAAAATAAGTATCATTTTTTATTAATAGATTAGGTTCATTTTGATTAAAATCCTTTAAGTTAGATTATCAAATCAATTTTGAATTCATCATTCATTAGAACTGTTATTACATAGATTAAATTCAAGTTCTAATAGAAAATAATTCTATTTATGTCATTTAGTAAGTAGACTAGAAAGACAAAGTCCTTCGTTAAGGCTATCTACAATCAATTATTAAAAATATCCTTAAGGTTACCTTGATTCTTTTAAGGTTTCAATTATCCTATTTTCATTCATTTTACTTTTAAGAATGATCAATCTTATGAATACATCATCCTATTTAATTTATTACTTTAAGATGACTAATATTTTATATCAACATAATTATTATAATAAATGAATCTCCATCTCATCCATATGATATGAAATCTATGTGTTTCCATTCCATTTTAATTTATTTACTTTCTCTATAATTTTTTTCATTACAATATAAGTCCATTATAATGTACTTAAGTATATTTAGATTTCACTTAATTTACAAGCATTAAATTTCAGACAATAAGCCCATAAACCATTTCCCTTAATATCATGCATATAATGAAGATATGAAATTCATAAGATAGTTTACATTAAACATATCCAATTCATAACAAGTCAGATATTACTATAAAAAACACTTATTATCTTAAAGTCATCTAACTCAATTAATATTTATTAAATATTTAAACATTAAATGATTTCAAGGAGTAGAAATTATAAGATCATCTCAAATATAAATAATAAATATAATTTAGCTTTTCTCATAATATAGTCATATTCTAGTTAGTTACATATAAGAATTTGATTAAAATTCATTTCATAATCATGCCTAAGAAATTCCAAAATATATATCAATGGATCAAAGGTTGAATAAATAATATTCACATAAACTTAACCCCTTAGATACTCACCAAATAAACCTAGCTTAAGTTAAATTTCCAAAAAAAAAAAAAAAAAAATATCCCCCTCCCATACCATTGTAAATCAAATATCATCAACTATATTCATTCTTGGTTAAGTTCAAGGAGTATTTTTTTAAATTACACTAATCCTAACTTTATGCTCAGATTTTTGAATTTTAAAAAAATCCATGGTGGGATTATGGTCCCATTACTTTATACTAAGGTTTTATGTTTTTTTCAAAGTGGCTTATCAAATTTAAATAAAATAAACACTTCAATCATTACCTCATATTATGAAATGTTAATTCCTCTAATGCATTTATAAAAAAAATACCTTTTAATTATTTATTTTGACTACATTTCTCCCAAGAGGTTAAATTTTCTAATGAACATGTGACTATTACAAAGATGTTAACAAACCCAATCAACATGCTAGTGCATTTGAGTGGCATTATGTAAAATTATAAGCTAATTATTTTGATATACATTGATAACATGATAACCTTTGGTTAACTGCATTATCAACCCTATCAAAATTTTGTTTTTTTAAATGTATAAAATACAAAATTAGGAATAAAAATCAATTATGAGAAATAAATAAACACCAAAATTTAAATATGCCAAATTATACCAATTTATAATTACCATAAGATACATGTTGTCAGGATTGATCTCACATAGCATATTAAATCTATGTTTATGCTATTTTTATATTAATGTGAATAAAAATATGATAAAATGGAATAATTAATCTATTTTATAATAGATAGAAATCAAGAATAAATATAAATATAACTAATTGATATTTATATGATAATGCAATTTAAAATATTTTGAGAATACTAAGGAGATCAAGATACTTAGCTTTGCTACTTGACTAGTTAATTGTGACTATGTTTTGATAGACTGAAACATGGCCTATGATTTGTTTAGATTTTTAAATGTGTCTTTGCACATGGTTTTTAATTTAGTCCTATGCAAACTTTTTTAGACATGGGTGGCCTAAATCTAATTTTACTTTCCCAAAAAATCTTTCTTTTCTATGGTGATACACTGTGATGTGACTACTTGATATGTTTATGTATGCATGATATTTGACACTTGACTATGGACATGGCTCCATAAATTATATTTATTCTCTTTAATAATCTAGGACTACTTTTTAATGATAAAAAAATGTTAAAAGTGAGGACTTGGGATGAGCTGACCCTGATCACTCCCATGGTGATTGAATTCTTTGTATGTATCCAATACTCTCAGGGGGAAGTCTAACCACACATAGTTCTTCCATTTAGTGTAATGTGATTTTTTTCTCTTTTTATAAATGGATTTACCTATAGATATGGATTTGATTATGAAAATTTTGTATCTTGACCTGAATTGGTATGTTTTAGATGTGGCTTATGACTTATCATAGTGAATGATATATAATTTGGTAAAAATATGGAAAATTTACTCAATGTGAAATGGCATATTTGATAGGTACTTGTGAATTTTAGATAATGAATATGATTAACATTAATTTATATTTATATATGCTCAATTGGATAATTTACCATGCCACTAACATGTTAGGTGAATGGACCAACCTAAGAAAATGATTTGATTTTGAAAAATATCCATTTCTAGGTGAAGGGTGGTAGGTTAGCCTCATGATAGTAACTTAAATATTAATATTTAAGTATGATGTTATTGTGTGGGAGACATGAATGCCAATGTGGTGATCTTGAAAAGTATGGGAAGTATATTCAATTGATTTAACATATACTAAAATGTTTTTGTAGGTGGATAATAATGACTTAAAATGGAATTGAGCTCATAAGTAGCATATATGTATGTGGGAATGGAAAATAATATATATTTGGAGACACAAAAGTCACGTAGGATAAATGTATGTTAATATTGAAATTTCCAAGTGTCAAATACCATATTTTAATACTTACAAGCTTCAATCCTAGATGAACATGGAAACACCAGTAAAACATCAAAAATATATTTCTTATAATAATAAGATATAATTAATATAGAATTAAAGTAGAGCATAATACACAACATGTAATTTCATAAATTACACAATTAAAATATGATTTAAAATAATTTTAAGATAAATGCATATGCTAGTTTCCTTTTTTCACAAATGGAAAAAATATAAAAATATGTTTGACAACCAATGTTATAAAAACAAAAATAATGTACTTAAATATGGGGATATGACATTAGGCTAGTTTTGGTTTCTCTTACCTTTCATAAAGCATATGATTCTTCTCCATAATTATGTATCCACTATATGAATTGGATCTTTGTAATTACAACAAGATATCTAGAAAATATTATATAATGGTTATCTTGTTACAATCTTTAAAAAGTCATTTTTTTTATTGAAACATTCCACTAAATTATTTTTATCACATTTTACTATTATCCAATGGGTGCATATATAACACTAAATTATCCAACCCATGAAAATTTCTAGCCTAAAACATGATTTTTAGTAGCTATCACATTACTTTTACCATTCTATGGTCTATTTTGAAAATTTATTTCGAGAACACAAATGAAAAATATAAAAGTGCCTCCTTTATGAATTTACACTTTATCTCTTTGGAATTTTGAGAACACAAATGACAACTTTATCTCTTTCAAATTTTGGAAAATGGATCACAAATGTAACAAATGTTCTTAATTTGAATGATTGAAAATTAAAATTTTCATAAAGAAATAAAATCAAAAACTTATTTTCATAGGGATTCAACACTTAATTCATTATTTTCATGAATGCAATAGGTTAATTTGAAAATATGAATGGCACAACATGAAACCCATACAACCCATCATTTATCTTGAATGTAGTATTCCACTCATCACCATATCTAATCTCAATTTGGTGATACCCAATCCTTAATTTATATTTTTTTATGTACTTATCTCCACTTCAATAGTCCATAAAAAATCATCTATTATTGGAAATGGAAATATACAATTAATAGTGATCTTATTTATCAATATATAATTTTTACACATACTCTAATCTCCACAATTCTTAAGTGAAAATACTATTACAAATCCATATGAGATCAAAATTTATATTATTAAACCCTTCTTTGAAAAATCACTTCCTTTGACTATTCACTTACTAAATTTACATAGTGTTTTAAAAATTTAGTGCATAACGACCTAAACTATGCATAAATATTAAAACTATCACACAAAAAAAATATGATTTAATATAGTAAATAAAAGCCCACATAGAAATTTGGTATGTGCTAATATAGAAAATAAAACTTATGAAATTTAACTAGGAGTGCCAAAACAAAAAACTTAAATTTTGGATTACTAGTACTTTTTTGGAATGTGTTGTAGTTATGAAAATAATATCAACAATGAAAAAATATGAGAAACTATTTTCTATAATGAAAAACATAAAAAAAAGACATAATCAAACACTTTTATATGACTGATGGTTTTCCAAGGAAAGGTTAACACTAACATTTTGACCAAAATTTATATCTTAAAATCTTTTTCTGGACTAGGTGTGTTTTTAATGTTTATTAGGACTCTACTTGTGCTTTTCTGATTTCACAAACATAATATTATATTTGCCTATTTGTTTATCTATTTTATGGTTTCAAAATTATACAATGAACAAAAATAAAAAGTATAATATGGGTTGAGAAACCTCATATGGTTTTCACTACATATCCCACACATTTAAATTATAACTCATGTAGTTTTGTGTAGTGTAAATGAAATATCAAGCAAAGGATTGGACCTCCTCTTCCATAGATGTGAATATGCAACTACATGAACATAGCCTAAACTCTCTTTTTGTACAAGTTGGTGATGGAAAAAGACTTTGAAAAAGATGTATAAAAATGGTTGGCTCAATGTTCATGATCCATGGAAAGCCATAGTGTTTTTCTCTTAATAAAACTTGATAAAATGTGCTTGAGAGACTTATATTAAGTTGAATGTTAATGTTAAATACTCAAATGATTAATGGTATATTTGTATATATAGACTGATCTAAGGCACACTTATACATGGGCTGACCCTAAAATATTAGGTAATGTGAATATTTAGTTATAGGGGAACATAAGGTAATAAAAAAAATTGCATGGGCCACAAAAGGCATACATAAATAATATTTAAATTTTTTTGGTGGCATCTAGAGTTGTATGAATTAAAATGAATAGTTGATTTGTAAGTTATTAAACATTCTACATCAAATAGATATCAATGGATAAAATTGAATATAAATTCAATTTATGATTAATATATATTAGGGGGAAATGATAATAGACCCAAAATAAGGGGGAAATGTAGAAAAAATAGCCAAGTGTGTGTATATGGACAAAGTGTGATAAAATTAGGGAAAATACACTATGGAAAAGGGCCTTGAAATAAAATTATGTGTCTACATAATGTCCATACTTTGATGTATATATGTGAGTGAATTAATAATTAATTTAAGGTATAAATATAAATAATTTAAGCACAAACCTTGATTTACCTAGGTAAAGGAGGAGGGATCAAATGATGCTTGAAATAATCTCTTTACACATGAAGTTTGTGTATGTTAATATATTTGAACAAATGGCCAATTTCTACAAGTAGTTAGTGTTTGACATTGAAAAAATTGATTTTGGAATATGAATTTTAAATTTAAATGAGAATAAGAATGAATTCACATGATCTATATTGAACCCAATACCACCATCAATTTGAATAAATAAATAACCCTATTTTTTAAACTTCATTCATTGAAATTAAAAACATTTCTAATAAGTGATAGACATAGCCACCAATTATCTAGGAGTTATGAACCTAATATAAATATTCATCAAGGAATTATATATTTTTCTCCAATTAAAACATCCAAATGTTTTATTATATCATTTTCTCAACATTTAAAAAAAATTATTCTAATATATTACACCATTTTTAGGGGATGGATTGGTATAACTATTTTTTAAAAATCGCTCATCTCAAAACCAATATTCAAATTCACCATATTTTAACACAATAATATACCTAATGTTTTAGTATATTGGTTTGTTTTTTAATTAAGGCTAAAGGGGGGATTTTTTTGACTAGGGTCCCCAAACCTTAGGAGAAGTACCAAAAAAAAGAAACCAAAGGACCCACCAAGTCTTCAAAAGAGACAAAAAAAAAAACACAAATAGAAGTAGATACAAAACTACCCAAATACATCTCAAAATTATCTAAAGAGACTCTAGATGCCAAAAGTAGCTAAAAGAGAACCAAAAACCTACTCCATGTACAAGTTGATAGATACATTTTCACAACTTTTCATACGTTTTAGTTTTAAATCAATTTGGATAAGAAGATTTTCATTATCAACATATTTGTGGAACTCACTACATTGGATTTATTTAACTTTGATTTTAATTAGAGTCATAGTACCAAATAGATCAACCAAATAAGCTCTTAGTTTTTCCAAATTTTAGATCCCTTTGTGCATAGCTGCCTTGCTACAGTTCACTAGGAAGTTGACCTTCTTTTTGAGTTTTCAATTTAAATTTTTAGGTAAGTTGACCCTATATTTAATACCTTGAATTTGTTAATTGAGTTCATTATCAAGGTTATTTTATGCCATTCTTTCATTCTCTTACTGCAAATTTTTAACCTTACCTTTAAGTTTAGTCATCTCGCTCATGAACCATCTCATGACTACTTTTTGCAAATCAAGTTATTCCTCCATCTTATCTATGATTTTTTTACCTTTCAAATAATTGACCAAAATATTGAAATTTTAATTTCGATCCTAGGACTGCCTACCTAAATAATCCTTCACTTTTTCTTTAGGATCCTCCCTTGTTTTCCTCTTCCTAGAATCCACTTTCTTAGTAGGGAGAAATGTTCTCCCTTTCTAGTAAATTTTGATTATTAAAGTCCTCTTTTCCAAAACTTTTATCCTCAATGAATATAGAGTCTATAACTATGTACCCTATTTTACCATCTAGACCCAATTTATTAGTAGAACTAGGTGTCTCCTTGGTTGCACTTCTCAAATGGTTCTCAATTCTACTTTTTTATGATTTGGAAGTATCTTTAGCAGAATTAATGTCCTTATCATTAAAAAAAATTATTCCCAAGATATTTAATCCATATTTTCTCAACTTTTCTAATATCCACAAGTTTTCCAACATCTTTGTTTTTCTAGGTATTGGGGATTTTAGGTGTAATTTGGTTCATCCCCTTGAAATACTTATGGATACTAAAGATTACCCCTTCATATCTAGGTTCATTATATTTACCCTTTTTGAATTTAAAAATAAAATACTCTAAAGAGAGCAGAATATAAAATGGGAGAGTCATGGGAATTGCATGCTTGAAGTAGTTTAAAAACACAAATAAAGACCAACGAACTATATTAAACCTACCTTCAAGGGTAATGTACTACATCAAGTGGTGATAATTATCCAAAATACCTTGGAAAATATTATTGATCAAACCCATTATGTAAAACCTCTAGTGTTTCACCCTCAAATAGAAAGCTTTCCTTTTCTTTCTTGTAGTCCCTACCCATTTTGTAAATTTTAATCACTTCAAGATTCAATCATGTCACATGAACTATGATCTCTTTATTAACATCCAATAGAACCCAAATAATATTTAAGGTTCTATTATCCCAATAATTCATGATTAAATTTGACACATGCCTATCATGTCCATCAATTATTTGCATGAACCTTATGAAACCCCTGTCTATAGAGCATCCCATATTATCTCATTGGTTATGACGTCCTCATGAATTTTGGGCTTAATCCTATAAGTCAACATAATCTGAACAATAATAAGCTAGATGTGACCCTTAAAAATAGATTAGGAATTATATAAACTCTCCCAAATCAATCAAATAGGTCTCTTAGCAAGCCCCACACCAACCTCCTTATTTCATTCTATAGATAAACTTTGACCTTGCCTATTATTCCATGTATCTATAATCTTATTTTTAACTACATTAAGGAGGGTAAAAGTAAAAAAATTAATCAAATATAAACTTATCCAAAGAGAACTATTCATAAAGTTCCAAAGAACTTTATGAATGCCTGTAGGGAAGACTCTCATACAATTAAACATTTTGTTCATTAAAAATTGATTTCTCATTAATATTATGTCCAATGACCTAAGGTAGATCTTTTCTAACATTCTAATTATAAAATCTTGATAAACCAACACCCGTATTAGTGAACCAGTATGAAATATCATTTCCTTCTTGATACACATGTTGAATAACCACTTCTTTCATATAGTCGAGAATTGAGATAACTTCTTCCATCATATGTTTTATTTTCCAACTAGCATAATTTTTTCTTGAGAAATAATTCACTATGTTGAAATAATCCCCCTGTATGATGAGAAGATAAACTCAAATTTATTTTGCCAATTTTAAACCCCAAAAATTAGTAAGGGATTCATCCCAATTATTTGATTTGATCCCCATGTCCCTTGTATAACCTACCACAAACCTTCCTTGATGATCCCTTAAAATACCTCCTCCTCTAAAAGGACTTAGGTTTTGTTTGGAATCCCCATAAAAGTTAAGCTTTAACCAACCCATAGGTAGATATTTCCACTTGGTCCTTTCTCTTAATTTCATCTCTAAGACCACCTTTACCTAAGTAAGTAACATCAATTTACCAATTAAGAGCTATTTATTGTTCATAAACTAATAGATTTTTACCTTTTTCACTAGGAAAAATATTGAAAATTTTAACAATAACCTCAAAAATCCTTTTTCAAAAGGATTCTACTAATGTATTTTTTATTCCTAAATATTTTATTTTTATGTTCACCCCATAATCCATAGATGATATGAGGGAATGAGAGATTATATATTTTCTTAAGGAGCACATTTTGAAAAGGACTCTCCCATGTCTGCCAAAAATCAAACAAAGAGCATACGAACACCTAGATAACATTGAATTTATTAAGAAATAAAACCCAAACTTCATGAGTACAAGGGTAGTCAATAAACAAGTTAAAAATAGTTTCATTGTCATTTTCACAAAGAAGACATTTATTGATCAAGAGAATTCCTCTTTTCCTTAGATTATCCATGGTTAAGATTTTGTTTTGGACTACCAACCACATAAATAAGTTGAATTTGGGGATCAAATACTTGCCCCATAACTTATCCCAATACACCACATTTCTTAAAAATTGAGCCATAAAGTTATACCCATATTTCACTTGATATTGGTCATCAAATAATTATTTCCACACCATCTGATCCTCATTATTGGTACCCATAAAATGATAAGTTGTAGAAAAGTTTGGGTCTTAGTCATGGGCCTTAAAAGGCATTTCTCTACCTATCCAAGTTAGGTCTAGACTTGTTACAATGTGACACAAGCCTTGAATAATCATGTAGCACTCAACATTTATCACTCAGACATACTAGTATCACTTCACATAAGGTGAAAGCCTTACACACTCACCCAAAGTGCAATAGAGAAAGGACTGGGCCCATGTTTAGTTAGTTATGCCTTGGTGTAACTATATCGTCTAGGGAATTTAGTTAGTGTAAAAATGGTGATGCATTCATGGGTACAAGCCATTTTGGGGAGGATCTAACTATCTATTAGGTGCAAGCCTATGTGATGGGGTTTTAGAGCTTCATGGGTGTAAACCTTTGGTTCCCTTAACCTAGTTCCATTTAGGTGCTTGAAGGGTTCAAAGTGGTACTTAGATGAAGGACTTAGGATTGGGATTTCACTTTGTCATAGGTATCATTGTGAGGCATGTGGTCCTTCCTATACTTAGATCATTTTTTATATAGGGTGCTGACATCATCATGAGTTACAAGAATGCCATGAATGGGCTAGGTCAAAGGCTTATAGGAGTTCAACATACATAATATAAATTTAAGAATTAAATCTATTGAAACATTATAAAAACCATTCTCATTTTAAACCTATGGTTACAAACATGTAAAATAGATTAACATTCATTAGGTGCAACACTATCCATCATTAATAGGATTCAAATATAGTATATATATCAATAGAAACTAAGCAAGTGCTCCTCTTATAGCTGCTAAAGGCTTAGAAGCTCACAAGTGAGATTGGGATTTATAATAGGGAGTCTTAAAGGCATCCCAAACTAAACTCTAAGCTCTAATGGAAAACATATATTCTAGAACCAATCCTATAGGGCTTCACTACTCCAATCTCCTCTTCTTGCTAACTAGATTTAGCTTGAATTTATAGTGTTTTGGGGAGTCTTAGTTCCATGGTGAATGGAGAACATCACTTATTGAACTTGTGATAGATGTAATCATTCCACCAACTCCACTACTCTACTTCTAATGAGATGTGTCTATACCATATGCCTAATTCCTGATGGTGATTGAGCCATAAGGGAGCTAGTTAGCCTCCTACCAACTAGCTACAAAAAATGACAAAACAACAATCATAACAAGTGATTTTATCATGCCCAAGGGTCTTCTATTTTATCATGGATCTATATTTAGATGGATTTAGGGCCCAACATTAACCCATACAAAATTATTAGTCCTCCATTAGACTATCCTTCTAGTGCTTATCGAGTACAAAACTTGGGTGTGTGCTCCTTTAGTTCTACTCTAAAATCCTCAAAGTCCTAGATTACAAGCTTGATTTATTCTATGGCACTGTCTATTTATATGGAGACAATGTTAAGGGAAAGTACTTTAGTTTTATCTAACTCTTTTCTAAAGGCATATAGTCTTTCCTTTACCTTTATTATGCCTCTGTCCAAGATTGCTCCTTGTTCATAGGCATTTGTTTTCAAGGTGTGGAAGATTTATTCTAGGTCCTACTCTTGGGTCTTGATTTGGGTGCTAAAAGTATTTAACTATGCCATGATCTATGCCTGCTCAGCCCTAATCACTATGTATGCTTATGCCATAAGTGCATCCTTATCTTAGTTTGCCTTTTTGAGGTATGCATTAATGACTGATGAGTGGGTGGATAAGTTTCAAAAGATTATGTCAGTTACTTTTGTTCCTTCTTAAATATTTGTGAAGAGGTCTTCCACCTCTTTGAAATTTGCAATAGGCTTTTATTTCATGGTGATGTAATGGTTCTCCTCTTATTTTGGTGCTAACTCCACATTCAATCTTGGGAGCATTTGCTCCACTATTACACACACCTTATTAAACTCTAAATTTTTTTAAGTATCTATGCCATCCAAGAGGGATGTCTTGGCTATCTCTATATGTTTAGCTAGTTGTTACAACTTGAATTTCATGGCATTGATCTCTTCTTCTACCTCTAGCATGATATTCTTCCAACTTGAGGCTTTAACATCATTAATGATGTTCTTCTATGCTACCTTGAAGGCCATTCAAGATAAGGGTAGTATCTAACCTTACTATATTCATTACATGAGGGTTGATAAGAAGGGAATCATGTCCTTCCTTTGGTTCATCCTTGCTTAGGATTGCCTTCTATGGTACCTCAAAATGAGGCTTGTCCATGTAACTATTGAAGGCAAAGGATAACTACTAGTACATCCTTATCATGGTAGTTTTAGAGATTATGTATTCCATCATTTAATAATCTCATCATTAAACCCCTCCTATGCCTTCTTTTTTAGGCTCAATGTGGTGCTCTCTTTTTTAGTGATGGAAAGCTCCATTTGTGCTTCTTCTTCAGTAATAATATTTTCTCTAGTGACCTCCTCCAAAGTCTCTCTTATTTGATCTTTTAGGGGTTCTTTGGACTTATCCCCTTCATCTAATTTTTCTTCTTCATCAGCACTAGCTTCACCCTCTCATGTTTTTTAGGTCTCTACTACACCCTCTATTTGTTTTCTTAAGGATCCAATATCACCTTCCTTGTCTCTAGGCACCCCTTCATTACTTGGGCATGCATGTGGTGTGGCTTCTTTTACTATGATGGTGGGGATGCTAGGCTTATTCTACTATGATGTGATGATTAGTATTATGTTAGTTCCAAAATGAAATAACCACACGAGTATAACATCTTTAGGCCTAGATCTTAAGGGGAGCTTAATGAACAAACAATAATTGAAAACCCAACTAAAATGCAAAGAATAACAATATTTAACTTCCTTGAAAGATCTAAATGATTTCTTCATTTGGATTTCTCATATTATGCATAAGAATTCTTCATTAATGACATATGGCTAACATCATCTCCTCTATGCACCATTGTTTAATGTTTGGCTTGATTGATGGCTTAGATTAATTTCAAAATTATAACACTATGCTTTTAGTTTCATGAATCTATCCTTGAATTATAACTCTAACTTGATTGAGATCCTAAAATGAAGAGCTCTAGGCTTACTTTTATAGGCTTTCAAATCCCTTTGAATGGGTTAAATCTGACCATGGTTGAGTTTATTAAGCTTGGTTGAGTTTGGCATATTCCTAAGATATTCTATTTAGATATTTTATAAAAGAGACAACTCACAACCATGGTTGAGTTTACTAACTTTGGTTGAATTTAGCATATTCTTAGAATATTCTTTTAGATATTTTCCATTTGAGACAACTCAAAAAGGTAAGATGATCTTGAATTTACTTTTTAGTAATTGATTTATTAGCTCATGGGTGAACTCAACTAAGATTTGTAATTAATTTAATTTACTAATTGATTTTTATTAGGATGTGCAAGTTAATTAATTATTTTTTGGCATTTGGTCATTTATTTGATTTTGATTAATTCGGCATGTGTATTTGCCTTGTTTAATTGATTTAATAGACCAAATTGATTTAATGCAAGGTTATGAATCCAAATTTGATACTAATGAATTTTTTGGTTTAGATATTCAATGATTGGTCTAAAGTTAGATATGAAGCCATTGGTGGCCAAATTTAGGCATCTATAGTTTACCCCTATTTGGGAAGATGTTGTAAACTATAAACATAGTAATGTCTTTTCAAAGAATAAAATGGTTCTTTATGTTTATGACTATACTGGTAATGATTGAACTGTAGCTACCCTCTTGAGGGAGTGGTTGGAAAGTGGGTCAATAAATGGTCCATCAAAAGAAAGAATAAAAAATGAGGGGACCAAACAAATGAAGATGATGGAGTCATAACATAGTGATTTACCCAAAGTTGGGTGAAATCACTAAGAAATGCAAGTGAGATGGTGTACAATGGTTTGACCAAAGTTGGTTATAAGCATTATACCTTGATTGTGGTAATGTGGTATGATAACACAATGATTTTACCTAATAGGTAATATAATCATTGAGAAGATGGAGCTGCCCCAGTTAGGATAGACAAACAAGAAAGGAAAAGTGGTGATAACACAATGATTTACCCTAGTAGGTGATATAATCATTGAGAATGCATGTGGGATGGTGTATAGTGATGATGCAGTAAACCTTGATTATGAAAATATGATTGATGGTTGATGATTGCTAAGTTGATATAAAATATACAGATGAATTAGGATAACCTACTAGTAGGGAGATGCTCATTTGAACTAACAAAGGTTGAAATTATTTTGTTACTTAATTACTCTATTTAGGATATGATTGGGTATTGGATTAGGATTTTTGATGATGTTGGTATCGAGGAGATGGTGATGCTACATTGATTTTGTAAACCTATCAAAGCTAATTTTTTCTTATAGCATTTGATGGTAGGCCTCATGATAGAACACCATGGGGGCTTGGCCAAAATATGCATAAGCACTGACTTCTAATATTTGATACTCAATGGAAAAAAATTTCACTGATGATAAAAACCATGATGAAAATGTAGACATTTGAATATGGATATATTTAAGAATAATGTGTAAAGAACACCCAATGAATATGCTTAGACTGAGTCATGGCCATAGTACTAAAAGAAAATAAATGGGCACATAAAAGAAAAGAAGAAGAAACAAATAAGAAAAGCAAAGAAACAAATAAGACAAATAAAGAAACAAACAAGACAAACAAAGAAACAAATAAGTGTTAGTCCCTATGTTAGTATAAACAACATGATAAACATTTCCCCTAGAAACTAGGTGACAACTAAACAAACAAACAAAATGGGGGAATAGAAAAAGAGGAAGGGGATGGTTGAGCTATATCCATATGTGCTAAGCAAGTGGATGCTACCTAATAGTTCCATGGATATTGCAATCCAATAAAAATGTAGGCAAAATCTAGTTCCCCCAAGAAATGGGAAGAAAATGATGATTAGTAGAAGACATGATGGATGTGATAGAATAATAAGGATGAATTCAAAAATGGTGATAGCATAGGAAAAAGGCCAAAAAGGATGGAGAAACTAAGGAATAAGTGATTTGATTATGACTTAGTGAGGGTTCCCAGAATCTTTAAGGTAAAGAAGTGGTCAATGTTTTTGGTTTTTTCTAAATAATTTTCAAATGTTTTTGGAATTTTCAAAGAATCTCAACTCAATAGAGAATGACAAGACACTAAAATGGTCCAAGATCACAAAAAAACAAGAGCATTATATCCTAAAATTATGCTCTCAAAATGGTGAGAGCGTGAGAACTTGAAATGATGCTTACAAAATGGAGAGAGCATGGCTGAAGGGGGATTAAATTGACCTCAACATGAATGACCCACATAGTCCCAAAATGGCTTTAGCTCATAGTAGTTCACCTCACAATGAAGGAATCTGAATAGTGTAGTAGCTAATTCAAATAAAATAAGCATAGTTGGTATGATGGCATAATATGGCATAAGGATGGCTAGGTGATATGTCAAGGCATAAGAAACAAATGGTGTCCCTAGTTTACCCATAGGCATTTATAACTAGGATACAAATGATAGATCAATGATACTAATTATCCTTAGTAGGTGATATAATTAGCATTAATATTGATGAACATGGATTTTCCCTAGAAAATGATATAATCTGACTCACATAAACAAATTTGATAAGAAGGGAATAAGAAACAAAGGATGCAACTACCAAAACTTATGTCATACTATTCCAAAATATTGACTTTGTCTAAAATGCTTGAAATAACTAGTGAAATTGGTCTAATTTCATATGTTGAAAATGTAAAACCAATGGATGAACCAAGGTCAAAAGGGATAGGTTGATAGGATTCAAAACATGTTTGGTTAAGTAGGAATGGAATGGTTGGATAGTCTAGTTGGAATGTCAAAATGAGAAGATAACGATTGGTTATGATAATGATTGGATAAAATGGTAAGAGGGTTTCCACCAAGTGATAAGGTGATTGGTTAGGATATGTGAAAATGGAAAAAGGATTGATAACATGATATGATATGGTACATGTTTGGATCTAGCTTGGGTATGATAAATGATTCTATTGTTCCTACTAAAGTGGAGATGCATGTCCTGATCAACAAATGATACAACTAGAATTGTCAATCATGTAAATTGATAGCCCACACCTCATCTAAATAACTGATCTATCAAGAAATGGATGTAGATTTAGATGCTAAGAATGTTGTGATCTTTGTTGGTCATTGATTCTGATTCCTTCAAGTGCTGATACAAGATATCCTCATAGCCTCTACAAAGGAAAGTATGACCATGGATGGTAAATATGGATAAATGTTGGTTGATAGGTTTGTTTGTGAAATGGAATAGTGGAGGATAATGTAATGTATAGTGGATGGGAAATAAATGAAGATTAGGATTTTTAGGTACACACAATGTTACTAATTCTAGATTTGACATAACTTTGGTTGTGGCAGGTCTAAAGACTTCTGAATATTCTCTCAATAAGACCACCAAATGTTTCTATTATTTAGGTCTGAGAGTAGCTACCATCTAATTAGGATATAGAGTGGAAGATATTTAGAATTTTATCTTTGATAATGTCTTCATTAAGTAGTAAAGAAATTTTGTGCTCAACCATTAGTGCCTTGAAGAGGTTTCCACCAATGAATTTATCTTGATTATCCCATATCACCATTGAGAATGTTTTACTAAGTAACTTGGACTTTTGAATTTGATTTTCCCCTAACACCTTCAAAAAGGTTTCACTAGAAGATGCTGAGTGCTAACTTTTATTGCCCCCTAGTGCCTTCAAAAAGGTTTCACTAAGAGAGTATTCTTTTGCTATATGATTTTGGTCTTAGCCTCCTTAATTTTCTTCATCTAATATGTTTCCATGGATGCAGTTCAACGAGGTATGATTTTATTGGTCCCAATCAAAACTTGTGGGAGATGGAATGTCAATAATATGGCTATGTTGATTGGTGGTAATGGTATGTGGAATGGTAATGGGATGAGAAGAGGTTTCACAATCCTTGTAGAAGATACTAGGAGAACTTTAGTCAATTCTGAAGTAATCATCCTAAAAAATATGATAACCAATGTTGTAACAACCATGAACATATTCTTCTTCTTCAACTCATTGGAATCTAAATCTAATGTTAAGACTGATGTTGATTCTAATTTTGATGTTAAATCTGATGTCAATTCAATAATAAAACCTAACTCTAATTCTAATTCTTCATCTAATGGGTACTCTGTTGCAATGATGTCTTGTTAAATGTTTTGTATTAGAAATGTAACAACCTATGATGGCATAATGGGCTCTAAAAATATTGGTTTTTTAAAGTGAGACTTCTCCATAATGGAAAATAGGTCAAGAGATAACTCCCTAGATTTTGGCTTGTCAATAGGAGGCTCTTAGACAATAGTCGTATGGTCAAGGTAATGATTTACCCAAAGGTGGTTATAATCATTAAGAAGTGACTCAACAAAGACTAGCTCATTAGAGTGAGACTCCTCAACAATAGGTATAAGATTGAAATGTGATTCATTATAGGTTGACTTATCACAAATGGTTGGTTCAAAAAAAACATCTTGGATCGGTTGGTTCTCTTGGCCTTGGTTTCCAATGGGTTGGAAAACACCAATTGTGATCATAGCTTGGTCTTCAAATGATTGGATGGGTTGAGGTTTAGATGGGATTGATACTGGATGAGGAATGGTCTATGGTTGGATAATGGTAGGGCATTTTGGAGCATGATGTCTCACATGAACCAAAGGATGAAGTCTTGAAATGGTAATGATAGGGCAGTGTAAAACTTAATTACTTGCACAAGCTAAAACATAAGGTCTAAGAATGGTAATGGTATTCCTTGAATATTGTAGATCTTGATAGCTTGTATAATCAAAAGGATTGTTAGGGGTAATTGATGATAAAATAAAAAAGGGATGTCATGGAACTTGATTATTTACACAAGCTAAAACATCTAAGTCTTGATAAACCATATCATTCTAATCTTGAGTTGGATCATAAGTTGGTTCTTGACTATGTTTCATGTATTGATTATCATAAAAATTGTATGGATTCATATCCAAAATAACATTATCTGTAGTTGGTTCTTCAAAGTCCTCATAAACTATATCATCCCAATTGGTAATTTGATTTGGATTTTGTGGTTTTTGACTATGTTCCCCATATAGAGTATTATAGGGAGAATAATAAAACTCCTTAGAAAATCTTTCTCTAAAGGGGTTCCAATTTTATGAAGTCATTCTATCATAAGTTAGATTATATGTAACTTCACCATAGGTGTAGCTAGACATGTCTGCATAAATCATGAAAGACCCAAAAATAAGAAGGTTTAGAGTTCTACAAACTCTTAAACACTATGTCTAAAGGACAAAGGTTTTAAACGTGATCTAGCTTAGTTAAAATGGGTATAGCTAAATCTCCAAAAAATCTATGCAAAGACTTGATAAAAATAGTGTATCATCAAACAATAAATGATAAGTGTCTGATACACACAAATGTCATGCAAAATGACCTAAGAATCAAACTACCAAACTCTAATGTTGAAACATGTTCTAAGTAGGTCTAAGCTACTAAAGGGAAAAGTTGATAAGTCTTTTGTCCAAACATGAAGTCAAAATCTAAGCTCAAACAGGATATGTGAGGACTAATGGCCAAATTATGGTAAAATCTTGACTTAAAAAGGATGACTAATTAATCTAACAAACTTGGAATAGTTTAACATAGACAAGGTACATGACTCTATGCATAAAACATGATCTGATTGGTATAAGATGCTAAACAAGAGATGTTTTAAGATAAACTAATTCGACCAAAATAAAAGCACAAAACAATATTATTTTCCAAATCTGAGTGACAAATTAACCCAAGTTAGATAATCCAAAAGAGTAAGATCTGGGTATTAACCCCATTAATTGAGGTCTAAATTAAAATCAGCCAATATTTGAATTTAAACTTGTAATGGTTAATCAAGGACTCAACTAAGGATAAAATATAAATTTGATGACAAATAACTAGAAATAATTGAACAACATGACCATGCTAATCCAATATTTAACAAGGTTCAAGTGATTGGTTACAAACACATGATAATGAAGATGCAAGATAAAATAAGACAAGTATTTTTAAACAAAATGGGTAGCCTAACAGTGTTATCAATGTCAAAAAATGATGTGACAAATGGTTTATGTTTTAAGAGTTCAAAGACACATGATTTTGAAATGATTTAGGTAACATAGTGGTACCCTCCTCAATCAAGTGCTACTCTAAATGTTTTGACATAAAAAATAGAGTATTTTCTAAGTTAAATCAAAGTGTCATGCAAATGACATAATGCCTCCAAAAAAATGGAGTGATGTGGACTCATGACTCATTAAATGACATGATTTGAACAATACAAGTTTTAGTCTAACACACCAAGCAAAAATGAACAAAATACACTAAGTATAATTTTCCAAATCCTAATAAGGGTATAAAAATATGGGGTTGATTAAAATAATTATTTTATGAACATTTTAGATGGATCAATTGAATAATGAATTTCACATCAAATGATGTAAAATAAATTCACTTTAATTGGGTGTTTATGGCACTTGGCTTGTTGTAAAAAAGTTTTTCCCTTTTTTTAACCACTACATCCATAGCTTGCTTCGTATAGTGTGATGTCCAATATGTAGATATGTCTCATGTGTAACTCAAACACTATAAGGTGGTTTAACCACTCAAAATTTTTATCCTATTGGGAGTGGTTGAATTCAGTGCTAGGAGATGAAACCCTGGGTCAAATCTTTCATAAAGAACTCATGGGAGGTAATGAAGTCCCCCTCACATGCCAAGATGCATGAAATAAATGACACAATAGAAATAATTTATGGTCACCTCAAGATCACCCAATACTATTGTGAGTTTTTGGGGAGGGATTTAAAAAACATTCTTTCCATGCCTTGGACTAGGCTCAAGGTGTGATGAGATGGCAATTTTTATCCCAAAAGTTCCCTAAAGGGGACGGATGAGAGAGTATACACGCATGTCTTTTTTCACAAAAACACAATCAACAAGTAAGTTTGAAAATAATGGAAGTGAAGTTAATTTCATTGCACCAAATTGAATGTGTTTGATTAGATTCATTACTAGCCCCTTGGATTTAAGTTGTGCAAATGGAAATAATTGCAAACCACCCAGACAAAAAGTTGGTGCTTATGATCCCAAAAGTTCTCTAAAGGGGACAGATGGGAGAACATACACACACAACTGCCTATTTACTCAAAAAATATTAGACTAAACAAATAATGAAAATAACTTTCAAAATAAATTGAAGTTTATTCAATTTTATAGCACTAAACAAAATATGTAGTGGTGGTCTTTTAGCCCCTTGGCTTTAAGTTGTGAAATTTGAAAGAAACCACAAAACTTAACCAATAAAACATTCTAAAAAGTTTCATTAAAAGCCAAAATGAAGGATTTATAGTTTGTTTTAGACATCCAAATGAAGTGTGAAAAGACTAATTTAGATTAAAATGGTTTTCTCAAAATAAGTCTTGTAAAGAAATGGTCAGAACTTCATTTAGCCTTGAAGCTTATTTATCAAATGAGACAAACAACTTTGAAGGGTTAAATCTATCAACCCAAAGGCAAAACGCCCCTAAAAAAACATTTTAGGTTAGGAAAAGGTTATCAAAAATTTCAATTAAAAAAAAAAAAAAAAAAAAAAAAAAAAAACTTATGAAACATGAAAATAAATTAGAAGGTAAAAAATAAGAAAACCGAACACAAAAATCATAAAAACCTACAGTCAATAATTTAGTTATAAATTTTAAAATACAAATCCATTTGTCACAAAAAAATTTGAATTTATTTATACGTTTAAGGAGTATGTTTTTGAAAAAATTAACATCAAAAAAATGAATGATTTTTTTTTTATGATCTCTATATTAACCATTTTTATCAGAAAATTAAAAAAATAGAAAGTGATAGTCACTAAAAGAACTACAACTTCTAAAATATAAAGATTTTTTTTGTGAAATTTTTAGAGAATATCAAAGAAATATTTATATATATTAATAAAAAAATTCATAATTTTTTTTAAGTAAATAAAAAGTTATGAATTCTTTATTGACCATTTTTACTCAAAGCAAAAACAACAAAAAAAGAATTAAAACTATGAAATACAAAAACATTTGTGGGTTGCGCTCTCATGAAGATAGTCCCACTGAGCATGCCATTTTTGAAATACAACATTATAACACTATGCTTCTATCTTCATGAATCTATTCCTACATTATAACTCTAACTTGATCGAGATACTAAAATAAAGATCTCTACGCTTGATTTTATAGGCTTTCAAATCCCTTAGAATGGGTTAAATCTGACCATGGTTGAGTTTATTAAGTTTGGTTGAGTTTGGCATATTCTTAAGATATTATATTTAGATATTTTTCAAAAGGGACAACTCAAAAACATGGTTGAGTTTACTAATTTTGGTTGAGTTTGGCATATTTTTAGAATATTCTTTTAGATATTTTCCATTTGAGACAACTCACAAAGGTAAGATACTCTTGAATTTTCTTTTTATTAATTGATTTAATTGATTTATTAGCTCATGGGTGAACTCAATTAAGATTTGAAATTGATTTAACTTGCTAATTGATTTTTATTAGGATGTGTAAGTTAATTAATTCTTTTTAGGTATTTGGTCATTTATTTGATTTTGATTAATTCAATGTGTGTATTTGCCTTGTTTAATTGATTTAATAGGCCAAATTGATTTAATGCAAGGTTATGAAGCCAAATTAGAGACTAATAGAAAATTTTGGGCTAGATATTCAATGATTGGAAATAATAGGTCTAAAGTCAGATATGAAGCCATTGGTGGCCAAATTTAGGTGTCCACAACTAGTGTTGAAATGTGGTCTATTTATCTTATTGAAGCCTTCAATCTTTGTTGGCACTTTTCATAGTTTTAAGGTCAATGACTGTGTGTTTGGATTTTGAGTTTTTTGTGCTGTAAATGGTGGCCTCAGTGTCACTCTAACTTTTTTTGTTTCTTGGTTAGTACGCAATTCATGCCCCTTACTTCTCTCCTCCAATATTATAAATAAAACAATTCAAATCTCTACTTAACCATTTACTTTTGGTGTTTAAGGGTGCTCAAAGTCTCACTACATTAGGGTCTACATGATTTTGATATCTATTTCATTGGTTTCACTCTAGTTTTATATTCTAAATTTAAATTATCACCAAGTTTGTAACTAGAAATAGTCAATTTTTCATTATTTTATACCTCTACTCTATTCTACCACCTTAATTATGATTAATTAATGGTGTGATAATGCCCATAATTTTTGGGGTTCATTAAGACACATAAAATATATGAAAATATGTTATCAATATAGAGTGCTCTATTATCACCTCATTAAATTATTCTAATGGCTTTTTGGTAAAGTGGTGTGTAGTTCAAACAGTCACTTTCTACCTCATTTTGGGTGGATACCAGCTTGTCTTGATGATTTTATCTTACACTTTATTCACTTGGCATGACCTTCACCTCTAATATGGTAACTTGGGTGCAACACCTCACATTCACATGATTTAGCTTCCTTGGTCCCATTTCCTCTTCTTGTTGCACTTCTATTTTAGACATGCTTGTCTATCTTGGTCAATTTCACTACACTTTTTGATTATCACCTTGGACTATCCTACCCCATACAAATACCTTGTGATGTCCTTCCAATGTGGTACTCTTGTCTGATCTCTTGTGTATGATCTATTATGCATCTTCACTCTATATTTTACATACTTGTATTTTGTGCTTCTCTCTTGGTTCACATATGCTCTAATTTTGGTGAGTTTCATAGACCTAAAAAATTAGGTGACTAGACATTGGTGCTTATAAAGTAACCTAAATTGACTCACCCACTGGTATTATGCTTGGTATAACCAAAATAGATTTTATATGGGTCTAATAATGCCTCACTTCTTGAATCTTGTGCATGAAGATTTAGTGCATTTTATGTCTAAATCTGGAAAAATTGATGTGCCCATAACTTAGGTGTCTAGCTTCAAGTACTTGGAGAGTGTTTATGATCAACTCACCTAACTAGAATTATGTGTGAAAGTTCCAAAAAAAATTGATAGCCTCAATACATCTCTTATTCACTTACCACATCAAAATACAAAACAACACAAATATAAGAAAATCATTTGGCTTGTACCAAACTTTATTCTAGTTAGCACAACATAACCAACTCAAGACTAGTAAGTTAGTGGCTAATGGTAAAAGTACCAACCTATTTACAATATAGCTTCAATCAATTACCATTGAAATGCCTAAGAAATATCTCACCTGACAACATGCATAGCTTACATGTGCCAGTATCTAATATGTTATGGATGACATATGAACACATCCACCTTATTTATATCTTACCCAGGTGTTTGAGGTACTTAGAGTCATATATAAAAACTAATACTTTATCATTTGTGCCATATCTTCTAGTGTGTCTTATCTATTGACTAGCTCCACTTTGCCTAGGTGCATACCTCATCTAATCACTCCAAGTCTTCTAGATTTACATTTAATGATTTTTAGTCATCCAATCAACCAATTCATGTGATGTGTAATGATGGCACCAAAAACTCCATTGGTAGAATCACCTTAGCACCAAACACTAGTTGAAATGGTGTAGCCTTGTTAAGGCACTTGTAATTTATGTGATATGCCCATAACGCTGTCAACACTCAACCATTCCAATCCTTGAGACCAATGTCACATATATTTTTGAGACACATCTCTAGGATTTTGTTGAATGACTCAATAGTGCTATTCACTTGGGGATGATAAGGTGTTGTCTTATGATGCACCACCATGTATTTTGTCAGTAGGATTTGCATAGTTCATTAATGAAGTGTCCACTCCTGTCACTCATCAAGATGGATGGGCACCCATAAAATCTTATGATACTCTCCTATATGAACCTTATAACTATGGTGGCTATGTATTATTTAGTTGGCATGGCCTCAACTGACTTGGTGAAATAGTTAGTGGCTGCTAGAATGTATTACATGCCTATGCACCATGTTGTAAGAGTAATTGGTCCAAAAAAATCAATAGACCATTTCTCAAATGGCAACTAGGAAAGAATGGGTATGAGGGTAATCTCATCTTAGTGGTTGGGATTCCATATACATTGTCATATGTCACATGCCTTGGCACAATCTTTCACATCCTAAAATAGATTGGGCCACCACAAGCCTAATTATAATACCTTACATGCCATTGCATCTCTTATGAAGTGGCCTCCTACTACCCCCTCATGTGCCTCATGTAAGAGGGATTCCCTTTTGTATTGTAAGATACATTAGCATAGGAATTCATCATGTTCTAGTTTGTACAGTTCCTCCCTAATGAGCTAAAAAGGGGTAGCATGAATAATGAGTTATTTCTTTTCTTTTGTGGTCATTATTTGGGGCATAGATCTAGATGTTAAGAAAGTGGTTATATCTACTAAGTCCTTAGGGTCATGTTGGATTTTGTAAAATTGTGCATCCAGTATATAATCTTTAAACGGTGTTACTGCATCATCAAATTCTATATAAGATAAATGGTTTAGGCCCAAGTTCTATTTTCTAGGCTTGACTATAACTGATAACTAGAATTATTGGAATAGAAGGATCCATATGAAAATTCACCCATAGATAATATGCTTATTTATGAGGTAATTAAGTTTTTTGTGGTCTATGAATAAGATGAATGGGGTCACCAACAAGTATTGTCTAAATTTTTGTAGGTTGTAGACTATGGTGAGTGCTTCATGCTCAGTTGTGGTATAATTATGATTTACATTCATCAATTTTATACTATCAAAGGAGATGGGATAATCCATTTTTCCTTCACCAGGATATGTTAGGAGTGTGCCAATCATAGAACTAGATGCATCAACATGAACATGGAATGGGGTCATCTAGTTAGAAAATTGTAAAATAAGTGTGCTAGCCAACTTGAGCTTCAAAGTCTCAAAGGCATCCTCTTATGCTTCACCCTAATATAATAGGACATCCTTATGTAAGAGCTCTTCTAGAGATGCCAAAATATTCACATAGCTCCTTATGAAATTTATATAATATGCATAATGGCCAAGAAATATGTAAACATCTTTTTGTGTTGAAAGAGTCTAGAGTTGAATGATTATCATAATCTTTGTAGGATCGATGAGAATACCATATTTATAGATGATGTGCTTGATTAGGGTTCTAAATGGTGTTATTAAGATGCACTTATTTAGGTTCAAGGATATCTAAATCTACTTACACCTCTCAAACATTAGACACAAGTTATCATAATGGTCCTTCACAAGGCCATACACTATTTAGTGATCTAGGTAAACCTAGAAAAACTTGTGGATGAAGTCTTTAAATACAATGATCACCACTCTAGAGAACACAATTATTTCATTTTTGAGTCTAAATGGCATCACATTATAATCAAAATATCTCCATTAAATTGTAAACATTATTTTGGTCTTGTTTTCCTCCTCAATTTAGACTTGATGGTATCCAGAGAACCCATAAGTGAAAGTGTAGATTTCACAGCCTACGATGCCATCCAAGCTTTAAAAATGAATGAAATTAGAAAGGGGTCAATGATGTAGGTAGTGTTAAGAATTATATAATTAATGAAAATTCAAATACGCCTATCCTTCTTGATGTTTATCACCATTAAGATTACCCATTCATATTTTTACATAGGGTAAATGACCCTTATAGCTAGCATTACATAAATCTCTATCTTGACCTTGGTACAGAGGTTGGGATTCATCCTATAGGTGGACTTCTTAACTGATCTTACACCATTGATTAGATTTATGCTCATATTTACAAGGTATGGGTGGGTGCCCTTCATATCTTGATAATTCTTGGGGAACAAGTCTTGGAATTCCTTTAGGAGCTCCACAATGTGTGTCATTTCTACATTAGACTAATAGGCACCTAGAGTAGCCATCTTTGGTTCTCCTTCTACACTGATGTCCACTTTGATGGCCTTCAGTGGTGAAAAATAAGGCTCATTATTTACTTGGTATGACTCCTTAACTTATGAAGTTCCCTTAGTTATCTCTATATAGAGATGAGTCAAGTCTTCTTCATTAAGAGTGTTATCATCTATTTGGAATATGAGATTTCTTTTGCCAGTCAAAATTTTCCAGTAAAGATCCTTCCAAGTTTTAATATCTTCTTCTCTTGAGTCACTATTGAGCATTTTTTCCTCAAAGAAAGTCAAGAGTGCTATCCCTTTCTCGTTGAACATGTCTTTCAGGTACTCCTCAAAGATCATAGTGTCCTCAAACATTACCCTCTAAATTACTTGCAGTAGCTTGATCAACCCTAAGATCTATGAGGAAAAGGAGAATGTGTGCACAAACTTCTCCTTAAGGGCATACTAGTTTGTTATTTCATGATGTGATTTGTTGACTACATACCATGCTCACACCCATGTCTTCCTAGTTCTATAGAAGGTGTGTACCCATAAGTTCTTTGGGGTAGTTGAGCCATAATTAGTCCATGTTTCTAGACATAGGTGCACATGTGTTATGGGATCAAAGTTACTAGAATATGATAATGTATCTAAGTCCTCATTACTTCTCCCAAATATAGTGCAAATGGTTGCCTTCACATCTTGATAGGTTGGCAAGTTAGACTTTTATGCTACTCACTAATGAGTGGCAGTTATTCTCAATGTATACATTAGTGTACCCATTCTATTTGTTTCTTTAGGGATACATGATTTGAGATTTTGGACATAATTTTCCACTAGATTGCTTCCTTCAAATTTTGGGAGCATCACAAGATTACCTTTACTTAGATGAATTACCTTATTTCCTTTCTTCTCAATATAAGGGACCTATCATTTTGGAGTGTGATTAATCTAGACCTAGCCAATCCTTGTAGGCTTTGGATCCTTTACATTCACTAGGTGACATATCTGACCAATGGCCTCATATGCCTCTTTGACCCATCAATTATAAGTAACATCAGTGGTGTTTAAGGAGGACTACCCATCTTCGTAAGCGAGAAATATTTAATCAGTGGGGTTGAGATTCTTGATGCCCTATGTCATGATGTTATATATATGGTTGATCTCATCCTCAAGATCAATGGTCTCCATATAGTGGGTCCTTGGTCACTTGAGAGGGGAATCACTACCCTTTCCTTGCCATTATTGAAGGTAATATATCATATTATGAAGTGTATATAAATATTATTTAAATAGAAACATTGCCTTCTTATAAACACTAGATAGTCATCTTATTTAGCCAGCTCGATTACCTCAAATTCATCATGGAATTTGGTGCCTATAATATCTATAATGGTACCCTTCAAAATTTTGATTAGTTATGTTTGGGTCTTATTGGACATAAAGAATACATGGTGGGAAGGCCTCAAGGCTAGCCTACACATCTTATAACATGTGTTCTTGGTTACGATATTGACCTTGGTACCTATTTCAATGAGGACCTCATAAATAGACCATCCCTCAATGGTGGTATTCACTAGGAGTTCTTGGTCATACATGCACATTTTGGGTATGCCTGACCTCTCATCGAATTTCCATGCATGGTACAACAACTTTAACTAGCTACTACCTTGCATGTTATAAAATCAAATTATTTAATAGGGGCAACATCCCTTCTATTTGTAGGAGGTGAAATATATACATTAGTTATTGTACTTTAGACTCATGACCATCTTACTACTTTCAAGAGGAAGAATCCTATGCCTCTAGGTCTCACTCCAGTTAGAGCTCTCCTTGAAAGTTATAGATCATGTTCATAGCCTATTTTAACATGTATTTTTGACATATAAGGTTTAGATAAGGCATAACTTTGGGTTCAAGTTGTATTATTCACTTAGTGTGGCTTAGCTCCCCATATTCTAGGTGCCACTCTGGTATTGGAAAAACTAACAATTGAGTGGTGAGTCAACTTTGAGTATTTGCCTATACTTTGATTGGCATTATATAGATTGGTTATACCTTTGGATTCTATTTCTCCATTTTAGGCACATGCTTGATCATTCTTATGCCCTTGTCTACATCAAGCCTACCTTAGGTCAAATTTTTGTACAAGTAGGGGCATTCCTTAACCTTATGTGTTCCTCGATAATACCCACATATTAGATGTGTGGGGAAGTTGTGATAATAGTGCTCAGTTGAACCACACTTGTAACATGATCATGGTGGGAACCTTCCTCCACTAAATCCACCTCCTCACCCTTGAGTGCTTCTTTTCATCTCATAGATTGCATTCTACTATCTATATCCCTCATTTCCTTGGGCTCCCTACCCTCCTACTACCATTGTCTGTTATGCACCTCTCCCCATATTCTCATGCATCTCATTAATTATGTATTAGTTAGTAATGGTATGAGTATAGGCATCACATAATTGGTAATAGGTAGTTGTGCTAACTTGAATAGCATATTATAATAAAGGGTATTTGTGAACATCATGTACCTCATGAAAAACTTTGTAGCTGAGAAGTAATTTGCGTACATTACTTCAAGGATAGTTATTCCTATTATAGCCTTCTGTCTCATAGTCAGTGCACCAAAACCCTCTTTGATCATCTTACAATGAACTAAGGGTCAAATGTTTTAGTAGGGAGGCCATATGTATAATTTTTTCCTCCATAAAAGGGCTAATTCCCATGTTGATGCTCCCAAATACCTTAGCTCTAAGCATGGCTTAAAGCACTTTTTGAGGGTATATGAATGTATTGATGGACAATGCCCTTCTGAATGGTACTAGTAATCCCATAATGAACCATTGTACATGTTGGGAGGGGTGAATATCACAAGGTAATTTGGAAAGATGATTCTTGAATCGAGCATCATATAAGCACACATTCTCTAATAATCCCTAGTTAATCTCCTTGACCATGGTGATACTCTGCTACTCAAACTTAGGTATATCAAATTCTTTCAAGAAGGCTTATTTTAGGGTATTATAATCACCCATAACCTAGTTAGGATCAAACTTCCTATACCAAGTGTGGCCATGATAAATTAAATTTATTATGAATTAGGTTGCCTTATGATCTGACTGGGTTATACCCCAAGTGTGCCATTATAGTTCACACTTGAGCAAATGCTTTGTGGAAATATCTATGCCTTGATATTAAAGCATACACATAGCCATTTCATAATAAATATGGGGTGGGGGAGAAGCCAATATTTGAGGTGCTTTTCCCCTTAGTACTTATCTTGGTGATGGTCTTACAACACCTCCAACCATTGGGCTAGGTGTTTGTCCTATCATTACTACTAGTGCCACATAAGATGATGTCATTATACTATCAACTAGTGATATAGGGCCACTTCCTCTAAGCCATTACCCAAGACATGTAGATGACATTGGCTAGACTAGATTTCTTATTCTCATGTTTTATCTAGTTGGGATAGTTCCCCAAGGTCTATAGGTATCCTCACTTAGATCCTTAGAAGGAACAACTTGTTCAATCATAAAATTATGGTCTAAGTCTACAAAATGGTCGAAGTCTAGGTTGATAATGGGGTCAATTATCAATCTTCTATCTTATTGTGAGGGATCTAATATAGGAGCTCACATAATAGGTCCAAATGGGGGAGGTGAATTCAACACATATCTAATGGTCAAAATCTATAGGGACTGTCAACATTCTTCACCTATCAACTATAGATATTATTCTATGGCTTCAGGGTTTCCCTCCTCTGAGTAATAATTCCATTTAAGAGATCCTTCCCCATGCCCTTCCCACTCACTACAAGTCTTTCAACACTTCTAGGTTCCATATTTTCCATTAGTCTATGCCTCCTCTTGTTATAAGCCTATCTCTTAATCTCTTAGGTGTCAAACTACTCATCTCCTTCCATTAGGCCTCACCTACACATCCCTTTCTTCCCTGTTGTATTGATCATATGTGAGAGGAATTTATCCTTTCATCTTAATGGTTTTAAAGTCATAGTCCACCATCATTTTATTTATTTTTCTACCAAACTCTCTCATAAACGTGCCTCTGGGTTCATAAAAAAATTGATATTCTACTTCTTTAGGGCAAGAGTATGTTGACACTATGAATTCAAGCATGTAGCTCTTCATTTCCCCTTTCCACCATTTTTTTATAGCTCTAGTCCAAGTGGCATCTAAGTTATTAATAATTTCTAGGAACTCTTTTGTTTACTTGAGTCATTATCCATAACTTTGACTTCTATGTATTTCATAAGTAGCCAACCATCAATACACCTACTGTAGTAGTTTGCAAAAGTAAACCTCATTCATTGCATCATACAGGTGGGTTTAGACCTACTTCCTTAGTTTCTATCCTCTACAAGTTGGATGGCTTAGTGAAAAGTTCTCTTCCACTTATTTTATCCAATGCTCGATGTTCTTGAGGGAGAGTCAGAGCATCATTCTAGTAAACCATTGCAGCAATAAAATTCAACATATCCTGACAATGAAACCAAAATGTTATAGAAAAGTAGGGGTCTTAGTCATGGGCATTTTAAGGCACTTGTTTAGCTATCCAAGTTAGGTATATACTTGTTACAACATGTTACAAGCCTTGATTAATCTTGTAGTTCTCAACATTTATCACTCAGCCATGTTGGCATCACTTCACATAAGGTGCAAGCCTTATACACTCACCTAAAGCACAATGGAGAAAGGATCAAGGCCCATGTTGGGTTTATTTTTAAATGGTGAAAATATATCCTCTAAATACTTTGGTTAATGTAACATTGGTGGTGCATTCATGAGCACAAGCCATTCTATGGAGGATCCAACTATCTGTTATGCATAAACCTATGTGATCGGGTTTTATAGATTCATGGGCCCAAACCTTTAATTCCCTTAACCTAACACTATTCAGGCACTTAGAGGGTTTAAAAGGGTACTTAGATAAAGGACATAGGCTTGGGATCATGCTTTGGCATAGTTATCATTGTGAGTCATAGGGTATTTCTTATACTTAAAGAATTTTCTACATAGGTTGTTGATATCATTATGAGCTATAAGAATGACATGAATGGGCTAGGTTGAAGGCTTATAGGAGCTTAAAATACATAATATAAATATAAAAATTCAATATATTGAAATATTTAGTAAACCATTCTCATTATAAACCTATGATTATATCCATGTAAACCAAATTTACATTCATTAGGTGCAACACTATCCACCATTAATAGTGTTCAAACACAGTATATATATCAATGAAAACTTAGCAAGTGCTCCTTTTAAAGCTGATAAAGGCCTAGAGACTCACAATTGAGAATTGGAATTATAATGGGGAGTGTCAAATTCATCCCAAACTAAATTTTAAGCTCTAATGGCAAACACAACATCTAGACCTAATCCTGCAAGGCTTCACTAATCCAATATCCTCTTCCCACTAACTAGATTCAACTTGGATTTATAGTGTTTTGAGGTGTCTTATAGTCATGGTTAATGGAGCATGCCAGTTTTTGAGTTGGAAATAAATGTAATCATTTCATTGGATCCAATACTCTGCTTCTAATAAGCTATGACTATCTTGTGTGCCTACTTCCTAATAATGATTGAGATAGAAGGGAGTTAGTTAGATGCCTACCAGTTGGTGCCACAAGATGACAAAACATTAATCATAACAAGTGATTGCCTCACACCCAAGGGTCTATTGTGTTGGCACAAATATATACTTAGATAGATTTGGGGCCCAACATAGGTTCTCAATAAATTATTCAAATTAGGCATAGTGATATTTTCCTCCTAATTTAAATTGTCTATACATTGGGTCTTCCATCTCTTAACACCTTTAGTAATCTACCATATTTGTTTTGAATGAGCTCTAAACATGATTCCAAGGTTATAAATAAAGGAGAGGTGATATAAAATACAAGGATATTTCCAAAAACTAACCTACATACCATTACAAATTTGACATTTAAATCCTAAGATGATATTCTTATTAGAGTTGAGGAAATTATAGAAGTGAGAACCCCTAAAAAATTGATCATTTTCAAAAATGCACATAGGATTTTTGCCTTATAAATAATTGAACTTTATAATAGTAACCCAAGTACTATTTCATTTAAGAAATGTCTAAATAAATTTGAAAAAGAACACTTTATTCATCTAGTGTAATCTTCGAATGCCTAGGCCTCTATATTTTTTTGTAATACAAAAAGTATCCCAGGCCATTAAATGAAGTCTATTTCTCTCTTCAAAACATATCCATAAGAAGTTTCTTTAAATTTTGTTAAGTTTTTATTTAATACTCTTAGGAAGGCTAAAAAGAGATAGAAGGTAGATCATTAGGCTCTGAAAAATGCTCTTGATAAGCAGTAATTTGCCCACTTGAGAGAGAAGTTTTCATTACAAATAGCTAACTTTCTTTAGAATCGTTCCACCAATGGATTCTAGGTAGAAATAGAAATATGATTTATAAAAATAAGAATATATAAATATGAATAAGGTATGTCTTAGTTGGCATCATAAAATAAGATAAATTATAGTTTAAATAGCCAAAGGAGTGTTAAATAAATAAATAAATCTCTTGTCTAAATTTACCTTCTAATTTGAAGCTTATTCATACATAACAAGAATTTATTCTAGCACCCTTATTTCTTAAATAGAATCCTAAACTAGTAAAATGGTATCATCAACAAATTATTGGTGGGAGACAAGATCAACATTCCTAACTAGTTTAAATCCTTTCATCTCTCCTATTTCCACTACATTTGAGATAAATCTATTCAATGATTATACCCTTATGATAAAAAAGAAGGGGGATTCCCTTCTCCTTGAAAGTCTATTGAAATGAGGCTTACCTAATTTTAATTATGCCAACTCACTAATTCACTTGATAACCCATAGATTTGGTCATGTTCAACATATTCACTTCCTAATTCCCATCTGCTATGCCCATTCCACCCACATGACTCCCCACATCTACAAGAGTACCAGTTGCATGACTCTCATCTCTAAGGGTATTTGATTCAATTCAAGTAGGTCATATAGCTTTAGGGAGGGATTAAAATCCTATGGATCACAAATTCATAGTGTCATCACACTTATTAGTTTCCACATAAATAATTGTAATGAATAATACTCTGATGTAGACACTTCCTAATGTTCCCACCTCAACCATCTCTATGGCTACCACCTAAAAAACAAGTTCACCCATATGCATAGCTCAAGTGACCCCCAAATTTATGGTACCTATAGTAAATCTACCAGATCCATATGATGTTCCATCAATAATTACTACCATATCTCCCTATATTACTATAATGTAGGTTGGTTTGAGCATGACACCTTAGAAGAGGAAGATGGTAATTTTTTTCATTCCTCCAACTTAGGTCCTAGTTTCCACCACACCTCCTTCCACTATGACTATATATCTAATTTATTAGGGTATGGTGTATAATAAAAGTAAAAAGTAAGATCCATCTCAAACCTTTATTTATATTATTCCTTATATTTCTCCATAGTCTTCTTTCTCTATCACCTTGGCCCTCTAAATATCCATATTTAACTATCCAATTTCCTTATTTATATTAAACACCCCATTATCTAGTGTCATTGGTCCATGGGTGAAAATTAACCTTGACTAATGCTATGAATAATTTTGAAATGGGTATCCCCATTCATCCTACCTCCTTTCACTCCAATTCCCTCTCCCCATCCACTCCTTTCTTTATTCCTTTCATTTCATCCATTCCTCCTCCACCAAGGCCTCCACCATATGATTGAGAAGATCATGAAAGACATGCAAGAGTAAGAGAACTCAGGTCAAAAGTGAGGATAAATTTATTAGTGGATATAATTTTTTGAGTTGAGTAAACCATTGTATAGTTTTCTATACAACTTAGAGAGGTGACCAGATCTTTGAACATGAAAAAGGAGAACATCTTATACATTCAAGTATACTTGGAGATGATTACCCATATGTATAATAAGTAAAATGTCTCATTATGGTTATTTAAAAATGCATGTTTTCAAAGTTTAAGATCATTCCTTTGGTGGATATAAACCTATAATACAATGATGATGGGGGAATGAGGGCTTCAATTATGGAGTGGTTAGACATAGTGCAAATAATGATTGAGCCTTTGAAGAAGAGCAAGGAGAAAATACTAACCTATTTCAAGGAGTTCAACATCATAGTTATATTACACCTAGATGATACCATATTAGAAAAGGAGGAATTCAAAGTCCACTTAGCCCAATTTAACTAGGTCATGTGTCAAAAGGTGATGAAAGAAAATAGGACTTGGGCCAAGGGAATTCTTGAACTAGTGACCCAATCAATGTTAGCATTAACCAAGTGTCTGAGGTGAATGTCTCCATTTAGGTCCCACTCCAAGTCCAAAAGTGTTTGTTGGTCCAAGATAATGTGATATTTTGAGAGCCTCTCATGAACCTAAATGAATTAGATTATGATTTTAATTTGGTAGTATTTACACTAGAAGCTAAGGGGGAACCTCCCAAGCAGTTGAGAAGTGGCATACTTCCAATATCCTCTTGATCATCTCTTAGTGGGATGTTATATTTTTGTTTCACTTAATATAGGATATGTGATATTTTGGTATAAGTTTGTTGCAACCATTTTAGGCCATGATGGCCTAGAGTAGAAACTTTTCCTATTAAGAGACATGCTCCATTCCCCTTATATATATATTATATAATATTTTTAAAAGATTGAATCTATTGTAATCAAACACTATAAAATTAATTATAAATTGTATTTTATTTTTAATTGTGTCTAGTTCAATATTGTATTCTATTTTATTTATAAGTTTAATGGATAAATACTAATGTTAGACTATCAGTTGTGATTTTTTATAGGAGTTATGAATTGATTAGGATGAGGTTTTATCTAATCTAACTTAGTTGTTTGATTTTATTAATTTTATTTAATATTTGATCAAGTATGTGTGTGATTAAATATGTGCATGTTCATAATTATTCATAAATTGTATCATTAAATTAATCATTTACTCCTTCTCCTTAGACTCTTTCCTTGTGTGACTAGATCCTGAGCCATCATAAAACTTAACATACAATGGTAAAATTATAGATGAACACAATTTTGGTTATCAAAGCTTTAGTGTTTCCATTAATGTAGAGATATCCATTTTTAGACTTACCCTATCTATCTTCTTATGTTTTTGTGTGGGAAATTAATATTTTTCCTTCTTTTACAAAATGTGAAGTGAAACATAATAAGGCTTAGAACTCAATCTATTGTAATGAGTTTAGCTAAAAGTGTAGAAGTTCGTGGGTCAGTGAGAAAATTAGAATTCATCCTCTTGTGGTAGCAATAATCCTCTTAGATTTATATTACACTTAGTTTATTTAATCTAGACCAATATTTACAACTCGTGCCCTAGATTATCTCAACATCAATCCTAAAATGAGAGGATGCAAGTCCCCAATTTTTTTGCCAAGCTCACTCAATGCCTCTAATCTAATATTTACATTTGTATTAGAGAGGTTGGACTAAAAAAATGGGTGATATAAAGAGGGACATTTTCAATGATTAAGAAAAACTTGACCTATTATCCAACCAAAGGGAAAATTGGATCATACTATGTAGATCACTAGATCTTGAGCTAGTCTTTGATAATTGATAATATCCCCCTTACAGTTTCAATGTAGAACTAAAACTAATAGATGAAGGTTGAGATCTTTGATCACACATACTATATCATCCTCTCATTCAACCCTTAACGAAAATCCACCTATGTTTTCACATATGGAATGGTTGGATGGGTCTACCATTGACATTCCTAGAGTTATCCATGACCTACCCATGAACCCAAATAGGTACTATTAGTAACCTAGATAACACTTTACTTGAAGGATTGATAGATTTGGCTCTAAAAATTTCACACTTGGACTAACATTAGAATTATTTTAGGTGTGGGACACCTGAACTCAGACCATACCTCTAGATTTGGTGAGGATAGCTCCTCTGATGTATCACTTTACACTTCTTACTAAACTACTAATTATTGGGATGAAAATTGGGAGAAGGAAACTAAAAGGTAAATCCTACTTTAATAGTGGTGATACACCTATATTTTTGGTTCATACACTCTATTTGAGCTTCTAAAACATTGATTAGACAAACAAAGACTAAATCTACAACTTCAAATATCTCCTATGCATCAGTATTTCATGTAAAGGTTTTATCTGGTGATCAAAGACTGATGGAAATGGTGGAATAGGCCTAATTAAAGGAATTTAATAGCCAATTTTTATCCATTTTTAGCTTAATATAATGAAATTAAACACTAAACATGACTTGCATAAGTAGCATACCAGTAGCTAAGTGAGATCAAGACTCGACAAGGGAGAAAGATTTTCTACATTTGAAAATCAATTGACATGAACACACTACACCAAGATAATGAAATCTAAAATATTCATATTATTTATCTAAAAATTTTACAAAACTCAGGTCTTTCTAAGAGAGAGATGGATCATAAAAAATGGCTAAAAAGCCTACATATATATCAAAAACATAGAAAAACTTCTAGCCAATGTGGCATAAAGGTGAGAATAAGAAGTCATATTGATATGAACTCAAGTCAAAAATCCACTCTTCAATAGTTAAAAAGTCCTAAAGACTTGTAATTTATTTATTATCTTGCATGAAGGTCATTTTTGGCATTGGATATAAGGAAAGGTGGGCCCAACTTGAGTTTTTATCAATCTTCATGCATAAATAAATGCCAGAGTTTGATGGAAAACTACACTTGAAGTGATTTGAAGTTGAATTGGAACATGAGAATGTCCTCTTTTATAGGAAATCATGATAGATGCATGATATTTTTAAAATTCAATTGAAGTGTAAGACTAATTTACTCCACTAAGCTCCCTCCTTGCATAAAATGGAATTAAAGACTAAAATGATTATGGAATGTGGAGTTGAAACTAAAAATGAATTGTTTGATGACCATATTCAATGCAAACTCACTTTTATTGATTGATAAAATATTCTTATTAATCAAAATAGGCTTATTTGTCCATCTATGCACTTGAAACTTCATAAAACCTATAGAAAATAATGATACTATACCTAGAACAACTTTTCTCATCACATGATATGTGATTTTGATGAGAAAATTATTACCATTCAATCAACAGGGTTGATTAGGCCCACTTTGCCCCATTTTACTATATAATTTACACTTTTATTGAGATGGTATGTACACTTCCAATAATATTTCTTGCCAACTAAAGATTTTAGGATGAAGAGCAAGTCTCTAGATTTCATCTCCATTAATTTTTTTCATGTAAACTACCTTGTACCTTATATTACATGCATTTTTACAGAAAAAACCTGATTTTTTCCATAATCCATATATATCAATACATAAAATTGGAATTTATATAATCCTATCATAGTGTACTTGATTTTTGAAGAAGTTGAAGATTGATCTGTGGTGATTTTATGGCATGAAAATCAACTTTTTACAAAACTAGTTTTTTGAGGGTTTGGGAGGGTTTTGAAGTTAAATATTCAAAATGATGATTCATGAAGTAAATAAATAAAAATAAAAAAATATTTCAATTTATGTTAATTAAATTTACCCCCCAAAATCCCTGAAATGATTTGGTTTCCATGCAAAAGATATGCATAGTTATCACATGGAGGAAAATTGCTTGTAAGGTTTTGCTTGCATTTTGGGATACCTAAGCTCTTAGTGATTGTTCATAAATTACATAAAATCAAATGATATAAATTTTAAATTAATTCAAAGTGTATATGGGTCCTCAAAACATACTAAGATCATTCAACCAAAATCCTCATGTGGTGAAAGATATGAGCATCTGAACAAATGGCTTTGAAAGGCATCTGGAACTACAAAAATTGAAATTCTTCACCTAGATGAAAATAACTCTTCCCTTGCCTATAAATTATTGAAAATATAATTATGGGGTCTGTACCATTATATATAAATGCTCTTAAAATATATTTTTTCTTGTAAAGTAAAAAATGCCTTCTTGGCCTATATGCTTGCTTACTTGCAAAACCCTATATGAGCATGGTTTGCATATGATTTGGAGGTTTTACACTCTTTGAATGTACTGTGATGATGTGAAAACATCATTAAATGATTTTAAAACTCTAATCTAGGCTTAAAAACCTCCATATCATCCCAAAACACTGCCTACTCCAATGATGGCCTCAAATAGACATGTTGATGACTATGACAAAACAATGAGAAATTCTACTTGTCCAAAGGAATTTAAACTTATATTGATTATTAATAAAATAATTATGATGATATTTACCAAATTTAAATTCAAAAATCCACATGTAGATGTCAAAATCTTCAAATTTCCTTCAAACAAAACCCTTTTGCAGGGTCTAATCATGAATTTGAATGTGTTAGTGCATATTGCAAATGTTTTCATGAGTAATAGAGGTGTATGAGATTAAATTAAAATAAATATAGCTTAATATTCCTCTAAATTTTTTTAAAAACATCCTCCACCCTCCTTCTAGCATGCTTTGACCCCAATACAAGGCATTCTTGATGTTACACTATCAATTTTTGTATAATCATTGTGTACTTCTCCCTTTTGTCATGACCAAATAGTAATTTAGATATATTTAAAAGTATTGAAAAGTCTATTATCACTTATATATACATGATTATGTATTCACATTTCCATCTTGTCTTGAGGGAATATTTAGTTTCTATTTGCCATGGCTGTGAGAAGAACCTATTGTTTAACATGGCTATATGTATGCTTTGAATTGACCATTAACTCTGACTATTGACAGGTTATTGGAGTACATATTCATGGTCCTTATATAATTATATACCCCATCACCTATATTAACCCTCTATTTGTTTAAAATAATGTCATAGACCAGTCAACTTCAAGACTCCTCATTATTCTATGGGCTTAGCTATAGGTACACTTTGAGGTGATTGATCGAGAAACATAATTTGAAATCAATTTCCTAACATGAATAAAAATATATATTATAATTGACCAAATTATCGATCTTTGACCTAAAAAAGACTTATTTTTAAAGGGTATTAGCCCTAAACTTGTATATTAGTCATAAGTAGACTTTAATTCGTATGATGTCTGTAGATCCTTAGTGGTCTATAGGTGGACTCTTCTCCTTCATTTTTAAGACCTATCATCATCTATCCCTGAATGATGATCATTTTAAAACACAAAACCCTCTCTATAAGGTCTATAACCACCATAATCACCATTTTACTATAGTTGCCTCTCATATATGGCTATAAGGTTCAAAAGGCTTATTGTAGGGTTTCAATTGGTAATTGGTTGTAAGTGCATTTAAGGCACTATACTTATGCTTCTCAAGTGGCCTATACCATCTTCTCATGCTTTTAGCTGGTTTATATTATCATCCATTGTCTCTTTGATGATGATCCATGGAATATAGGTAGGTGTGAAGGTGGAAGGCATGGAGATGTGGATGAAAACAATATGGAGGGTGGGAGAAAAGGCTATTCATAATAGGAGAAGGTAGAATATGGCAATGGTATGGTGAGAATGTGGATGAGGTGGGAAACAAGAATTTGGAAGCATTATAGGACCAATACAAGGAGTTATAGATAAAAATGGACACATTATCATCATGCCATATAACTTTCAAGGCCATTGGAAGAGAGAAAAATTCAAACCTAGTACTTTGCAAAAACCTTAAAATTTGTAAAAAAAACTTTAAAATATGCTAATCTAGCCATTTTGGAAGCTTGGAAGCATCAATATAGGCCAATTAATGAATATTTTGGAATATTTATTTGGGAAACCCCTAAAAACATGAACTCAATAAAAATTGAGGCTGCCTCCTTCTTCCTTAACCATATAACTTCTCTTTGCAAGCATGCTATACTGCAGATTTGACTAGCTATGTTTGTGAGACTTATTGGACCCTAAAATGTATGAATAAAAATTCAAGAGGCCATGTAGAGATAGTTCATTTCCCAAGATTCTGTAACAACATGATTTTCCCTAAAACCCTATCCTGGTGAAAAAAAGAAGAAAATTGGTTGTCTTTTTGGTTGTAGGGATGCAAAAATTGGTCTATCTTCAACTAGATATTTCATGAGCATTAAAAATAAAAGTGAATAACTAGTTTATTTGTGAGGACTCCCTTTGAGTTTAGTTTTTACACCCCAAAATTGAGACCTGTACTCTCCTCTAGCAGACCATACCATCAAAAAACCTGTAAGTAGGTCACTATATGCAAAGTGGGTAAGTGCATAGAGGGAAACAATTTTCATCTTTTAGGTCCTCAAAATTCCATGAAATTCCTAATTAATATGTTTTATGACCTGATATTGATATCCACTACCTTGGATGTACTAAATCCATACTTTGGCTTGCAAAATGAAGGAAATAAGGCCATTTTCTCCTTTTAAAGCCAAGTTAAGATTATAACCACAAAATTAAATGAATGTAAAGGAATTAAACCTAATATTAACATGAAAAAATAATTAAAAATCCTTTTCCATGCTTTGGAGGCTAATTTTGGCATGTGGGAGCCTAAACTAAGCCCTTTTTGGCTTATATTTGCCTCTAAACACCTTTTCAAGTTATGAAACTTTAGGATAAAGATAAAGTCATATTTTATAATATAATTAAAGGTATTTTACTTTATTTTATGACCCTCTTAACTTTAATTTTTGACATTTGAAGATGGAAAATGACTTTTTAGGAAAAATTACTTAGTTTCAGACCGATTTGAATGGGCTATGCAGTACTGGGAAATGTTTGAAACTTTAGGGGTTGGTATTTGGTCTTGATAGGGAAAATTATCAATAGGTACCTCCCAAGATTCACACTGGGTGTAAGATGTACTATTGAACAACATGTGACTTCATACAAAAATAATCTCAAGATTATGAATGTTGAACGTGAGGATGTTTCATATAAGATTTTCTCATTCATTTTCATGGAAATGATATAGTATTGGTTATTGAATTTTCCTTAAAGTTTTATTATGAGTTGGGACCAATTTAACAATAATCTCTTTGCTCAATTTGGGAAAATCATTTACCCAAGTGTGGTGTACTAGCAATTTAAATGGATTAAGAGAGAAGATAATGATCCCATAATGAATTTCAATGTTATTTTCCAAAAGATGTATAATTATATCATCATATTGTATAAAACATATTCCTAATTGACCCTTGAAATGTAAAAAACCATGTTAGACCCCTAGAAAATTATGTTCCTATATAAAGTCTCTTTAATGGTAGAGTTTACCCTATCTTACATTGAAACCATCCAAGCAGATACATAATTCAATCCTTAAGGTCTATTAGCACCATAAATCAAAAATGATTCAAATCCCATCTTTAACAATAGCTATAATTTACCCATTCCTCAACCTAAACCAATAATAAACCAATTTACTTTGAGGTATGCTAACCCTAAATATCCCTTGGGATTACTTATCCTAGTTAATAAAATAGTATCACCTCAAGACCATATCCAAGCACTGGTTCCTATCATGAATAATTTCCAAAATGTGCCTTAGGAATCCACCAAGATTAAGCTAAATGTTATGTAATGCATGGTAAAAAAACTCAATAATGAATTTGTGGGCCTCCAAACATATGTTGGGAATAATGGTGGTGAAATTTTAACAAATAACTTCACTTATTAGAGATAAAATCATCACCAAAACCACTCCAACAACCATGTAGAGCCAACCATGTATATCCCTCACCTAATGAGCTCCCTAAAATCAACATTTTTAAGTTGTCCCTACCAAAATAGTGTTATGTGTTTGACATATTCCAACATAATGAATTAGAATACATTGAGTTTTTTAGTGCAATCAATATCTTTTGGATTGAAATGGAATAGTATGAGATAGTCCCAAACCACTCTAATGTTACAAGTCAAGCTAATGGTCTAGGGTCTTCAAGGTCCTTGAGCACTACCATGGTATTATAAACTTTATATTTCCTTATCTAAAAGCATAGTGATCCATAAGAGGAAAATAATGAGGTGTAATACTTAAAATAATTATAACATAGCAACTATGCTCTTAGGAACTAGATGTAGTTAAATCCTCTTATCTCATCCAATATTCTTAATAATGGTGCAACCCTCCTGATTGAAGTTCTTAAAATGATCCTCTAACTCTAAATTCTAATAATTTCAAGCCACCTAAAGAGTTATAGATTGCTGCTAGAAATACTAGGTATAACATAGTGGGATACATGAATACAATCAAGGAAAACATCACTTTACATGATCTTGCCCAAATCATTGAGCAAATAAATCTCCTCCTAAATTCCCTCATGAAAAAAACTAGTTTAGCCCAAGCCCAATCATGCACACACCAACATGATGATACACAAAATCAATTCTGAGGTCCCACCTTTCTTCCTTAATACTAGGTTGTTAGTAAAAGCTTTCATAACTATCTAGTAGACTTATGAGCCTCTACGAATGTCATGCCTATGGGGATTTGTCAAAAAAATATGAATAACACTTATTAAGTTAGAAAAGATAGTGGTTTAGTTGGATAAATATGATGTTAAGGTAGTAGGAAAAATATTAAATGTGCATATATAATTGGAATATGTACCCAATGAATAATATTTCATAGATCTTCAATTAGTGGATATATAATAATTCTACATGATGTTATTGAGTAGAGACTAGTCCAAGACCTTAAACGGGTACATGGCTACTAAATTATCACATATGTGTCTACCTTGAAGAGGTATAGCTAAATAAATCCATGTTTATGGAGATCCTAAGATGAAACATATGATTACATAATATAATCAGCTCAATGAAAGGGTAAACCTAGTATCCTCTAACATAGGAATCTATACTATGTCCATAAAATATGCTAAAAACAAGTTGATAAAGACCATAAATTACCAAGGCTATGGTACTTATATTTTGATTGGGCCCATTCGAATAAAGGTTTTGAGGTAGGATTTCCCCTGATTGAACCATTATGAAATTTTTTTGGCCACTTATAGTCTATAGCTCCCTTATAGGAAAAACCTAGAAGAATGTAAAGCCTTTATCTTAAGATTGCATTTCCCATTGACATTTAGGGTCAAAAAGCAAAATTTGAAATTTTATTAAATGAATTCAAGATAAAATTCCAATATAAGTTGTCCTATCTGAGAAAGTATAAACATAGGGCATGAGACCTAATATAAATGTTTAGTGCTTTTAACATCATCCCCATTCCTAGAGAAGAAAACCATATAGCTAATTCATCAACAATTATTACTAAAAACTTAACACCCTTAGATGATATATGATTGTAGTATTTTTTCATTAAACTGATCCTATGTCCCTCATTATTAGACAAATTAAAAAATTTCTAAGTCTTAAAATACATCTAATATATTTTGTAATTATTCAATAATACTAGAGTATTCTTAGCCCAAGTCATAAAAGAGGTTGAAAGGGATGACATGGGAGATGTAGATTATGACTAGCAAAACATTATGAACCTAAAATAAAATTAAGTATTAGAGGTAATGATTTATATTTAAATAATATTCAACTTTGAAAGGTCTACACATAGACCTTAGAGACTAGTACACTCAAATTAAAGGTTTAAAAATATTAATCTAGGGTCACTAGACCACCCTAATATGTATAAATTGGTCCAGACTACACCCTTTATGAGATTGAACAACTCAAAAGGTTACTTATATAATATTAATATATAATTTACTAGGCCACTTATTTAATGGGAAGTTCATAAGATCCATTCAACTAGGATTATATTCCTAATCTATCACTCCACTTGGGTAGCTGAGTGCCTATCCGAAATAAGAATGGAGATATTATACTCTATGTATTTTTCAAAAATTTGATATGGGATTATGATAAAGATAACTACCATTTTCCCTCCCTTGATGAGGTAATCTAGATGGTAAGTGGATCTCAAATTTTTCCCTTCCTAGATTAATTATCAGGATATAATCAAGTTTTGGTCAACCCAAAATATTGATAAAACTAAGTTCACAACCAAGTGGAGCACATTTTCTTACAAATGAATGCCTTTTAGCCTCAATAATGTAATATCCACCTTTAAAAAGGCCACAAAATTCACCTTTAAATTATTGATAGGAAAATGCATTTTTAATTATATGGATGACTTAACTATGTTCTTAAAGTGCAAGACTGATTAAATTCACCACCTATAAAGGATATTTGAAAGGTGCAAAAGGTATGGCATCTCCATAAAATCAAAGAAGAGTATGCTTATTGTTACTAAAGGAAGATTCTTAGTCACATCATCATAAAGGAAGGTATCTTTATTGACCTTGAACATGTTTATATTATCTCTAGGTTACCCTTCCATAACCAAAAAATTATTAAAATCCTTATTTTGTAAAATTAACTTTGTGCACAAATTTATTTCTAGTTTTGTTGACATTGTTAAACTTCTAAACATAATGTTAAAATAAGAGGAAAAATTAGAATGGAAACTTGAATCAAATAAGGCCTTCTAGGACATGAAATATGTCATCAAAAAAGCACCTATGATGATAATCTCATACTACATCGAATATTTAAACCTCTACTCTTTTGTTTATAAGCATACCATAACTATCATGCTAACCCATAAACTAGATGGAGAAGAACACTCAATCACTTTCATGTCTAGAAACCTGAGGGACACTAATATCAAATAATACACTATACAAATAATCCTATAACTTGGTCAAGGCAATGAATAAGTTTTGGCACTACATTCTTAGGAATAAAGTGAATGCCATCATCTTGGACCCAACTATAAAGATAAATCTAGGAAAGAAAGACTTAGGAGAATATAGGGGGTAATGTATGGACAAAATACAAGAGTATGACCTTGATATAAAACCTAATAAGCTAGTATGACGCCAAGGTATTACTTAATTGATCACTAAATTTAACCCAGGGATCATTTTGGTGTAATTGGACCAGTAAAAAATAATCCATCAAAATTAGTATGATCTAATTGTACACTATCTCCTTTATGTAAAATCTCCTCCAAGAATAAATAAATTATACCTTAGGATCAAGGTATCCCACACATGTTGAATAAAGGAGTGATCTATTAAAATAATTATGAAGGCATTTATCTCAAATGTCTATCAAAAGAAGCATGAGGAATCAAGACTAACTTCCATGAAAAACTAGGCAGTGTCTACCCTTATGGGAATCCAATGGCCCAAAAAATTATATAAGATAGATATTATTGACCCACTATATTTATTGATTTCCATTACTATGTATGCAAATGCCATCAGTTACATAAATTCACTAAGAAGGAAATTTAGGCAATAATGTCCCTTCAACCTATGATAAAAGGGTGTCCTTTCACTCAATAGGGACTTGACTTCATCAGAGTGATCAACCCAAACACATCAGCTAGCCATAATTTCATATATATAGCCATTTAATATAACACAAAATGGATAAAATAATTTGAAACTAATAATAACACAACTAAGGAAGTCATTAAATTCCTTAAGGAAAACATAACCAAATGGTTTTGCACCCCATCTTCACTAGTCTGCAATAATGGATCTCCATTTTATTAAACTTATCTCATTTAATGGGATTAATATAATGGAATTACCTTGAGTTTCTCATCCAAATAATATCCATAAGGGAAATAATTGACATATTCAATAAATAAGAACTTGATCGATGCAATTAATAAGTTAGTAGAAAAGAGACCCTAGAACTGACACTCACTATTGAAATATTCCCTCTAGGATGATCACATGTGATAAAAATAATATCTAAAAATCTACCCATTATAATTGGTGTATGGTTTAGATCCCATATTTATAATAAACCTATGATTGCCTACATATAAGTTCATATAATAATATAGGGAGGACACTGGTAAAATAAAATCAATGATGTTGGACATCACCCAATTAGAGGATGCATGAAAAGAGTCCATTCAAAAATTCAATAAGAATCAAGAGACTAATAAGAGATGGTTAAATAAGAGAGAAAAGGTCAAATAATTTTATATGTCTAACCTAGTCTTGTTTTCATAAAAAAAACACATGAGAAGAAAGGGTAGCATTCCAAACTTGACCCACTCTAGATTGACCCATACAATATCTCTAAATTGTTGTGCAAAATACATTTTGAGTGAAATGTATTAAAGGAAATGATCTCCCGCTACCTATGAATGGATAGTTATTAAAGCACTACTTCTCATCTATCCTTTCCAATGTAATTTTAGAATGACCCCATAAAAAAAGTGTGATAATGTATATGTTATATTAGATTTAAGCTAGTTTATTTTTGTTAAGTGGTTTCTTCTATTTTGTTTTGCTTTATTGTTTCTTGTTCATGTTTTCTATTTTTTATATTTTCTTATGTTGTTTACTTTGGGGGATTTACCTTTTTTGACCTATGTTTTCCCTTATAAATATTGTAATATTTTATCCCTATCCCTATCATGCATACTGAGAGGTAGATAATTACAAAAAATAAAAATAAAATCTAAGCATTGGTCCTCCTCCAGTTAGGCTTGGTCACTTGAAAATTTACAAGGAACCTAAAACATGGTCTTATAGTTGGAAGACAAAAGGTGAAATCTCATTATTGAATAATGTAGTAAGAAAAATAACCTCCATTTGAGACACATAAGGGATTAGGGGTCACTGATTCATAATTGACCAAGTAAATTAAGAAAATATCTATTTAAACAAAGGTCATCATAACATTTAAAAGGAAAATATAAATCGAGTCTAAATAATTGAGTGAGTAGAGGATATTCTTGGTGAAAAGAGATATTCAAAGCAATCCATCACCTTGGCTACATTGGTATACAACCCTCATGGATAAAACATATAAATATCAAAATGAAGGAAGTCTAAATTACATGTAAAATACTAAGTTTCTTCCTTAGAAAAGGTGATTTGGGAAATCTCCATTATAGGATTTCTAACCTCGATGGTAATGGAATAAGGCCTGAAGTGAGACCAAACAAATCTCTAATGGGGATATATATTCATATATGTAAGTAGATAAATGCCTGAGCTTTCCTTTCTTTAGTTAAATTTTGAAAATAGTTACCTTTCAAGGAGATATGAGAATCTAAGAAGTGTATAAACTTGCCTAGTGGATTAAAATTAGTTATAGGAAAGAACTAATCACTTTTTACACAAAATGACCCTTTGAAGAATTAGAACTTGATATGTTATTTATTAGATTAGAATTAAGAACTCTCTTTTTCTCCAAGTATGTCTAATGGAGTTATGGTCACTTAAATCATAGTTAAATAATGAAGGACCATCATTTGGATTCTAAATGATGGGGAATCATTTTCCCCATAGTAGTCACCATTTATTGTGACCAACATGCCCCATTTTCAAAACATCAAATGAGGACCCACTTTAAGCTAAGGATCTCATGTTCATGTTTAGTCATGAAATGAATTAGTCCAAGTTTAGGATAGGAGTTATTATCTTAAGTCTAATTATAAATCTAGGTTGATATTGAACTCTTCTCAAAGGTCCTTGATTTTCAAATCTAAATCTTTATCATAATGAAGTCTTGATTGGATTATTTACTAGCCAAGCTGAGTAAATGTATCCAAATGTCATATTATCAATTTAATAGATATCTAAGTATAAAAGTATAAATGAACATGTTCATTGAAATTATTTTATGCATTTATATAGCTTCTAAGTCTAGATATTTATTATATTTGTCTTTGATTTGTTTTATGAAATAACCTGGATAATAAATAACCATCCCATGTTATTTGACCTTTTTATAATTATCTAGGTGTTTAAGGTGATGTTGTTGAATCCTATTTGATACCACTAAGAATGGATCTCATACTTAGTCACTTCTACATAAATCCCTTTGGAGCACACATCTCTTCCACACCTAAATGGTCATCAAATTTAATAAAGGTAGATTAGTTTATTTTCCAATGAATAAGTAATTTTTTCATTGGTGATAATTTGAGTTCATGATATTGGGACACTTATCATGATCCCACTCATTTTCAACCTCAATATAATTCATAGGTTAATCTAGGAAAATTAATGAGTGAGGACTATCCATGTTTCTTCATCCCATTAATTTTCTCCCCATATATAAAAATGACTGAGGAAAATAATCTTACACTATTATGATGAACAAGACTATCCATGTGTCCTCATTTTGTTCATCTGATCCCTACATAGAGAAATGAATAGGTAAAATAATATTATAGTATAAATATCAATAGGATATAAATGCATGTATCCTTCCATTAATATATGGTAAAACAAATATGCCAAAGCCTTGAGAGATCCTAATGAGTGAGAAGATATGACACAAAACCTATCAAACTTGTTAGTATATCAAGGGTGTCAAATATTTTATATCCCTAGAATAACCTAAGGAATGAGAAGATACCATGCGTAACCTATTATAATTTTTAGTCTCATAAGGTCATTAGATATATTAGAGCCCTAGGAGATCTCATTGATTGATAATACACTCTATGGAACTTGTTATATTTGTAAGTCTCCCAAGAATGTCAAAGGTGTCAAAGCCCTAGGAGATCCTAATGAGTGAGAATATAAAACATAAAACATAAAACATATAAAACTTTTCAATCTCCTAGGAGTGTTATATATGTCATAACCTTGATATAACCCAATGAGTAATAAGTGATTACATGAAACCTTTCAGACTTGTCAGTGTAGTAGGGGTGTCATAAATGTTAAAGCCACAAGAGAGACTAATGAGTGAGAAATTATCATGTGGAATCTATTATACTTATCAATATGTTGGGGGTGTTAGATATGTTAGATACCTTAAGGATCCTAAAAAACTAGAGGCCACCATGTGGTGCTTTTATATAAAATGGTAGAAAGTGCCCAAGACATCCCAATTGAGCCAAAAAGGAAGTATAGAAATAACCTAGGGCTAATAGAAAACACCATGTGTCACTTCCATACACCAAATGGAAAATTATTTTAGAATGGATTAATCAAGGAAAATAAAGTAAAAAGTGGAGTGATAACTCAATAATATAGTTCCATATGTACTTAATATATCCAAGTGGTAAACTCTAGTGCATGAATAGGTAGAGGAGAGACACCCAACTACACCTAGCTGACATATCCAACAAAGAGAATACCCAACCTATAAAGGACACATGAACTCATAAGATGATACCTTAGGTACCATAGGGGATTAATATTGTGTTTGTTTACCATGCCCTTGCATTAATAAATTATGGTAACTAGGTTGTGATTTGACAACTTGTAAGAATCTACTCACTGACACCAAAACTAAACTGACAACATGTTTTCAAAATCCTCTTAGTTAATTCTAGATCAAGAAACATTAAAGTGTATTGTGACACCAAATAAAATTTGAATTAATGCAAGGTGAGTCTAAAATTATTCCACTATCTCAAATTTGAATTCATACAAGGTGAGCCTCCACATTCCATTAATATAAGGGATATTTGTATATCCCTATAAGTCTTCAAATCACCTTACTTTACTGTTGTTACTCTCAACTTCAAAATATTATCCAATTTATATCCTTATCAAGATTTTAGTACCTTCAGGATCATAATTATGTGCTAAGCATATATATACTCTCAATAATGGCCTCATCATCTTCTAACCCTAAACCTAAGCCCAAATATAGAGATACCACCTTCTCATCAGACCTGACCTATTTTGAGCACTATAACAAAATGTTTTAGGCAATTGAGGATGTGAAAAATCCTAACTTAGATGATGATGAAGAGGAGACCCAATTCAAAAATGAGCTTACATCCATAGGGGAAATGGAGTTACATAAGGCCACTACCAAGATAAAAGTGTTCTCATGTGCTGATCTCTTTCACAACATGTTTTAGAATTATGTGTGCATGCATGATGCTACATAGGCATTGATATATTCCATGGGATATAAAAACAAAATTATAGACATATTAGTGTATGATTTTAATAAATACTACAATCTACAAGATTACACCCTATTTTACATCTAAAACATAGTGGAAACATGGATTAGAATGAAAGAAATATATAGGGTTATCCAAATTTGGGAAATTTATCTATACTGATAGACCAGAAAGGAGGACATAAATGTTTACCCCATTCATTTATTTTGGGAAGGATTTATTTTTAGAATGATTTTTTTGAATTATTTATTTATAAAAAAAGATGTTATGCATCTGAACATCCTCTAGGTGGCTCTATTGAGAAATATCCTAGAAGGAAAGGGAGTCTTAGACCTCAATAGCATCATAAAATTCAACCTAGTCAAGGGCATCAATGAGGTTAGAGGAGGTGTTAACTTCTATATGTTGAGTTATCTTATGGACATGATCTATAGTACCTTATATTCAAGTATTTTATGTTTCTACCATAGACCCATTATATATATATGGTTCATGTTTTATCTTATAAGTTATAGATACATTATTGCATAAACCACATCTAGAGTATTTTTGAGTCCTTATACCTAGTTTTATATATGGACATTAATGAGAGGCCCATTCCATAACTCTTAGATGAAATAAATAGGGTACTCCTACCCATAGGATCCTACTAATACTACCAATATCACACCATAATTTATGTGTATGAAATTTATCAAGCCCCTCTTATCTTGAAATATCAAGTCTTAGACTACCTTGTAGAGAAATAAATTACTTATGAGTTGGTTGAGGGTGTTATATATTATTGTCTTGATCACTATAAAAATGTGTGATCGGACTTCCCTATCTTCATTTTCCACCTAAAATAAAATAACTCAATTTAACTACAAAATATGGCACATAATAAGAATTCATACACCTTTGAAAGGTCTGAGTATAGAGAGTGGGATCCTCACATGGTCATTAACACCCACATGTCAAGGTACATGATCCATATCAATATCATGTATCACCACTAGGACCACAAAAATGATGAAATTTATGTCAAACTAACCCATGACATTGAGGTACTAACAATGTTGGAAGTGGTGAAAAGGAATGGGAAGTAGGCCCACTTCAGACCAATCATTGAGGAAAGGCCTCCATCACCTTCATAAGCTCTACCAATGTGGTCAACTCTACCAAAAAATTCAATAAAGATCATTATAATTAAAATGTGAGAAGAAATTTAGGTGACTTCAACCCACATCACTAAGATAATTATACAAGGAGTCCTCATACCTTCACATCTATGAGCTTCACTTTCCCTAATATTAGTTTTAGATCAGCCACCTCCACTTCCATGAGTTACTCAACCTTAGGTGGCATAAGTGGTTCCCTTCAATATTGATAACAACCTTGAAGTGATCTCATAGTGGGATAAATAAGAGGCACCAAAGAAGATTTCTTCCCCCACTATTGATATCACTATAAAACCCATCAGATTACTCCTAAGATTCCCTACTCCTTCTAGGCCTATTCCAATGAGACCTCCCCTAATTATCATTATGGAAATTTCTTATTCCACTCTAGTAGCCATGGATCTAGTCATGTTTAGCTTCCTCACTTCCTAATTCCTCTTTTATCAACCCATTCCACCCATATAAATCCCCACATCTCTAGGACTCTCATTTATATGGATCTCATCTCTAGAGGTATCTATTTCAATCTAAATATATCCTATAGCTATGAGGAGGGCCTATCTTCCATTTACCTCCAACTTTATAGTGCTATCATACTCCATGACTACCATGTCAAAAAATACAATGAATACTCCTCTGGTGTGGACACCTCCTAGTAACCCCATTTTGACTATCCTGATAGATACCACCTCAACCAAAAGTGTAACCATATGCATATCATAGGTGACCCCAACTTCATGGCACCTATATTCACTCCACCATATCCATAGTTTTTTATATAAAAAATTGGCACCAAATCTCCCTAAATTATTATAACATAAGTTGGTTTGAGCATGATGTTTTAATAGAGAAAGAAGGTAACTTTTACCATGCCTCTAGCTGAGGTCCCAGTTTCCACCACACCTCCTTCAACTAAGACCATAACTATAAAATATCAGGGTAAGATATCTAAGAAAAGGCAAAAGGTAATTACATCTCAATATTTTATTTATATTTTTCCTCCCATCACTCCCAAATTATCCTTTTATATCACCTTGAGCCTCTAAGGATTCAAATTTAGCCAATCAA
>JARHVA010001216.1:3375000-3737857 GCA_037957365.1 Torreya grandis | reverse complement strand
TATGTTTATACAACTTTCCTACATGTCAGGATGTCAGATAGAAGTCAAAATCTTGAATTTAATGCTTTAGAGGGGAGTTTTGGCACTTGTACGGACTTCTTGAACTCACTTTCAGGTGAAAATAGGTTATTAGTGCCTTTTTAGCTTCTAAAATTCATAATAATGTGTGGAAAGAAATTTTAACTCTCAAAATTGTAGAATACTCTTCCTCTTTCCCATCATTCTCTTCACAAGCTTGAAAGGGAAAAATTCAAATGGATGAAATGGATGGAGGAGAAGGATTTGAGTCTTGAAATTTTTTACAGAGGAAGGGGTCCTAGTATGATTCCATTTTATGAAAATATTTTGTAGATTCATCACCCCTTATTTATGAACAATTACTAAGAGTGACAGGAGGTCACTATGCCTTATCCATTCAAATAAGGTCTAATGTTATTTTTGTTTCTTCACCTCAGAATTCAATGAAGGAGAATGGATTTTTAAGATGTTTTTAGAGGTCAATTGGATCCTTTTAATTTTGGTTTCATCAACCAATTCAACTTCATGAGGTGCCTTCATCAAGGATAAATATGTCTCAAATGTATAGAATGTATCACCCTTGCTGCAAGTTTGAGTTAGTCTGAATGGTTGACACACTTAGTTTATAAGTGCCTAATTATTAATTTAAAACCATTCCCTATTATATCATCCATGTTCCCTCCCTCTAAAAATGGTTCTTGGTGAGTAAGTCCTTAAAAAGGTGTCATGTTCTTATCTTTGGGAAGCATGACATAGTGTATTAATAGTCCCCTATAGAAATTATTTCCAAATTTTGACCAATTGAAAATGAGGATCATTGGTATAATATTAGGAAGACACTTTTTATAAGGTCATAATCTCAAGGTAAAGAGCATGAAGCTTAATGCACTCTCCAATAAGGGTTTAGGCAAGAATGTTCACCTACAGGTCTATAAAGTTTCACTTTGAAAGTATTTTATCCATGGATAATTGTGTCATAGACTCATATAAATTCATTTAACACTAAATATTTATATTGAATATCATTAAGAAACATGAATTAGTGAAATAAACTCTAATTTCCATGTATATGCCTTGAACATGAGCTGACTATTTACACAATCCATACATGTGAATGAACAAGTTTGAAGTAGTAAAATGTTTGGTTAGGAGTTATAGTATTATTGAGACATGATAAATTATGAGACAAGAGTTGACATGATAATTAAATTGCCAAAGGGCCTAAGAGGTTGTCTTTGTAGCCTATGCAAATAAAAGGGAGATCTACATGTACTAGACATGTAGGTCCTCATTTTGGACTGAAAACCAATTGTATTTAAAATAATAAAAAGTTAAAATTAGGACACATGACTCAGTGCATGAGAAATAAGTCATAGATCAATATACATCTAATTAATTTGAGAGCCAAAGGAGTTTAGAATTGGTCTATAGGTCTAGGCACTCACACACAGATCTGAGTTTGAAGATAAGAACACAGAGTTTGATGATGCTATCAAAGAGGTAATGGACTTTGTGAGATATTAAAAATGAAACTTTCAATGAGGTTTGAGTGCTTTAGTGTGCCATGATGGAGTGGATAAATCAAGTTCAAGACCTCATTTTCATATTCTTTCCTAAGTAGCCACTTACAACCATGTACTGAATATGTATAAGGAACAAGTGAGTGTGTGATGTTTTGGATAGTTTTAAGAGGTCAAAAACTCCCAATGGTGTAAAAAAGTCATTGATATGCTCATTGATTGATAATGGGATTCATAAAACCCAAAAAATGCACTTAGACTATCCTATGACCACCTATAGGTTATTTTGGTAGGTAGACAAGCTAGTCATAAACTTGATAAAATGCATTGTGATTGATTTGGGTTTTGAGGAATAGATTAAGAAGTGATATTATTCATTTTTAATTAAAATTTATTAAAGATAAGGTGTGTGGAAATATCATTAAAACAAGTTTTCAAAACCTACTCAGTTAAATGGTGCCTATAGGTTTGTTAGGCAATGCATATTGATTTCAAGTTAGAGAGTAGATAGAGTGCATATGAAAAGGATTGGGGTTTAACTTGGTGAATGGCTAGGTAAGTGAGACAATTTGAGGTCAGATGAATATCAAAAGGAGGTATGAAGGAATGACCAATGAGATTGTTGTCTACATAGTCACTATATACATAGGCATGTCTACTTAACAAGATAAAGTTATTGGTTTATAATGAATAAAGAAGTAATAGGGGAAATTAAAAATTTGAAGATGATTTCATGGAAATATGCTAACTCCATAAGGCCCTCAAATTCACCTAAAGTGAAGCAAATACAGTTCTAACAAGCCTAACTACATACACAGACCTATAAGCAGTCATGAGAAAGGAAGTTGGATTGGAAAAGGATGGAATGAAGACTTAGAGACCCTAAGGTAGTGTTGATATTTGTATTGAAACATTTCATGATATTTTAAACCTTTTAACATGGAGAAAAGTCTCAAACATAGTCAATTAGGGTCACTAGCATTGACTTGTTCTTAAACCCTAACATGATTCAATGGAAGATACATCAGGTTTGATGGAGAAGGATAATGAGAAAAACATTGGAAAAATTCAAGGGATATGGTTCAGATCTTGTTAATGTGTATCTAACCCAAACCAAGCATTTTTACTCCTTATGTAGACCTCTTACTCTCTTGACCTCATAGAATGTACACTTAGACACTCGAGAGATATAAATCTTTTGCTCATATCTCTCATGAGAGGATTAATGATGGATAAAGCTATTAAGAATAAGAGGGACCATTAGATACTCATGATTCATGGCATTTGGATGTTCATCTAGAGCTTGTCCTTTATGAATCATCCTTAAGACCCTAAAACACTCACATGATACCAACAAGATTTTTAGTAACCTAATGTGAGAAACATGATTTCAAATGCATCTAGATGAATTGAACAAGACTTGAGACAACATGTATGATGTCCAAAACTCCCCTGAGCACCTACCCATGCCATTGGTTGGTACTTGTAAGGTATGAGTGTATAGAAAAGGACCAAAGAAGGTTATGTCAAGCTGCTTAAGAGGTTTATACAAGGTTTCAAGAGATAAAAATTTACATAGAGGATCCTCAGGAGGTCATAAAACAAAATCACATGTTTTTTCAAGTTTCACATGTGTTGTAAACCTGTGGATCCAAAATTTATTCTCTATATAGGGAAGCCTAATTAAGACCTAGGTAAGAGAGAGAAATGGATGAAAAAAACACTTCCACTTAGAGTCTAGACTTGAAACTTGGCATGGAGATATAAATCCATATTAGCTACTTAAATATGCTCTCATTTTATCAATAACCTTCATACATTCTTCTAGACAAGGAGGTTTACACGTTTTTAAGGCTATAACTAATGAGGCTAAATGAGGTGTTTTGGTGTAAAATGAGTTCTTGGGGTAGTTTGAGACATCTAAATGAGTTTTTATAGGTTTGATATGATTTGAATAGGCCATCCATAGAGAGATAAAAAATTAGAGAAGATGAATTCAAGTTTTAACACTTGTAAGCAAGATTGGCCTATTGAGATGAAGAGACTTCAAGACACCTAGCAAGATAATGAAGTGATGTATCAAAGATAACCTTCAAATATTAGTTAAAAGGTATCAATATTAGATCAATATGTAATTTAAAATGACTTTACCATGAATAAAGCCACTTATCATTCCACAAACTAATGTAAAGAGCAGTTTTGGAGAGCTAGGTAAGGTGTTGAGCAAGTTTTAAACCTTTCATTCCACTTAGAGTAGATGAGCATCTTTAAGAGACCAACACTTGTCCTTTAACTTTTCACAACCTTCATAAAAAATATTGATGTAGAGAGGCAGATTTAAAGATGTGCATGTAGTCTATATTTGAAAACTATAAACATAGAAAATGACTATAAAAATAATCATGTAATCCAATTTTTAATGGTGTGCATTTAACACATAAGAGGTAATGATCCACAAATTTATTTACTAATACATTCTTCCCCCATTTGAATATTTTCATGAAATTTTTAAAGCTTATTAGATCTCATTTACTCATGAATTTTTTTTGAATAGTACACACTAACTATATTTGATCATTGGGAAGACAAAAAATTATGCACTGGTTAGTTTCATGGCTACACATTTTACACATGAGTGTTAGGTTGTGGAGCTAAAAGCTTCACTGATGCAAACAGGGAAGGAGGTTGCTGAGAGGTTGTTGAGTGTCACAGTCACTGGCGTCGGTTAGGCCAACCGACGTTGGTCAGGGGTAGACAAGAATGCAACCGATGTCGGCAGGAGCCGGCCGACGTCAATCACCTCCAGGTAGACAAGGACCAATGTCGGTCGCCTGTGTGGTTCCAAAACTTTCGATTACATGAATAGTTCGTTAACAAACCAAGTGTTTTCATGTTGAGAGGCTAATTTTAGTCTTGGGTTATGGATCTAATTATTGTAATTAGGTGTCTAATTATTGTTTGCATTGAGATCTATATAATAGACTCATGGGTTGTATTGTAATTTGTTTTAGTTTGAGTTGAGCAAAGTTATCTCCTTTTGTGTGTGAAGTGAGCAAGGGTGTTCCTCCTAGTTCCATAGCAGTGCCAAGTGTGGGTGATGGTTTTGGAGAATCAGAAGGGTTCTTCATGTATGTATGATCTTGGTCAGTAGGTGTGCATGGCCACATTTGGAGATCTACATGGGTAAGTAAGATCATTGATCTATAGGTGTATGTGTGTGCATGATCCAGGTTTACAGGTGTGTAGAACCAGATTGATTTGTAGGTGTGCAAGATTAGGGAGGATAGCAACACAACAGGGAGCAGGATTAGGTAGGATCTACTTAGAGTACGGTGTGTACTCATTGGAGAGCAAAGAGGAATGCAAGGTAGTTCCTTCCATAAGTAAGGTCTATTGAGTTACAGGTTGTTACAAGTTCAAGGGAGATATACTTAAAGTACATTGAGTACTTGGAGTGCGTGGAGCACTTGTGGAGTGTGTGGAGCACTGGTGTACTGGCAATAGTGGATATTGACTAGTTGGAGGTGAACACCAACTCTGTGTTTGAGTTGTGTGTTGGGACCGTAACAGAGAGAGAGCTTTGAGGAAAGAATTACCATACACTTGAGGTGTGGGAAGCTTTTGAGAGGTGTGGAGAAGAAGTGGCATCTTCTTTATTGTATTCTTTTCTAGATGAGTATTAATATAATTGGGTATTGTCTCTCATATTCTGTGTTGTTTCTAAATTCTAGTTACTTGTGATTCTGGTTTAATTCTGCATATTTAAGTTGCTTGTATATGGTAATCAATTATGCTTCCATATTTTCCAACAAGTGGTATCAGAGCTAAGGTTGTAGGGAGCAGGTTTTGTGTTTGGTTACAGGTCACTCTCAGGGGTTTCTGATTGAGTGGGAGTATAGCAACGGTAGATGAAAGTAAGCTACGAATGGAGAAACTGAAAAGCATGAATGGTCACTTACAGTGTTATAGAAAGAAAGAGCAGGTAAATAAAGATTGTTGGTTGGTAGCAAATCAGCATGAAGAAGCAGATGTTGCAGGTGTTGTTGCATAGGATGCTCTGGATAAAGTTGAATCTTGGTTAATAGATTTTGTTGCCTCTTTCTATGCAGCCCCAAGTAGAGGGGTTGGTGAGCCTTGTCAGATTATTGGCAAAGGGGAAGTGAAGCTAAAATTTTAGGTGGCCAACACATGGGTGTTGAAGGAGGTCATGCAGGTACCGGTCTTAAAGATGTGGCTAATTACTTCAGGAAAGTTGGGTGATGAGAGATGCACACAAACTCTCACAGCAGATACACTTGAATTAGTTGGTGGTAAGAAAGTAGGTATCCTTTATCTATCTACTTATATTATTGATTCTTCTTCTGTTACAAAGATGTGGCTTTATAGGCTTGGTCACATGAGCAAGAAGGAGATGCATGTTCTTAAGAGGAAGTCAGATGTGTTTGATAGACTTAAGAACTAGAAAGCCTTGGTGTTTATGGAGGAGATGGCAGACAGAGATCAGTGGAGAAGGCTGAGTAACTCTGAGTAGGGTAGTTTGGACATGGGTTTTGATTCAAAGGAGATTACACATAAAAAGTCATCACTCATAGGCAAACATAGGTACCAGCATCAGTTAGGAGGAATCAGCATCGAACAGACAGGTGCTGATGTCAGTCATGTGCAGACCAAAGTGGGTGATGTCAGGTAAGGTAAGACTGACGTCGGTCAGGAGGACCGATGTCAGTGACAGTAAGACTGACATCAGTTAGGAGGACCGACATCGGTAGCAGGTAGACACCGACATCAGTTGGGTCAGTAGTCAGGACAGGTGCATGGAATTGACGTTGGTTGGATGTAGACTGTGTGGTGATAGAGGTCAGTCACTGTAATAGATTTTGGGCAAAAAAAAAGCTATCAAGGAGTCTCAAATGCCCATATGGAGGACTGAAGGGGTAAGTAAGCCTCAAATTTGTTGTTCCTCTTCTTTATACTCGTTGCTCACTGCAAAGCAGGAAGGATCTAGGAAATAGTGGGAGCATGGTAGGAATATGATGCAAAACTAAATGGGAGATTTGGTAGGGTTGCCAGCTAGAAGAAAGCATTGAGAGATGAATGGATACCTTGTTTAAAGAATAGAGTGAATGGACACGTGAGACGGAAGGCCAGGTCATATGGTCTTAAGGAAGCTGCAGGACAGTGGCACAAGTTTTGATAGGTGGATGACAAAGCAGGGCTTTAGTCAATGTCAATGTAACCATTGTGTTTGTCTTACTAGGTGGATGATGATAGCTACATTATCCTGTTATTATATGTGGATGGTATGCTAGCTAGCAGGTTTGTACATACAAGGTTTTGTTGAGCTAAGGGTAAGGTTAGTTCAATGGCATGTCATGAGGAATTTGGAGCAGCAAAATTCTTTGGCATGAGAGACATGGAAGATCATAGGTTGATTTTATCTCTAATCGGGGCTGATGTGAATTAGGTGTTGGCAAGGTTCAATACGTAGGATGCGAAACTGGAGCACACCAAGGCCTGGATAGTTCAGTGTTCAAAATCACATGAGGTCTGGTATAGATGTGAGTTTACCCAAGCAGTGGGTGTTGTCAAAGAGTTAGGAGCCAATTCAGGGAAGTGGGTTCTCAGGTATTTGAGAGGGACTAGTAGCAGGTATACATGTTATGCAGGGTCAGGACTTCACTACATGGGTTTGTAGGTTCAAATGTGGCAGGTTACTCAGATGACAGGAGGTGCACCACAAGTTTTGTGGTGGGTGTTCTTCAAGGTTGAGCTTGAAGAGGGATACAAGCCAGGAAATAGATTAGATGAGGTATAGGTATAGGTACAGTGCAACTATTTATCTCCAAGTGGGAGATTGTTAGGTTATGGAGCTAAAAGCTTCACTGATGCAAATAGGGAAGGAGGTTGCTGAGAGGTTGTTGAGTGTCATAGTCACTAGCATCAGTCAAGGGTAGACAGGAATGCAATCAATGTTGGTAGGAGTTGGCCAACATTGGTCACCTCTAGGTAGATAGGGACCGACGTCGATTGCCTGTGCGGTTTCGAAACTATCGATTGCACGAATAGTTTGTTAACGAACCAAGTGTTTGCATGTTGAGAGGCTAATTTTAGTCTTGGGCTGTAGATCTAATTATTGTAATTAGGTGTCTAATTATTGTTTGCATGAGATCTATATAATAGACTCATGGGCTGTATTGTAATTTGTTCTAGTTTGAGTTGAGCAAAGTTAGCTCCTTCTGTGTGTGAAGTGAGCAAGGGTGTTCCTCCTAGTTCCACAATAGTGCCAAGTGTGGGTGCTAGTTTTGGAGAATCAGAAGGGTTCTTCATGTATGTATTATCTTGGTCAGCAGGTGTGCATGGCCACGTTTGGAGATCTACATGGGTAAGTAAGATCATTGATCTACAGGTGTATGTGTGTGCATGATCTAGGTTTGTAGGTGTGTAGAACCAGATTGATTTGTAGGTGTGCAAGATCAAGGAGGATAGCAACACAATAGGGAGCAAGATTAGGTAGGATCTACTTAGAGTACGGTGTTAGAGAGAAAAGAGGAAGGCAAGGTAGTTCCTTCCATAAGTAAGGTCTGTTGAGTTGTAGGTTGTTACAAGTTTAGGGGAGATCTACTTAAAGTACATTGAGTACTTGGAGTGCGTGGAGCACTTGTGGAGTGCATGGAGCACTGGTGTACTAGTAGTAGTGGATACTGATTGGTTGGAGGTGAATGCCAACTCTGTGTTTGAGTTGTGTGTTGGGACCGTAAGAGAGAGCTTTGAGGAAAGAATTACTGTACACTTGAGGTGTGGGAAGCCTCTGAGAGGTGTGGAGAAGAAGTGGCATCTTATTTATTGTATTCTTTTTTGGATGAGTATTAATACAATTGGGTATTGTCTTTCATATTCTGTGTTGTTTTTGAATTCTAGTTACTTGTGATTCTGGTTTAATTCCACATATTTAAGTTGCTTGTATATGGTAATCAATTGTGCTTCCGTATTTCCCAACAATGAGAAATAATTACATAAAAATTCCTTCACTATTGTATTCTCCTTACATTTGGATATTATAAAACAAGTATTTAAGATAAAAAATATGATTTAAACCTATGAAATTAGGTCTAAAGAGTGCACACTAGGTATATTTAGCAACTAGAAGATACATAAAATGACCAAGTAAAGGTCAGTTCAAATACTAGTTTTTATTATTGTGTATTTTGCTTATGAAGAGGATTTTTTTATGAATCTATTCACCTTTACATTTTTATCACATTTTTATATCTTCATGAAAAGTTTCAAATAAATTGGATATAATTTGGTCTTATGAAATAGGGCTTGAAGAATGTGTACTGGCTAGATTTGGACACTTGGAAGATATAAATATGTGCACTTCATGGATTTCATGGCTACGTATTTTGTGCATGAGAAGTAATCTCATGAGACTTCCTTCACCATTGATTATTATTATATTTTTATGCTCTCATGATAAATGGATGTATTTTTTCTTACAAAGTCAGGTTTGAAATGTGTGCACTAGACAAATTTGGCAACTAGAAATGTTAGAAATAATATGGTATGCAGAGAATGAATTTTCATGTAAATGCTAGTTCTGATTGAAGCATATTTTTCATATAAACAATGAATTTTTATTTACTTTTTCACATTTTCACTCTTCCCACATATGGTTATCATCATGCAAATTTTGAATAAAAAACAATACAATTTACCCCAGGGAAAGAGGTTTTAAAAGTGCATATTAAGTAGAAGATGTAAAAAATGAGTCAATTAAAAACCAACACAAGATCTTATTTTGATTGATACATATTTAATACTTAGGGAATGAATTTTATATGAATTTATTCAACCTCAAACTCTTAACATATTTGTCTACCATCATGGAATATTTCATTTTAAATTGATATGATTTGACTATGTCAAACTCCTCCCAAAATGTAGTTTCTGGTAAAATTTGAAAAATGGAAAGATAGAAATCAGTGCAGAAGCTTCTTTTGAAGGCTACACATTTATCACGTGGGAAGTATTTTAATATGAATTTTTATACCATTTCATTATAAATACATTTTACTATCACCAAGTAAAACTCTTTTAGAATTAGACTTCATTTATTGGTACAAAATTATGCTTGGAAAGTGCCAAGTGGTAACAAATGAAAGATTGATTATGAAACCAAGTCACTTTAAAGATTGCACTCGAAGGTAGAACTAGAGTAATAAATATTTTAAAAAATGAGTTTATTTGATGACTTTAGTGATGAAATTAGGTTGTGTTGTGTAAGTAACAACAAATGGCAACTCTCTTAGAAGATACCCCTGAGTATCTTAAGAATCTAGAATATTTGATTCTTGCATCCAGACATCAAGCATTAAATAAAAATTATTACTTGAGGAAAACTTAGAAAAAAATAAAATCACTAAATTATGCCTTAACACATGGCATACTCAGCTATAATTCTATTTTAAGACCATTAGTGTGTGCTTTATGTGATTACTTCATTAACTTTGCATGCACACATAATAATTTAGATTTGTCTAACTAATCATAACATTTGAAAGGGAAAATATTTAGCTATTTTTATCAAGGGGAGGGGGCATGGCATGGGCATTGATCTTCTACTAGATAGGCATCCATATTCTCGATAGAGATACTTATGGTCCCTTATGAAGGCCCAAGCTCCACTACCAACTAGATCGAAAAGCCTATGGTAGAAGTTACCAAGATCACACTTTAGATTTTTTTTTAGATTTTGCATTTGAATTAAACTCAATTTATTTGAAAGGATATTTTTCATATTCCATATAGGATGGAGTACTAATTCATGGGAATAATGAAATCAACAAGTTCATGACTAACTTAAGACTCATCAAAACTAAAGCAATGTTGTGTTATTATTTAAATATTATAATTTAAGTACATTGATGTCTTCAAGAAAAGAAATAAACCTTTATAAATCCACACATTCTATTTTGAACCATTGGCCATCATGAATATGAAAATTCTCAATAGTCACAACATTTCACACCAATTATTCAAGCAAGAACTTGAATTTTAAGTTTTTGGAGTGTCATTGATGTCACCTACTTCACAAGTCAATATTCTATCAGTCATTTAATATTAAGGGAACCTTAGGACAAAATCAAATATTTATCCCCCAAAAAAGGGGCAAACACAAGGCTGAACCAGGTAATGAAAAACAAGATAAATAAATAAATGTAAATCTACACTAATAATGAGGGATGGGAAGAAAAATTAGGAAACAAAAAAAGAGAAGGAATAAGAAATTATTTATAAGTTTTCAAGTAAATAAAAGCTTGAATTATTTAGACACTTGATTCTTCAAGATTTCAAAAAGGGCAAAGTAAATATCCACTTGAGTCTACATTGGAAAACATTATCCCAAACATATTTGTCAATAGTTTTTCCATGAAAATTAAACAAAATTAGATTGTGAAATCTCTAGCTATACCTACATCTAATTTTATGAAAGCATGTGAGATAGTGTGTGAGAAATACCTCTAACCAAACATAGAATTGTGATGAGGAATGGAGCTGAACATCAATATATATTAGAAGTAATTGATCACTTAACTTGGCAAATATTTCTCCTTTGTTAAAACTAATAGATGAGTTACTTGTTAGATGCACTTTGGTTGAAATGGATGTTTTAACCACATCTTCATCTTTATTTTTGTTGCTAAGGTGGCATGGGAGTAGTTCTTCTCATGTCAAATATATCCTAGCCTTGTCATCGATTGTTGAAGTGTGTGGGGAGATAGGTCAAATTGAACCAATTTTAGCTTACATCTCCATTGGCATGACCTATTCATTTAGGACACCATGTTGATGCTCTTCCCCTTTAACTACCTATTCTACTGAGAGGATCACACAATTGTTATCGATTGATTTGAAGGTAAGGCTTAATTGGGGAGATAAATCATTCACTTCAAGCTCTTTTAATTCATTTTTCCTTCATGGACAACCACCTTCTTCTTGATTTTTTTCTTCATTATGAATCAATTTAGCCCATTATTCAATTCATCCAATTCATTCACCTCATTTTATGAAAAGAGAGAAGAATTATTTTAACAGAACTATTGATCATCTTGGGTAAGCATTTCAAATGTAGGGATGGAAGAAGCAAAGGAAAAGGATGCTTCAGATGTATAGCTTGTATCTTTCTCATCTAATGGATCCAACTCCAATTCTTCTCTTGGCTAATCATAAAATATTTTTAAATCTTCATATTTTTAAGAAGCTTTAAATCAATTACCTTATGAGCAACTAGGCTTCCCATAACAATTATGGCTTCTTCATCATCAAACTCATTCTCATTGATGATTATCTCAAATAAGGGATCATGCTTGTAAGATGGCATATAACCATTGTACATGATCATTTTAGTTTTTATCCCAATTTCATATTGGCATTATCCATATTTTGAAGTTAGGAACATGATCCCATATCCTATATTGCACATTGTGTGTTAATCTTCCCCTATGATAAATGGTATGTAAATAGTAGAAACATCAAAAGAAACTTGACTACTATTATAATTAAAAGCTACCTACTAATTATGCACTAAGTTAACAAGATCATATGCATTAAAATAAAAAATAAATCTCTCATTCATTGTTGGGAGACTAGTCTAATTGTAAACTTGAGGCAATGTTTCATTATAAGGGACATATTGGTCCTAAACTAACTTATGGGAAAAATAATCAAAGGGTTTTGGGTATAAATACTTTGCTACTCTAAATTGACTAGACCAACACCATAGCCATGTGGCATCAATTACTCCTCAATAGTGACAACTGCTTGGTAAGCCAATGCTAAGGATGAGAGAGTGGAAGGAGCCCTTCAAATAAAATGATAATTAGATAATCAAATTCATTAAGATAAACTATAATTTTTACAACCTCATTTTAAAGGAAAGGATCCTCTAACTTAGTTTATATCTAGTGAAATTGATAGTTGAATGCATTAACTAGTCTATTTGGTTCTTTACAGAATGTAGAAAATTGATAAAATAATACTGAAGGATCAATGGGCACACCAAATTGGTTGATAAATAATGTTTCAAAGGTATCCCATGAAGTGATGTAGTTTTCTAGTAAACCATGGTACCAAGAGTATTTAGTTTCATATAAGGAAAATTGGAATAAGTTACATGCCACATCCTCATGTTATATCTAAGCTTTGATAATGTCATCTCTAAAATCCTGAATGTTCTAATCCTATTGGGTGTATATTTTGATAAAATTTTGTAGGGATCCTTTGGTAAGTCATGAGAAGGCCCTATACTATTCATAGGGTAGGAACATCAACCTAGCCAAGAAAAGGCCATGGGTGAGTTCAAAAAACCAATATTCCAATCTTAGAACCCAAGATACTACTAGGCATAACTACTTTAAACAAAATAAACATCTAAACTACACAAGAAGAAGCCCTCCTAGGGCCAAAATGTTAATTGGTCCTTTAACACAAATGGAAAACCAACTATAGGAAAGTGTCTTTTATGTACATATACCTCCTAAAAGGAGGTAAATCCTATGATATCCAATCCCCAAGGTCTCTTCTACTTAGTCTAGGTGTATTGATCCACACTCAGTTACTTATTATAACCATTCCAATTTAAGGGGACTTTGTTGGTTTTGGATATTTTAGATAGATCATTTAACCTTAAAATGATAATCTTATTTCCTGTTAAACCAAAAAATAGATTAAGCATGAAATACAACTAATTTTAGATGTTTATTTCATACAAGAGATTAAATAATGCATAAGTAACAATAAATGAAGAAACATATAATCAAGATAGACATATAACAATAGATTTCAACTCAAATACTAAACTAATATAATCTAATATATTGATAAAAAGGACTAAAAAGGGAGGGTAGAGAGAGAAAACAACCCACTTTATAATAAACTAAAACTAATTCTGAGTAGACAAAGTCCCCAAATAACCAGTCTTTGAGTGACCAACATGGCACAACTAGGATCAAAACTAGTGCAAATAGTCTAAATATCAAGTTAACAATATAAAGGAGATAAGCATGCCACCATATTTCATGCAAAGTTCATGCATATCCATTCATAAATATTTCACATAAAATATGTTTCATTCATTAATCAATGGGGTTCATCAGATACTTAGCCAAATTATAATCCTAACTCAAACAACCTTGACTCAACATAATATAAAATTAGTCTAAAAAGTAGAAAAATGCAAAATTCAAAGGGTCATAGTCGCATCTAACTAAAATGGAAAAAAAATCCTTTTTACAACAATTCCTAGGGGTGTTATTGAAATGTGGTCAAATATTAGGTCTAATTCCTCTCCAAAAGTGGTTGCAAAAATTTAATGCAATCCATCCACCAAGGCTTAGCTTAAATGAACAAATAAATTTCAAATTTATTAGATGACAAAACATGCTTCCCATAGGCACTAAAATACAAAATACTAATGACTAGCCCACTTTTTCAAATGATTGGTTATTGGGGTCTCTCCTTGCCTTGAACATTATGATCCTCTTTCCCAAATCCTACTAAAACATTAAATTAAACATGTTACTTCCTTAAAAAAAAGTGAAATATATCAAATAAAATTATAAACAGGGAGCATGTAGAAGCAACAGAGTCCCATGATTAAAATGTTGGCATGTTTTGCATCTTTCATTTATCCCATTTTAAATTAACACAATATTAAAGATAGAGAAACCATAATTCCAATGCAATAAGTGACATCAAAAATGGAATTATAAATCAAAATATATGGCTTAAAATCTAACACACAATCATGCATAGAACATCAACACCTTTAGTATATGGTCAAAGATAAATTCACAAGATAAAACATGATCAAAACTCATCATATCTTATATTTATAAAAATCCCTTAGAAAGATCCTTAAAAGAGTATTTTTAGTTTTTGGAAATAATCAATTTAACCCTTAGGCAATATCATTTTAGTGTTTCTTGGTCAAAAGTTGGCTAAGTGTGAAATATTCAAAGAAGGGTTAATTCACACATTCAATTATTTCATTAGCAAAACTGATAACCATGAAACTAAAAGAATTATTACAACCATGAAACTAAAACTGACACTCATTAGTTTTAATGGCTATGTATTTTATGCATGAGAATCCATTCCATACAAATTACTTCACCATTGTATTTTTATTACATATTTCTACTCTCATGATAAATTTAATAATAAATGGATATGTTTTGACTGTGCAAAGTTAGGTTTGAAATGTGTGCACCGACTAGATTTGACAACTAGAAATACTAAAAATTGGCTAAATAAACAAACAATGTAAATGTCAATTTTGATTGCTACTCATTTTTCATGTAGATAATGAATTTTTTATGAATTTATTCACATTTTCACTCTTCCCACAAATGGATATCATCAAGGAAATTTTGAATAAAAATAATATAATTTAAACCTATAAAAATAGGTTTTAAAAGTGTGCATTGGTTAGATTTGACAATTGGAAGATGCAAAAAATGACCCAGTAAAACCAACATAAAATCCTATTTTTATTATTACATTTTTCACACTTGGGGAATGATTTTTTTTTTAATTTATTCACCTGCACACTCTTCCCACATTTTTCTAACATCATGGAATATTTCATATAAATTGATATGATTTGACTATGTGAAACTCTTCCCAAAAAGTGGTTTTTGGTAAAATTTTAAAACTAGAAACACACAAAAATAGTGTAGAAGCTTTTTTTTAAGGCTATGCATTTATCACATGGGAATTATTTTTTCAATTACTTTATCTACCATTACATTCTAAATACATTTGATTGTCACCATATAAAACTCCCACATAATTATACTTCATTTATTGGTGTGAAACTACACTTGAAAAGTGCCAAGTGGTAATAAATGGAAGTTGGAATACACACCCAAAAAACTTTAAATACTATTCCCAAAGGCATAAGTAGGATAAAAAAATATAAAAAAGATGTTCCCTGACTTTAATGATGAAATTAGGGTGTGTTGTACAAGCAAAAAAATATTTCTACTAGCCAAGCAGTGTCCATGATGCATACAATAGGTAACCATAAAAAAATAGTTGAGGTATTAACCTTAGAATAAATAACATCCAATTCTAAGGTTGATCATTATTTTATAGAATAACAACATGTAGTGTGTATAATACTTAACCAATCTTATCCAATAGGATTTTTAATGCCTCTATTTCATTTATTTAAAAGACATGAAGATCCTCATACCCATCTTGTATATTGTATATCTTACTTTGGAAAAAATGAACATGATGGGGTAGTATTACTAAAGGCTTTCCACAAAGTTCAAAAGGTCTTGCCCTAAATGGGTTTTACACCCTACTTAATGGGTCTATATCTTATTTCTTAAAATTAGAAGAGACTTTACTATCTCATTTCAACACCAATAGAGGGCCTAGGTTATCATTAGAACACCTTCAAAACATTTTAAAAAGTCAATATGAACCCATGAAATATATAATTTTAAGATTAAAAAAGATCTTAAATTACTTTAACTAACTGATTTAGGTAAACAAATTATCTTTAGAAAAGGTCTTTTACTTTTACTTAGGGAAAAAAATAATCTATCATGCTTATGGTTCTTTTGAGTGACTTTAATATGGCTTTATTTATTATTAAATAGATATTTTATAGTCACATACTCTTTCTTAGGACATTAAAAATTCTAAAAGGTTAACAACATCATCTCCAAGGTGATTCTTCACCTAGACATTATCCTACATATAAGGTCACCAATAAGAAGGCATCCTTCTTAAGCCTTAACCATGATAGTAGTAGTAAACCTGCAGAGTTTTGAATACATAAGGATAAAACAAGTGATATTTTATGAATGTTACTTAACAATAATCTCATCACACTACCTTCTATTATATATCACCCCATGCATCATTTAATATGAGTGGGATCAAAGTCATTTTGTAATTATCATTGGATAAATTGACATAGAGATGAAAATTGTTTTCCATTACACTAAAAAACTAAGGAACTCATGGACATTGTTTAATTACAATTGCAAAATCTAATGAAACAATATTTAACTAAATTCCTTCACCTTCATTTATTTCATAATCTAACCAAGCCGATGTATCTTATGTGGCTTCTAAGGACCAATGATCATTTATGATTTCATAAAAGATGAGTATAGATAAGGAATTATGGTTGATTATATGAACCAATTAAACACATTAATGATTAATTTTAATAAATAATTAGTGCATAAGTAATGTTATTTATAACAATAAAATTACCCATGAAGTGTTATTAGGGCATACTACATTTCTAGTTTCTTTTGAGCCTAAGATAACAAACATTATTTTTTGTGGAACCTACCATGATTTGATCACACTTCAGTGAGATAATAAATATGAAAGGCAATTTTAAAATATTCCTATTATGGTTATAGTTACATCTTGAAGTGCATAAATATGTATACTAAAGAAAACCACAAGTAAGTGAATAACATGATAAAATATTATGTATTCTTAATATATATGAAGAGTAGGCAAGACAAACATCTCAATTTTTTGTTAAGGACTCAAGGTCAAAAATAAATTATCTCAGTAGGATTTAAGATAATTATTGAATCCTAATACAACCATTTTATTATTGTGAATTCAACATCAAGCATATATCCACATGATTCACCAAATCATGAGTTAAATTAGGTAATTCAATGTAATCTAGTATGACCAAAAGATTTATTTATATCATTTGACTTTACCTAATGTGATGAATTCATTAAATATTCAAATTAGGGCATACATGGTAGTTCAATTCTATATCATTTGAATATAATTACAATCTAAATTACAAGGCTACTTTATATCATTCACATTAATATTAGGTTAAGATGATAAAAACATAAATGCAAATAAGACATGCAATAAAAACAAAATTATATATATATATATATATATATATATATATATATGTATGTATGTATGTATGTATGTATGTATGTGTGTGTGTGTGTGTGTGTATACATACATATATATATATATACATATATATATACATATACATACATATATATATACATATATATATATATACATATATATATATATATACATATATATATACATATATACATATATATATACATATATATATACATATATATATATATATATATACACATATATATATATACATATATATATATATATACATACACACACACACACACACACACACACACACACACACACACACACAATCAAGTTTCATAATTAATAATGAAAAACATAAAAATGTCAATATATATATATATATAATAAGATCATAAAATATAACATTTGAACACAAAAAAATCACTCAATAATCTATATATGCTCATTCCCATTCTCAACCTCTACATTAAAATCTGAATCCATGAGTCTATGTTCTCTAGAGGAATATGGCATACTATTATCCTGATGGGATATTGAACAAAACATAATACATCTCTTATGGTTATTTAAAATCTAAATCCATGAGTCTATGTTCTCTAGAGGAATATGGCATACTATTATCCTGATGGGATATTGAACAAAACATAATACATCTCTTATGGTTATTTAAGACAACCAATCTAACTTGAACATACTATGAAAAAATAGTTTGTCCAAGTTTTCCACTCTCTACAAGTGCTGGAATGAACAATGTTACATGTTGGCCTCTAAATTCAATAAACTCAATCCTAATATCATATCATTCATTAGTTTCAACCACATAATCCATGGTGGCATGAGACACATCATTTAAAACTGAAGTGTGTACACTATTAATATCATATACTCTCTCTAAAGATCATTGTAAATGGAATTTTTAGGGATCTATTGTGTCAACACACGAAATGATCCCTCAATAATATTGGTCCAATAATCATCTCCAACATAGTCTATAATATTTAAAATTATTAAAAGTTAATAAAAATTATTCAAAATTATTAATATAGATACATAATGTGTATATGTACTAATATTTATATTAAACAAATCCTATGGCCTATCTCCATGTGCCTCATTTCTCCACTCCCCCATGTCAACATTGGGTTGCTCACTTAGGTATATATCTATCTCATCAAATAATATGGGAAATAAAAGGAGCCAATGTTCTTGGACCCAAAAATGTGTATACATGGAAATATATCTTACATCACCACCAACTACAGTCACTGTTAAGTTTTCTACCTCCCCAGTTAGTATTGGAGTCATTCTACAACTTTAATATGACAATACTCTCTTGGTCATCATCTAGATCTATGTGTGTAAGTCCACATATAGGAGGTGGAACTAATCCTTGAATAATTCAAAATTATCTCATCACATTTTCATACTAAAAACACTCATATGTGATAGGAAACCTATCGTGAAACCAACTAATGTGGATCTACCATAACTTCATGGCTTCCTAAATCCATTTTAGATAGTCTCAACAAGGTCTCCAAATTATGGATTTAACTAGAAATCTATCAAATAAAACATATAAATGTATAGTATTAGGACCTAAATCATGTGGACCATAACCATGTCTCTACATTTATTTAGGGGTGGGCCCAATAGGTCATTGTATGACTAATTGGGTGAGCCACACCAATATGTTCGTAGGCCCATGTGTGAAACAAAGTATCCAAGACTAAACCACCACTATATCCCTCTTAGGTGAATCAATAAAAACACTTGAATAAATGTGTTAGCATGTTGTGACCCAAAAAATACATTATACCATGAGTATATATATCCTCATTAATGTTATGTATCTAGTAAGAAATGACTATCCTACCAATTCCAACAACAACAAATGAAGTTAATAAAACACACACATATCTATGTAAGTACAGAAAATAAAATAGAAATATATATGAAAGTAATTTAATAGATTCATTGAGGTATTATTCATGTTATTTCATAAACATATGTGTGTGCCATTTTAGGATTATTCACTTAAGAACCTATAATACAACATGAGTACCCATAATAAGTAATTATAATATCCACCATACATGCTTCAATGTAATGGTCATATCCCCTATCAGAAGATGAAAATTAAAAGTGTAAAAAATCCACTTATCTATTAAGGTGATCATGAGATGCATATTATATGGAATGGAACCCAAATATCCAACATTCCCAAGGCCTACATTGTTAATAAACTTGTGATCATCTTTTGTAATCCTGAGACCCCTATGGAATCCATATGTTGCCTTTTGTAGAACACTCTCAGCACATGTCTCCCTATGAACAAATGAAAATGATAAATCCACAATCATAATTAGTGTAAAATATGATAAAATGTATCAAAAATTATAAAATAAGCACTCTATTAACTGTTTTACTATATTATGACTCTTTCATAAATAAACAAAAACTTACAATTGGAAACTACCAAGAAGCTTTACAAAACATTGGAAAAATGTTGGACACTACTGGTATCTTAAGGAGACTTATGATAACCCACTGCACCTATCTAAAAACACTTAAAATTTGACAAAAATGATATTTTTTTTTTTCAAATTACTAAAAATGAGCATAAAAAGTATTTTTTTTTTTTAAATACCATGTTTAATGGTTACTTGGATTGTAGAACTCCCTAGAGATGTTCAAACCATATGGGAGCAATACCTCATTAGATAAGCATCATAATAAATCATTTTTTTTTTTAATAATTGGCTAAGTTCAAATGATTTATAGAAATATAAATCTTAATATTATTTATATGAAAATAATTTTGACACCCATGTTTCTAATTAGGGTTATTACTATTAATTTAGGTATGAACATAAATTACATTAAATTGAAACTCATTTATCTATTTTATCTCCTACAATTTTCATTTGAACACATGTCAAACGATCTTCCATATGGTACCACTTTTGTAGTCATTTATTTCTATAACACAATATATGGTTTTATATATATCTATATATACACCTTATAGTTTTTGTCATATTATTACAATTGCAGAGTTCCTTACATGGAATAAACTAGAAGATCGTTACATACAAGGATTAAATGACATAATAGATAAATCATTACTCTTGTATAGATAGCTCATCTATTGTGAAACACTCATATCTCACATAATACCACATTTGTTTTGATCAAGCAAAGATTTTGTTCAATGAGGATGATTATTAGAAAATAAAGGTTAGGGAAACTATGGAAATAGAAAAGAGACCAAGAAATTTAAATCGTAACAATGGATTAGGCATTGGTGAGTCATGGAGACCAATTATGAATCATATAAAAATTAGTGGAAACACACACATCAGATAAATCCTTTAATTTCAGCTAATATTTTAGCTCTTTGAATATTCTTGTTGGTTGGTTTGTGTCTATTTTATTATTTATTATTTTAGTAGACCATCCCCTTTGTGATTTCATGTTTTATTATCATTATTTAGGAATTTTTCATTACAAGTATATCTCATAAACTTCATCAATTTATTCATTTTTTCCTTGAAGATGGGCATACATATGGTGTCTGAAATGTTGATTTTAAATTTTTCCAACATGATACATCCAAAAGTATCTATTTAAAATAAATATGACATTTCCTTTGGAATTCTAAAATCGGTATCATTATTTTACAAGTACATTTTATTCTCAAAAATTGAAAAATTATGATTAAATCACCTTTTAAAGCTTGCATATAATAATTAAAAATAAATAATGGAACATTAATTTATTATGACATTTTCATACCCATTGGGGCATGTAGTGGGTATTAAATCAACCTATATGGATCCACCTAAGTAAAGGATGCAAATATTTTAATGCAATGACATATTTCAAGTACATTCATTTCCTAGTTTTACTAGGAACTATGTACACTTACTTACATGATAATATATTTTGATATTTTTTTTACAAAATGATAACTACTATGGTTCATATTTTCAAGAGTAATTTTCATCCATTCATATATGTATTTATAGCAATAAATTTTTATTTATGATTATATATGTTGCATATTGGACACATGATCTTTTATTTTAAGATGAATGACTTACAAGCTTCATCCCTCATATATAAAGGGGGGAAACAACATACATTTTCTAAAATTATATACAAATTCAAATGATTTTTACATTTATAACCAGGGGAAAAAAATCTTATACACACTTTTGAGAGGGATGATACATGATTCAAATGATCCAGATTGATCTCATACAAAAATATCACATGATTCTAAAACACATTTGGGGAAAATTGAAACATTTTACATTATGCAATATAAATTACAACATTATATGCTATTTAGAGGAATAATTGTGACATTCTATGTTAGTTTGAGGAATAATTGAGACATTATATGATATTTTGAGGAATAGTTGGGGCATTCTATGTCACTAAGTGAAAATTTTAAGAAATTATATGTTTACATTGAGGAAAAAATGGATCACTTTGGGGCATAGATTTTTCATCGACGTACATGAATTATATTTTATTTTGATTGAGTAATGATGGAATGATGGAAAAATGGTTCTAATATCTACACTGGCACTCTATGATCTATAATCCATCTATACTAATTGATCATTTTTATCATATGAACCTGATTTTGTGGTTTCATAAGTATAAGTTATTATCATAACACCATTATTCAATTATTTGGTGAATAAGAAAATAAAGCTAGAGTAATTTTCACCATATGAGTTTGGTCATTTTGGGTCCATTAAATTTTCACTCCAAATTTGTAGGATCACACTTTATAAGAAAAAAAATACCACGTGCCACTAAATATATTCATTTTTTTGTTATTTTATTTATTTCATATGTTTATTTTGGTTATACTATTATCTATATGAAATAGTAATCCATCTGCTTGTATTCATGATTACTTTCAAGTATGCATTAGAAACTATGAAACATAGGGCAATGAAATATGAATTTCAAAGAATAATGTAGGTATGGGTTTTATTTTATCCCTTTAAAACAATATTTAAAATTGTATTTAAATACTAAATTAAAGGGGAGGTACCTATAACCACCAAATTTGGTATGAGCATTATTTGCATAATTCTTTTCCATGACTTTACACATATAGAATCTCATCACAAATTAGGCACTTATTATTGCATGTGGTCTTTTCCTTTTACTCTTTTATTTTCTTTTTTTAAATTCTTGATCTTCTATTTAATCTATCTTTCTTATTCTTGACCTATCACATGGATCCTTAGACTATTTTAATTAATTTTTCTATTTTCTCTGTGTTTATGATAATATTAGTAGACTCAAACTTTGTTGGTTACTATAAATGTTTGAGATTTTTAGTAGTGTCCTAACATAAATTGCACTCTTTAATTGGGCCCATCACACTTGATGTTACTATATATTTTATATTTTTGGGTCTTATTGGGTCAATATTTTATATTCCAATATTTCCTTAATTCAAACTTGAGATTATTATATATACAATGCCCCTAAAGGCATTTTGGGGACAAGCATTCATTGAGTAAAAGACAAACCTATATGATTCATTATGTTTACATTTGCTCAAACCTATTTATAAAATTTACAATGTCTAATTATAATTAGACACGTCATTGACATCCTTGTACCAAAGGGCGACCTAAGCAAAAATCCATTTACATGATTTTCCATGCACACACACATGGGAAAACTACATGTGATTTGAGATCTATTCAGAGTATTGAAATGTAGGAAATGACTTTCCATTCAATGGGGATTGGTTGGGGTCAATCCATAAGATCAAAACCCATTGTTAATGTTTTCTATCTTACTAGGGTTTTGGAGGAAGAGGAGGCATTTGTGTAGTTTTTTGTGTATTATTGTAAATATTTAAAGAAAAAGTCTACACAAGTAGGTAGAGGTGCATAGGTTCCATATGCATAAAGGATTTCTAGGCTTTTAGACACTATCAAAAAAGTTAGATAGTTATATCTACCATAGGAGTATGCATTTATGGCAGTGCCCAACAGGTTCTCAGTGTTATACCACTTACAGGATTTGTTCATTGTCTATTGTTGATCATTTTTTGATCTTTTAACCACTTTCCTATGTCATAATTAACTTAGAGTAATATAAATAATCTCTTTTAAATTAATAATATCTTATTTATTTTCATATTTTTTGTAATTTGATTTTGTCTATGGTATTATTTATTTTATATATCTAAGGTTTAAAATAAATAAAATAATTTGGTGAATATGATCATTGCTTTGAGTAAATTAACCCTAGGTTTCATTTTAATTTAAGGTTTTATTATTATGGTTGTATTGTTTACTCATACACTCTTGTGTGGTTTTAAGATGCAATTATAATATAATATTGTAAATATATATTTATGAAAAAATTGTGTGCACTCTTATCCATATAATATTAATTAGATTTGAATATTAATATGGGAAATACTAAGTTAAAGAAGACTTGTTATACAAATTTTATTTGAAGAAGACTTGTTCTCTAAGTAATCCACTCTCCAAAATTGATCATAACTTCCTTCTTATTTTTATAAGTACAATGAGAGATAATAGGAGAGGAAACATTATGGAAGAGAGTTACTAATGTTATATTGTAAAATTGAGGCTAGAACTATTAATTGAAAAAGGAAGTAATGTTACTTGGAATAAATTTGTGTATTATATTTCTTTAAGCTTAGATTTATATATTTCATGTATTATTTGTATTCATATTATAGTAGCTAAAATTATAATATAAATTTAACATGGTATCAAATTTATAAAAGCTTCACCTCTTGTAGTGTGGTTTTGTGGAGAATATAAATCTTCTATTTCCATGCCCACAACTGGTATAATTTTTAGATATGTAGTTTTCTATTTTTTGGCATGTTTATTTTTCATCCCTAAAATTTCCTACTACAAATAACCAACCTTTAATATTTCACCTTGTGATTAATGAATCTTAGTTGATAAAAAATGATGATCATAGTTGGGTATTAAGGGTTTGAAAAAAAAGTTCTCCATTTGACTTGAAAAATTACTAGAAGGTGGCTCTTGGCCTCTAAAAAAACTCTCCTTCTAAATTAATTGCTAATTCAACCTTTGTATGATGGTTTTTGGATGCCTTTAGAATTTTGTAAAAAATAAAGTGATATGTTTGATTTAAAATTTATTTGAAGGTAGATCTTGGCCTCTTACCTTTCATTTTGTGTGAAGTGAAGATTCAAAATCAAAAATTATGGGTCAAGATAATTTTGTGTAAGTGGGTATATTATGCATTTTTAATAAAATTTTTCTTCTTCTAATTTTTTTTATTCACTGTCATTTTCAAGTTATTATAAATTTTTTGGTCATGTTTCTTTAGTAGAAACTTTTACTTTAGAAACTACGTTTTAGTATATTTAAAACTCATAGAAACCTGTCATTATTGGCTAAGCTAACTCATTGTTGTTAGTGAAGTGAGGGGAGTAACCCTAGTACCTAAGAATCATAAAAATATATATAACATAATTTATCTTCCATATACCTAATGGTATATCAGAAGGACATTAGATTTTTTTTAAATTCTAATAGGAAGCCACTAGCCATTTGATACTTTAGTGCACTGGTAAGTGGTTATCCCTAAGAATTTATTCTCTACGTACCTTAGAGATAAGATAATTTGGATATGAGTATGATTTAACCCTTATTATTTAGTGCATTTTTGGCATGTTCACCATTTATGCATAGGATTTGAATATTAGAGAATCTACAAATTAAACACACCCCAACACAGTAATTTTAGATAAATCTTGGGTACACTTGATAAAATTTCACATTGTTATAATGTTATTATTAAATTTAAATTTTTATATTCATAATTGGAAAAATATAGTGAGAAGCAAGTGTAGGGGCATAATTGACAAGAAAATTGGTGGTTTTAAGATAGTTAGAAATTTGTGCTAGCAGAAGTAGAAAAAATGTAATTCTCACAAGTTTCAAATATTTTAGATAGAAATGTTATATTAAATATTTGATTCTCAATAATATTATTTACCATATGTAAAAGGGTGAATAATATTCTCTTCTTAACCTCACCAAATAGATGAAGTGGAAAAATTGTTGTGACAAAGCTAGAGGTAACATAGGTCAATTAGTGTCCCTCGAATTAAAGTTTCATTTTGTGGACATTATGGAACCATGGGAATTTTGGACTATATTATATAATATTTTTTTAAATCATTGTAATATAAAATCAGGGAAAATATAAAATTAGCTTGGTTATCTTAGTCTATAAAGCTATCATCAGATTGATGATTTCATCATGAAAATCAAGCATTTGAGACTTATACTTTTTGAGCCAAGTGTAACCAAGACTAATAACCAACTCATCATGAGTTTTTTTTTTAAATGGGTAATCCACACTTACTATTCATATCAATTACTACACACAACAAGAATATTTTGGAAATGCATATAAGGCATCATATTTTAATAAGTTTTATGAAAAACATTAGAAAGAATAGGAAAATTTGATTTTTCATTAGTGACATCTGACCTAAAGGTACTAGACAAAAATCATTAGTTTTAAATGATATTAATATGATATCACAACCTAAATATGGAAAATTAAATGGGATTAACAAAGAAAAATGTAAATTAAATCATAAGCCTAATGGAAATAAACTGAATTAAAAGTACTCTTCTCCCCTTTATGACAAAGGCAAAGTTAAAATGAATGAAAAATTAAAAAAGAGTTGAAAATTGTGTGGTAGACTAGGGCTTGTTGAAAATTAAATTCAATAAAATGGAACAATATGAAGAATAAATGAATAAAATGTACCTCCCTCCCTTCAAAATAGGGGCAACATTTTTTGGAACTGTATGCATTATAATTTGCTCACCTTATCTAGTGTGTTAATTATATCACTATTCCTATTTAATTCCATCTAATCATCCATTGATTAAATCATATTATCATTATTCCTCTTACCATATCCCATTTAACACCCTCTTAATCAATTATCTGAGGCCCCTCTCCATATTTCATATCCCACATATATCCCATCTATTATTAATCCCCTCATTTCTCCTCTTATTAAAATCCCATTTGCTTAATACATCTTCTCATGCCCACTTGTGACTTTTGAATTCATAAAATCCTACCTATTCCCTAGGTTTATCTACAAACCTACACACTATCCATGACATAATTATCTACTTATCTCACCTAATCATCTCCTTGTCACACCCTCACCACCTAGATCCCCTCTAATCTTTATTAACAACTAACATGGATTCTAGAATTATTTAATTCTAGAATCCTTCTCCATTTTGACCTCCTTTCTCTATAAACCTCTAAATATAAAAGCTTCCTAGGAAATTTTAATTCCTCCACATATTATATTTAAATCCATGCTCATCTTCCATTGAGACCAACCATTAAATCTATGATCCTCTCATGCCAAACTAGTCTACTTGTCAAAGTTATCAATTCAACAAATGCTATCAAAATTTTGAGTCTACAAGTAATCCGTTAAGTAAAAATATTATCAGTTTAGAGCATGATCATTATATAAAGGATTATAATGTTTTTACAATTGTTTTAAGTTTACTTTTCATTTCTTGTATTTATATCTAATTGCTCCAAATTTTGATGATTTTTGGATCTGGATACTTTTTAATAGCTTTTTGCATGTTAAATTTGATTATACAAATTCTTGATCATAAATTTGGATACCAAAGTGGGATCCCTCTTTTAAAATGACCTTATGTGTATGAAGTGTTTTTATTCAACTTACATGTCAAATTTAGGAAGAAGTTGGGCTCAAAATTTGCATGTTCTAGGCAAAAGGTGATTTTGCTCTACAACTAGCAATTTTGCACCCAATAGTCATGATTTTGAAATTAACCACCACCATAAATGCTAATTTTTAGGTTTTCTAACCATGTTATTTTTAATCAAAATCTCTTATTTGATAGTTTTGATATTGAAGTTACAGTTATGATATTGAATTTCTAGTTTTAATTTTGAATATGTAGTTATGATTTTGATTTAATTCATAAATTACCTTTAATCATACTAACAAACTTTATAATCATAATTTATAGTGTTTTTTTAATTTTTATCTAACTATTATATTTCAATAATAGGGTTAAAATTTTGATGGTAGGAAACTATCAAGATCCTAAGTTCTATGTAAAATTGCTTATTCGTAGTCATGATTTTGATTTTTAGTTGCAACTTTGATATTATGATTTTTGGTTTTGAACACTAAGATTTTTTTTAGGTTTTTAATCTAAAATATAATTATCATTTGTTTTTAAATATTACTTTCCATCTATAAATATCTAATTTCTATTTATAATATCTATTTTTTAGGATTAAGCGAGAATCCCATATTCTATAATATTGATATTACCCAATCATGATTTTAACATAACTTAATCAAATTTTGTTTGAAATACTAAAAGCCACTATAAATATCTTAGTCTACTAATAACATAATTTAATACCTCTTTTAATTCATTTAGTCTTTGTAACATTATAAATATATTAGTTTTAGTCTAGTTGTCAATATCACCTCTGTTATTTATGATTTTGAATTAACAGTCATGATTTTGTCTTAGCCATCAGTAATATATTCAACTATCTTGTAATATCTTCTCTACTATCGATGATTTTGACATACTATTTGTGATTTTGATAATCCATCTACAATTTTTATCCACCTAACCATGTGGCTATCATGACTATCTGTATAATCGCTTATTACCATTTGTGATTTTAACAAGTCATTTATAATTTTGAGTCTTTGTATGTGATTTTGACTAACATGAATTTGTATTTATGATTTTTATTATTTAATTAGTGATTTTGAATTTAAAATTGCCATTTGTTTGCCTCAAAAATCATCTTTTTTGCCCTTTTTAGATCATTTTCAATGAATTTTGAGTCATTCTAAGCATCTTGTAAGCCTCAAATTACTTTTAGCATTGAGGGATCTGCCCTTCGACCCTACTCTATACCATAATAGGGAGTGAATAAGGGGTGCTACCCCTTAAACCCACTAGGGGGTACCACCCCCATACCCCTACATCTTGGCCCCCCATTCAAAGAGTTATTATGTAAAACTTGTGATTTCTTTTAGTGTTTTTATTGAGGATTATTAGATTAACATTTTGTTTGGATTTTGACAGGGTCATATTTGGTGGTAGTTTTATCTCGTTTGATTTTACCTATCAAATTACTAACATGTGTGCTGGTAGGTTTGATCAGTCCAACTCCATAAATATGAAACTATTAATTTATTTTCTTATAGGATGCCCATTAAAACATGAAACTTTATTTTTTGATTTCATCTTGTTTACTTTATTCTCCACACATAAATCAATCAGTTAATTAATATTTTAATTTCCTACATGTAAATATTGAGGGATAAAGTGGTGTATTATCTCCTCCTTGCATTCTTACAATGATTCCTAGAGAATCAAAAACCACTAACAAACCCTCCCATTTTTATTTTTTTTAGGTAAAATATGGCATGGATTTGATTACCATGTACTTTCCATATTTTGAGGGGTTGGTGATGTGGATTTCATCACCATGTATTCAACAACACTCTCTGTTCTATAAGATTCTAAATAAGAGGGACAATTATCATTAGGCCAAGTGGGAGACCCCATACAAGATCTTGTGAAGGTGAGGAGTTAACTCTCTGACCTAAGCATCAAACAACACCCTATACAAAATCAGTCCCCACATACCTAGTGTATATTAAGGATACCCCTAATAAGCCCATATAGCTTAAAATAAGACCATTAAATATAATAGGTGACTTTATACCAAAGTTAGGATCAACTCCCATAGTGACTATTACGTGTAAATGAGGTTAAGAGGGTTTGGAGTAATTTTTAATGGGTCACCAACTTATAACCTCACCCACAAAGCTACTAGATAGTGCATTCATCGAGTTATACTTCTAAATCAGTTTACTAATCTTGAGTTTGGGGCTTGATTGATTTGGTGTGTTTTATGATAGACTAGTTTTATTTATGAACCAAGTTAGAATTTCACCTAAATCTATACATAGCTATCTAGGTCTCCTATGTCATCATTTTTTATATCCTTCCTATATCATATTGCCTTATACATTATAGCTTTATCCCTTTGATTTGTACATTTTTAGGTTACCTCATCTCATTTTGTCTACTCTCATCACCTCTCATCCTAATCATATCCTAGTCTAGTCTTATAACTTTAAAATTAGTCAAACCTCTACCACCTCATCTCTTATTTACCTAATCTAGTATTGACTATTCTATCCTAACCCTACCATAGTATTTAATTGTCTCCCACAACCTAGTCATACCTTATCCTTTTTTAGTCATGCACTATTGCCACATCATTATTCTTACCTTTTAGTCTACCTAGATCATATCCTTATCTTGTATCTTGTCCCATTCTATTCATACCCTCATTATCCCATCTTTAGTCTTATCATCTAGTCTAATATTACCTTTTCCACCATCACATCTTTTCCTATCATTATCTCATCTCAATTTATACCTCCTTCATATCTTTTAGTCTTGCGCTAGTCATATCTACACCATATTTTAGATATACCCTCTCATCTCCTTCATATATTCTTATCTTTTATGACCTAAATCATATTGTATATCCAAATCTTATACATCATTATCTAATTTACCCATCATCATATCTTGTACATCCTTAATATTATATAATTTTGTATATATTGTATATCTTATCATCCCATCTTAGACATATACTAATCTATTTTTACCTTGACATCCTCATATTTCCTTATCACCATATATATTACATTCTTATCTTATCATTATTCTTCACCTCGTCTAGTCTTACCTTGTCTAGATAGATCCCATCTTACTTTGTCTTGAATTTTTATCCGATAAAACATCTAGTTGGCTTTTTAGATCATAAACTTGTCCAAACCATACTCACCATAACCCTAATCATAATTTCATCACCACCCTTATATACTTGTCATGATATCAATCCCATCATCCTTGATCCCTCCATGTATTCCCATTTACCCTTCATCACATAATCTTATATCCATCCCATCTTGAGCAAATCAATATAAGGCTTGAGCTAGTCCTTTTATTGTCCTTACATATCATCCTATCACTCTAGTCCACCATCATATTTTATATCACCTATTACTTTTTCAAATTCCCTACTTAGTTAATACCCTATTAATAACCTATCACTTTATCAATTTCAATATGGCATCCAGTCATCCCCAATCCAGTCATCTTCCCTATTTATAACTAGAACCCATCTAATAGTTGTCTTGCGAGTTTGAATCCAAGCACTAGTCAAATCCCCATATTTTAATAGCTTGAAACTATGCATTATCATTATATCATTAGCACATATCCTACTATTAGTTTGAAATATAATCCTAGTATGATATCATAATACATTTAATCTATCTCATCTTCACCCATCACTCATCATACTAGCTCAATCATTTAGACTTAATTTTTCCAAGGGCTCTATTTTTACCCAAGCCCTAATCTACCTTCACATTATCTCCATTTTTTCCATCATCCTCTTGAATGGATATGGATCCAGTTCTAATAGAAAAATACCTACTTGCCAACAAAGATGAGATCATTTTATGGGTCATATAAATGGGTGACCACCTACCTATAGAACTTGATCCCATCATGACTAAATTAACATCCCCTATCATTCCCCATCAATAACCTCCATGTATACATGTCCCACATGTTATCTCATCATAGTCATCCACATTGTCCATGATTCATAACCCTGGTCATAACATCCCCTAGTATACTAGTAAAGAGGTTGACTTATTTAACAAATATCTTATTAAAAATAAGGATGCATACCTCATAAAAATCTTAAAAATGGGTTCCCAAATTATTTAAGGCTTCTATCCCATTTAGTTAACCTCACCTCTAGTTCATACCCATCTATAGTTGAATGCTCCATTTACCAATCATATTCCATCAAAAGTTCCCCATCCTACTAGGAAAGGTAATCCTAACTTATCAACCTCATACAATAATATTTCATCCCCTAAAATGCATCATATACCACAATCCATCCATTTCTTGGCATTATGCTACCTCATGGAAACATCTAGTATGAAATCAAATGCTTCCACTCATAAGTCTAATGCTTCCACATTGAAGTCAACAATTGAAGAGAAGTCCTATACATCTCTTCCTATATCCTTATAATCCATCTTCCACAAACTTGTTTCTGCTAGCATGATGGTCTATCCACCCATAAGGCATCTTGATTGAACCAAGCCTAAGCCCCCTTGGTATAAAGTAAACCAATATTGTCTATATCATTGAAATTGGGGGCATACTATTAATCAATGCTTAGATTTACTAAAGTTTTTTCAAAACCTCATGGACTATGGTTGCATTGAAATTAAGGGTGAATCCAATGCGTCGATGCCTAGGAGTTTGAAAAAAGGTTATGCCAAGAAGTGCTTCCTAAGTATGATCAAGCTTCCTCCCTTATCAACCAAGGTCATGACCCCAATTATTTCCATGCCACAACCATCCCTATATCCCATCCATCTCAAATACCCTATTTTCATAAATCCATTAAGCCTAATATATACATTCATAAACCCAAAGTGTGATAGGTACTTATGGGAATTAATTGTATCCAAAAAGCTCTCTCTATGGCCACTATCAAGATACCATATATTTCTAATATTACCTCATCAATGTCATCTATATCCTTGTCATAGATAGCATCAAAATGGTCATCTAAATTAGGGTCATATCCAACATCATCATATGAGTCATAATTCACATCAAAATCATCATCTTTTATTGATAGTGTAAGTCATGCAATGCCTATCTCTTTGAGGATATCTCTAACTTGAATATCAAGCATTTAGAATGCACATCTCTTGATCTATCTTAGGATGATGAAATTATAACATAATTATTGAATGCTTTATCACTCTAAGATTATAAAATTAGATATGACACAACTTTATATGCTTATTACACAAGGATCCTTAGTGATCCTTTTGATATTATTGAGGCTACTTACTTTGGCATCGAAGCTAGGTCTCCTATGAACTATTATGAAGATTATGTTTCCCATCACTCATTCATTAGCATCACCAATCCATCCCCACCTTCATCATAATTGGTCATTTTTATACTACGGATAATCACTACATCTCTACCCTTAATGGGAACAAATAATAACACACTTCATTGGATTCCCCTTAACATACAATATCATGTGCCAAATCTAGAAGGATCCAAGATGATAATCAACTAATCAAATCAAATAATTAATTTAGTTGTGATATAAAAATAATCAATCAAAGTCATGATAAATTTCATAATTAGGCAAGTCAAAAGGCATCATCCCCTATTAAAAATATCCTTGAGATGCCAAGGGACCATCAAAGTTAAAATAGTCATCATCTATCAATTTAAATATTAAATTCCTTAGGTTAATCCCAAATTTAGGCACTAGGAGGTAATCAGAATCTAAGTCAAATATTAATAAGTTAAAAATATTTTAAAATTAATAGCAATATGGCTGACAATTCTCTTAATATTCTGATCAAAGAGAAAATAAGACATAAGTTCTTGAATCCCTTAACCTCACTTAGAATATGATACCAATAAAAAATGTCCCCTCTACCATATCCAATGGTGTATTCAACTATTAAACCCCATTTTTATTCTTCTTCCAGTCACATTGTCCATTATAACCAATAATTCACATCATATACCCCACCATCAAAATCAAGACATAATCCTATCCATACCATACCTCAAATCCCTGGGAAGTATTATCTTTTGTAAGGGTAACAAAGACAATCAGTCTAAATGTTTGGAAAAGTCTAAGTCAAGAATCATGGATAGTTACTCTAGCATAAATACATCCAATATCAATGGCATGTTACTAGTAATTTGATTCTTTAAAATAGGTGTTGGCTAAAGATAAATAAAGTATCAAAATTCCTACATCTCTCATGCATGTCCCATAATCATGATGCCAAAATTCAAAAAAATCATTCATCCAATGGTGAAAACTAGTCTTTTGGCACCTTGGGCAAGTACCATGATGAAAGATAGTTTCTAACATCATGGTAAAATTGTCTATTATCTGCATTTTACCTTGACACTTGGGGGAAAATCCCACCCCTTTTCAATCCCATCCATGTCATCCTTGTTTATCTTATCCCTCAGTCCATTGATCCTACCCATCAACTTCCATAATATATTAGATCCTATTATGTTCATCCTTTCTTCTAGTCTTTATCTTCATAAGGGAGTGAAATATGTCTTGGGAAATGTTTCAAAATGATCTTGGCATATCCTCTAATAGACACTCAGGAAACTACATATGTGTTTCCTTCACAATGTGCTCATTGGTGATCCCTAGTCCATTCATCCTTTGTCCTCATCCCCTTTTTAACATAACCCTCATATTTTTGTCATCCCATACATTATTCCATCCATACTTATCCTAGTTACTAGGTTTGGTATCCCATTTTCTAATAACCCCATTTGTATAGTGTACACACATATTTTAAAAAGGCCTAAAAATTAAAATATCCTAAAAAACCCTACAAATTATAAAATTCGCAAAATCCTCAAAAACTCTTAGTCATATTATCATATGTCATATTTTCCTATGCCTTAAATATCCTAATTTTCCTATCTAATGTCTTAGCTATCTTGTCATCTTGCCTTGTCTTATGTACTAGTGGTCTTATCATTTTGTTATCTTTTCTTGTCCTATGTCCTAATCTTGGCATCCAAGTCCTTATCCACAACCTTATCCTAATCCAAGTCACTAGTTTAATACAACTTCATACCATTATCCAAGTCTATAACCTTAATCTAAATTCACATGATCACAACCAAATTAGTCCAACTCATCACATGATCAATCATCCTATCAACTCTCTTTAGGACAACATACAAGTTACTAATCATAACACATATCTATGTAGATACTTATGTATGTTAATTGTATGCTCTGTGTTGTTTGACTTGTTTACATGCATTTTATTATTTATATATCTACATATATTTTTTTTCTTGTATATATTTATCTTCATTTGTTATTATTTTAAATTCATCTTGCATCATGTCTCTTTCATCAAGGGTGCAATGAAGGAGATGTTATGATGGATCCAAAAAATCTATAATATAGATTTTGGGTGCCTTATGCAGAGCTCATCATTTTCCCCTTTTATAATCAATCAAATTGGCATAATGTCCTCTTGGTTATACTTATATCATGGGACATACTTCCTAGTGATATATTTAGATCATATTGCTTAGACTATGATGAGACTTGTCACAACAATGATTGTTTGAAAAGACACACACTCATCATTTATTCTATCCTCTATCACCTATCATAGCATCTAACATCTCATATATAATCATTTATCCTAGTCCTCTATCATCAAGTCAATCATCCCAATCCACTCATCTGATATCCAATCATTCCTCCAAGCCATTTATAATCCTATCTATATTCTCTAGTTACTCATGTATCATATCTCTAGTCATCAACATCTAACATCTCATCTCCCATAATTTCTCTTAGTCCTTTATCTTCATGTCTAACATCCAAATTACATCCTATATTTAACAATTAACATGTATAATAGTTATTTTTAACCTCCTCCTCTAGTCTATCTTATCACATTTATTCTAAACTATATTAGCTTGAGGTCTTTTTAGACTATGTAGGCAGTGCTTAGTCACCTAACATGTCTAAGGTTAGCTCAACCACTCTCTCCTCTTTACCCATAATTCATCATCACATATATTTTATCCCTCATCATCTTTAATTCTTTCATTAGTTAAATCTTTGAGCTAAAATATCAATCATTAATCAATTAGTATATTAATCAATGACCATTCCCATAATCATCTCCTTAATCTTTTTGTCAATCACCCACACCTGTCAATTGGGCCCAAAAAATCACAACATCCATTATCACTGATTGATCAATTCATCATTTAAAATTTTATGGTTTCCTCCTTTGATTGGGGCATGACCAAAATCATAACTTTATTATCATCTCTCACTCCCTTTCATATATCCTTATTAGAGGCATCATCACTATTATTTACATTATGTCTCATTGATCTGATTAATTGTAGTATAATTCATCCCCTTTATCCTTTGGTAACTTGATCATATCATTTCTTCTATCTCATCTCATTCACCATATCATTTGAATTCATTTTTTAGATACATTCATCATTAATATTATAAATTCATTATCATATTTTCACTCGATGTTCTCCTAGCATGTGTCCTTACTTATGATATGTCAAAATCTAGTGGCCTTTATCATCTTGGTCTACATCTCTCCTTGACATGTGTCCTTTCCTAGGATACATTTAAATGTTACAGCCTTTTTTCTTATCATCATCATGTTATGATTGATTCCCCCTTTATATGTGTCAACAACCATGACATAGTTGTTTATGCTCCTTGTGCATAGGTATTTGCCAATGGCATCATCAATTTATAGCTAAATTCTCATGTAAATCTCATTTTAATCATCTTTAATCCTAACCCCTTATCTCTTCACACATCCCAGCCATTTTTTCCTCTTTCAAGTGGCCATCTACCTCCTTCCTCCTCATATGTCCCCTTAAGGGGGCATCATGTGTCCATAAGATAATTTACTAAAATTCATCCATGAGTGTCTTTCTTATTTTAAATACCATTACTCCTTCCACTTCATCCACTTATAATTCCATTTAAAAGAGGGTAAAATTTATGCATCATAATTTGTTTGCATTCTCACCTTGATAATTATATCACTATTCTTGTCTAATTTTATCTAATAATCAACTAATTAACTCCTAGTGTCACTCTTCTACCTAACATATCCCATCTATCCCCCTCCTAGTCAATTATCTAAGTCCCCTTTCCATATTTCATATCCCACATATATTCCATCTATTATTAATCCCTTCATTCCTCCTCTTATTAACATCCCACTTGTTTAATAAATCTTCCCATGCCCACTTATGAATTTTAAATTCTCAAAATCCTATCTAATACCTAGGTTTCTCTACAAACCTACACACTATCCATGACATCACTATCCACTTATCTCACCTAATCCTCCCCTTCTCACATCCTCACCACCTAAATCCTCTTTAATCATTATTAACAACTAACATTAATTATTGAATTATCTAATTCTATAATCCTCCTCCATTTTGACCTCCTTTTTCTAGAAACCTCTAAATCTAGAAGCTTCCTAGGAAATTTTAATTCCTCCCCCCTCTTATACTAAAATTCATGCTCATCCTCCATTGAGAAAAATCATGAAATTTATTATCCTCTCATGCCAAACCTAGTCTACTTGTCAAAGCCATAAAGCCAGCAAATGTTGTCAAAATGTTGTCTGTAAGCAATCCATTAAGCAAAAATCCTACCAATTTGGAGCATGATCATTGTCTAAATGATTGTAATGATATTATAATTATAGTATAATCATTTTGTCTACTTTTCATTGCTTGAATTTCTATCTTATTGCTCCAAATTTTGATTATTTTTGGATTTGGATAGATTTTAATAGCTCTTTGCATGTTACATTCGATTGTCCAAATTCTTGATCATACAATAACAATAAAAATATCAACTTTTCTAAATGATTTTGGATTCAATATCATCTCACCATATGTCACATGAAAGCTATGTGTTACACATTATTTAAAAAATCCATACAATTGATTTTTTTGTGGGGAACTATGGTCCTCTAGTTTTTGAGTGCAAAATATCTGTTGAGATTGAGAATAATATATTTAATAAATTTATCCACATTCTATACTTATTTGCAAAACTCATATCCATCTATCAGATTGCATAAATAGGTGAAGGAAAAACTATTGATTTTACACCTACCAATGTTGTAATTTAGAAATGGAAAATACCATTATACTATTATAGGCACTAGCAAGATTGATCATCAAACCATATTATAAAAAATTGACAACTTTGTTCTCACTCCACCTCCAAAATTGAGGATTTTACAAGCAAATTACTTGAATAAAATTTGACATGAGTGTTTTGGTCACTTGAACTATCACTCATTATAAGAACTTGGTAAAAATAACATGGTTCTTGATTTTCAAAAATTATCCTTCAAATATGGAGTTTGTTTGCATTATGCACTTTGAAAACAACACAAGGATCCATATTCCAAGGACAAATCTTGGATGGAAAGTGATAGATTACAGTTGGTTCATAGTGATCTCAAGTAACTCCATCATGTTTATTTTCATAAATATAAATACATGATTATGTTCATTAATGATTTATCACACAAAACTTAGGCATAGTATCTATAAAACAAAATGGAAGTCCTTGAACACTTATTTTTCAAAATTCTTGTTGAAAACATGTTAGAGAGAAAAAACTAAGCATCTCAAAATAGACAATGGAGGAGATTTTATCAAAAAATATATGATTAGATTAAGTGAACATGTAGTCATTAAACTTTAGAATATTATTCCCTGAACCCCTTATTATAATGGTTTAGATGAATGAAAAAATCACACATATAAGGAAATGTCCAATTGTATGGTACATTAAAAGAAAATTCCTCAATTTTTTCTTGAGGCAATCCAATGTGCACTCTACATTTAAAATCACACTTTACACTTAATAATGCAAGACATGAATCCTTAATAAAAATGTTTTGGTGTCAAGTATAATGTTTTGGAATTCAATATTTTTGGATGTAATGGATGGACACATATCCTAGATGATAAATAAACTCAATGGAAAGAAAGCTTTGTCTTTGTATTTTTGTTAGCTATTATGAAGATGTGAAGGAATATTTTCTTATTATGTTGGGAACCACTATTGTGATTTACTAGATAGATACATTATTTTATGAACAATCCTAATATTCTGAGCTAACATATTTTCTTCCTCCATTGGTTTATTCCTAGACATATAGAACTTTTAATTTTTGTTATGAATAACAAATAAGTTTATATGAAATTAATTTTGAGAGTCACTATAGTTTATATGATGAGCTATAATGGGGGAAACTATATTTTCAACTAGAATGCACTTAAAAAATCACCAAAACCTAAATCAAAATAGGTTTGCATAGATCATGACAAGGATGATGCATTGGTAGGGGATCTTAGTGATCCATGCATGACTAGATCAAAAAATTCATTTGGTGTTCCACACTTGGAAAAATTTGCAATGAGTTAGGATCTATATAATTATCATGAGAATTCTAAGCATCCTAAATGGCATGCATCTGAGGTAGAAGAAATTTATTTTGTCAAGAATAAAAAAATGTGGGATTTGGTTTCACTTTTGAAAGGAAGTAAAATAGTGAGGTGCAATTAGGTTTACCATACTAAGTATTAAACATATGGGTCTATTGATAAATATAAATTTAGGCTTATAGAATAATGTTTTTCATAGGTTGAGGGTGTTTACTAACATGAAACCTTTGCTCTAGTTAAAAAAATGAATTCCATGAGGCTAATAATTTCATTAGCAACAACATAGGGATGGAAAGTTCATCATATAAAATTAAAAATGTTTTATTGCATTAAATTTATATGAATAAATATACATGACAAAACCTATATGGCCCATCAATAGCTATAAATCTATCTATGGGTGCAATTTGAAAAAGTTCTTGTATGGCTTGAAACATGATCCTCGAGTTTGGTATGAAAATATAGACATGTTCTTAATCAAATATAGTTTTATATGGAGTCCTTTTGACCCCATAATATACACCAAGAAATTATATGGAAAAATCCTAATTTTGTTCCTCTATGTCAATGAATTAGTCATTATAGGGAGTTCCACCATGAATATTCATGATGTGAAGGCACGGTTAATGAAGTAATTTGAGATTAATGACTTGGCTTCTTTCATTTTTCCTTAATCTTCAAATTTCAAAAGGAATTTCTGTTAATAAATCCATGTATGCTTAGGACATAATCTATTTATTCAACATGAAATCCATATATTCCACCATGAATCTTTATTAGTCTAGAGTCAAACTTTCTACCAATTACTATTCTCCTTCGTTTGATGGAACACTCTACAAGAAATTAGTTTGAAGTCTTATTAACTTAACTCATACTCATTTTTATATGAACATAGGGTCAAAATACTATAATTACCCTCATTATAGCTATTATAAATCTTTTTAAAACATCTTATTGTATCTTTATAATATACTAGTTATGGGATTGAGTTCTTATCACACAATAAACCTTGAATTTCTAGTTACACTTATGGTGGAAAAACAATAGTTATAGGTCACAAATAAAGTGACTAAAAAGGTGATACAAATGATTTTAATTCAAATTTAAGATACATCTATCATTTTTTTTAAAGGTCTCATGAATTAGTCTTGTGATAAATAGACTATTATTTCTTCATATACTATATAATCTGAGTATAATGGATTTCTCATTGTTAATCGTAAGTTAGTTTGGATTTAGTGCTTGATTTCTAAGTTTGGATTTTTAAATATAAAAACCATGATGATATTGTGATATAGTAAAAGTATTACCAACATCTCTCACATACTAATGGATCACCAACACATAAATCAAATTAAAGTTCATATGCATTATATTTGGTAACTGATACATGATAAGGTTGTTGATCTTAAGTATTTTTGGATAAATGATTAGGTTTAAAAAATCTTAACAAATCCCTTTATTTATTCCTAATTTGTTTAGATTTTGGGAGTGAAGAAGGCATCATTAAGGGGAGATGTTTTAGTGGTTCTTCAATCCTTCCCTTTAAACCAAAGTACATCTTTAGGGGGTGTTAATACATTTAATTACTCATACACTCTTGTATGGTTTTAAGATACACTTATAAAAATATATTGTAAATATATAGATATGCAATAATTATGTGCACAATTATCCATATCTTATTAATAGATAATAGTATCAACTAATTTATTGACTTAATTGACTTATAATGTTATTAGGAAAAGCACTATTTTAAAAAAGACTTGTTTTAAAAGTTTACTTCAATGAATATTTTTTATCCGTATAATCTACTCTCCAAGCTTGACCATAGCATCTTTCTTATCTATATAAGATCATAAAGGGATAGTGGTAAAGGAAACATAATGGAAGAGAGTTAATTTATTATACTATAGGGAAAATATATTAATCTAAAGATGTAGCAATGGTACTTAGAATGATTTTGTGTATTATATTTCTTTAAGATTTTATTAGATTTATATATTTTATGTATTGTGGGTGTTTATAATATAGTATCTATAATTATTATAGATAATATTCATTAATATAATGTTAATATTGGGACGTATGGGTTTATTACTTATTCTTCTAGGGTTTATGTTCATTTCCATGTGCATATATCTTTCAAACCCTAAAATGTCCCATCCAACATATTTTGTGTTTTATACATATGTGATTTATACTCAACCTAATGAATGTACAAATAATGATATAAATGATGACATAGATTATTATGATTATGTGAATGGCAGTATTGAATATTGGTATGCCAATGATGTATCTTTATACAATGTTAGTGATGGTGATGTAGTTCAAGATAATGTTGTAGGTCATATGAAAGATTTTGGTTCTCCCTATCCTTCCATATATGTTTCCTATAGTCATGAGGTAGAATAAGTATGTAATAAAATGAAATCAGCACATGCACTTATTCATACTATTAAGCTTATGAATGTACTTGATCAATGTTGTTTATATACATTAAAGAAATGGATATATGAAAAACATGTTTCTTCTCATGCTATTAATGATATTTTTACAATTCATAATCCTATGGATTATAATTAAGTTTCTAATAATATTAATTGAAATGATGATTATATTGATATTCAATGTGATGATGGTAATAACAAATGCATTAATACACATACTTATAATTTTAATGAATCTTTTACATCCATATATAACATAGATGATGAAATGAGACCCATGAATCCACCTTGTAAATCTATAGCCATTCCTTATATCCAAATAATATCCATGATGCATGAAATAGGTGACCTTTAAAAAAGAATTGATATATTAAACTTAGAATCTATAGCATCCAATTCTTAGGTTGATCTTGATGCTATACAAAGACAACTATAATGCATGGAATATTTACTCAGTCCTTATCCAAGAGGATTTATAATGCCTTGATCTCATTTATTTTATGGACATGGAGATCCCCATACACATCTTGCACACTTTTTATCTTCCCTTGAAAAAACATGAATGTTATGGGGTAGTATTAATAAAGGATTTCCACATAAGTTTAAAAGCTCCTGCCTAGATTAGTTTTACACCCTACCTATTGGACATAGATATTATTTCCTAAAATTAGAAGATACTTTATTATCTCATTTCACCATTGATAGAGGTCTTAAGTTACCATTATAACACCTTTAAAATTTTCAAAAAGGTTATTATGAACCCATGGAAAATTACATTTTAATATTTTTTTAAAAAACATATTACATTGTTTGATATATCAACCAACCGATTTTAAAAAGTAATTATTTTTTAGAAAAGGTTTTTTACCCCCAATTAGGGGGAAAGCATTATATCATGCTAATGGTTATTTTGGTTGAATTTAGTATTATATTTGTATAATATTTCTTATGACATTATAAATTCTCAAAGGTCAATAACATCGAGTCTCCAACGTGATTGTTCACCTAGAAGTGAATCTACATATAATGCCACCAATAAGGAAGCATCCTTCATAATCCCTACCCATGATAGTCATAGTAAACCTATTGAATTTTCATTAATAAATGAAAAACAAAGTGTTATTTTACAAATGTTACATGACAAGAAGCTCATCACATAACATTTTATTATATATCACCCCACACATTGTTTAACATAAGTAAGGGCAAGGTCATTGTTTAATTCTCATCAAATGAATGGGAATAGAGATGAAATTTTATTTGAATTACCCAAAAAAATGAACTTGTGGAAAATGGTGTAAATACATTTATAAAATCTAATGAAACACTAGTTAGCTTAATTCCTCTACCTTATCTATTTCATAATGTACAAGTCAGTGTATCCCATGCAATTTATAAGGGACTAATGGTCATTTAAGCTTTCATAGAAGGTGAAATAGGTAAAGAATTATGTTTGATCATACGATACAATGAAATACATTCACAACTAATTTTATTAAATAACTAGTGCATGATCAAAGTGATTTACAAACATAAAGTACCCATGATGGGTAATAAGGGAATATTACATTTATAATTAATTTTGAGCTTGAGATAATCAAAAAATTATTTTTTAGTGCCTTTCATGCTAAAACTAAATGTTATACTCAGGAAATCATGGTTATAACAAATGGAAGTGAAATTGAATAGTGTTAAAAATATTATTACATTTTATTTCCATGGATATTTGATCACACTACAACAAGATAATACATATGCAAGACAACATGAAAAATGACTTCTTGTGGGTATGCTTATGTCTAAAAGTGAAAAAATATGGATAGAAGCAAATAAGACCATTAAATAAATGTGCTAGAATGGTACAAAATAAATAATACATGGTCTCATGAATATCTATATCATCAATAATGAATAAATTTAATAAAACTCACATATATTTCTACATGTGCAAAACCTTAAATAGTAGAATCTCCAAAATCAATATAGCAAGGTCATCAGGGGCATATTGAGTACCTTGGTCATGTCCTACCATAGATTTATATGCATGCAATTTTTGGATTAGTTCCTCAGTAATATTTAATATAAGATGAGTACCTATAATAGGAATTTATAATATCCACCATAAATCCTTTAATATAACCATCATCTCCCTAGTTAGGAACCAAAAATTATAAGTATCAACATTCCACCATTATATTAAGGTAGCCATGATATGCATATCATATGACATGAATCTTAAATAGCCAACATACCTAATGCATGCCATTCTAATAAGCATGTAATCATTTTTTATAACCGTGAGACCTCATATGGTATTCAGATGCTAGTATATGTAGAACTCTCTCATGTGCATGTCTCCCTGTGAACAAATGTAAATAAAAATCCATATTCATTATCAACATAAAACATGAGAAAATATATACAATATAATAAATTAAACACTATACTAACTATTTTAATCTATTATGACTCTTTTGGAAATGAATATAAATTTGTGTTGGGATATTACTAGTTGGATTTTGACAATGTTGGAAAAAGGTTTGACACTACTAATACCCTATTGAAACTATCTAAAAATGATTAAAGGTGATGAAAATGAAATTATTTTTTTTAAATACTAAAAATTGAAGACAAAAAGTATGCTTTTTTGTAAAATATCGAGTCTAATTGATTCTCAACCTATTGGGATGTATGAAGTCACTCAAACCAATTAGAGGAAATGCCTCATTGGATAGGTATTAGAGTGGATCAACTATTTTTTTTAATAATTATGTAATTTCAAATTATTTCTATAAATATAAATCTTAACATTATTTATATGAAAAATAATTTGACCCTTATATTTCAAATTAAAGTTTTTGTTATTAATTCAGGTATGAATAGAAATTATAATATCTTTAATATTTTTTATCTATTTCATCTCTTATAAATTGCGTTTTAATACATGCAAAATGATCTTTCATACAGTGCCAAATTTTTGAGTCATTTATTGATATACACAACATATGATTTTATATACCTATATATACATCCTACAAATTTTGTCATATTCCTAAAATTAGGGGTAACTACGATACAATAACAATCAATTTGACATTCCCTTTGTAATTCAACACCTGTATCACTCTTTTATGAGTATATTCGATTCTCCAAAATGATGAAATTATGATTAACTCATTTTTATAAGCTTTCCAATAATAATTAAAACCAAATCATGGAACATTATTTTTCAAATGATATTTGTCTTCCCATTGAGGCATTTAACTAAAATTTAATCAACCTATACACATCCACCCAAGCAAGGGATGAAAATATTTTAATGCAACTGTATAGTTTAAATATATTCTTTTCTTAATATTACCAAGAACTACAAACATTGCTAACATGATAATATCTGTCAATACTTTATAAAATGATAAATACTATGGTTTGTATTTTAAAGAGACATTTAGATACATTTATATGTATATTTATAACAATAATTTTTAAGTTGTGATTATAGATATGTTGAATATGGTACACATAATATTCTATTTTAAGATAAGTGACTTGCAGGCTTCATCCCTTATATCAAAAGGAGGAACAAAATATATGTATTCTTAGAATATATGAGAATTTTAATGAATTTTTCATCTATAACAAGATAAAAATATATTATACATGCTTTTGAGAGGCATAATACATGATTTAGATGGGCCAGATTAAGCTTACACAAAAACATCACATGATTTTGAGACACATTCTAGGCACATTGGAAACATTTTAAATCATTCTTCATATAGATTACAAAATTTTATGCTATTTATAGGAAATATTGTGACATTTTATGCTATTTTTAGGAATAATTGTGATATTTTATGCTATTTTGAGGAACTATTGGGACATTTTATATCACTTTTTGTAATGTTTAAGACATTTTATGTTTATATTGAAGGATAGATGATCACTTTGGAGCATGGATTTTTCATCCATGTATATATTTTTATTTTATTTTATTTGAATAATGATATAATGATGGAATGATGGTACTACATGGGGAATGTATGATTTATAATCCATCTATAGGGATTGATTATTTTTACATGTGAACCTAGTTTTTAGGTTCCACAAGTACATGTTATTATCTAAGCACCCTTGTTTAATTCCTTGGCTAAGAGGAGAAAAAAACTAGAGATTTTTTTAGTATATGAGTTGGGTCATTTTGGGCCCATGGAATTTTCACTCCAAATTAGCAGGATCACTCTTCAAAAGCAATAGAGGACATCATACCACTAGGTATATAGATTTTTTATTATTTTAGGTATTTAATTTTTTATGTTTATCATATTTTTATGTATTTGGGAAAATAATATATCTAATTGTATTCATGATTACTTGTAGGTAAACATTAGACACTATGTGACATGGGGACAATGAAGAATAAAGTTCTAACTACAATGCATGCACACATTTTATTTTATCTCTTTAAACTAGTACTTAGTATAGAGTTTAAATTCTAGATTAAAGAGGAGGCATTATTAGCCACCCACATTTATTATGAGCCTTGTTTTCACAACAATTTTCACATGAATTTTCACATTTAAACTCTCATCATGAATTAGGCTCTTATTAACATATTTTATCTTTGTATTTTACTCCTTTTTTTCTTAGTTCAAACACACACTCTTATATTTTATCTCTCTTTTCAATTATCAGTATGTCATGGGGATCCCTTGCTTGTTTAATATTTATTTTCTCTCTTTTCTTTGTGCTCAAGATATTACCAGATGACTTAGACTATGACAGCTACTTGTAATGTCTAAGATTTCCAACAATGACCTCATATAGCTTACACACTTTTATAGGGTCCATCACCCTTGGTTTTGGTCTATTTTATATTTTTGGGTCTTATTGGGTTGGATTTTTGTGCACCATTAGTTTCCTATATCAAACTTGATATATATATACATACATACATACATATATATATATATATATATATATATACAATGCCACTAAAGGCATTTTAAGGACAATTATTATTGAGATAAATGCATTCTTAGCTCCATTATTTTTACATTTACTTAAACATATTTATGAAGTTTATAAAGTATAATTTTGATTACACAAATCAGTGGAATGGTTATACCAAGGGAGGACCTAAGCGAATTTGAATTTAGACTTGCATTTAAATGATTTTGTGTACACATGCACACATATATGAGATAACTACATGCATTTTTATCCCTCTTTAGATTATTGAAACATAGGAAATGCTTAGCCATTTAGTGAAGATTTGTTGGGGTAAGTTGGCCCCAAGATCACTAACACTTTTTAAAGATTTTATTGATCTAAGTGTCTTACTAGGGTTTTATAGTAAAACGATGCATTTATATGGTTTTCATGTATTATCACAAAAATTTAAATAAAAAATATGGAAAGATGCATATCTTCCATTGGTTTGAATGAGTTCTAAGATTATAGATGTTATTGGAAAAGTTAGATAGTATAAACTACCATAGGGATATGAGTTTTTTGGTAGTGTCTTAGAGGATCTAAGGTATATTCCACTTATAGGATTTGTTTTTCATATGATGTTTATCCTTTTATGATATTTTAACCAATTCCTTAATTCATAAATAGTCTATATGAGCTAAGTATCTTATCCATTTAGTTAGTCTTGCTTGTCAAAATTGACTTAGTGTAATATCAATTAATTTGTTTCAATTTAGATTATCATGTTTGTTTCCATATTTATTATAATCTAAATGTTTTCATAACTTCATTTATTTTATATCTCTTGTGTAAAAAAATAAAATAGTTTAATTTTAAAGATAATTATATGAAATGAGATATGTGTAATGAATTGCATCGATCTAATGTTAATTCAAGCTTCAATTACATGTCATATTTAACCAATAAAGTATTTAGTTCACTATGAAATTTAATTAGGTAAAAATTATCCCTGTGAAATAAATTATGTCCATATAATATCTAGGTATATCATTATACACCATAGTGAACCAACTGAGTAAGTTAGTTCAATTTCAAATGTAATTAGGTTGAATCTTTCCCCATGCAATGAATTACATTTATCTAATGTCAATTAGGATTTTATTTCATGATTTATTTAACTAATAAAGTAGGTTGGATTAATCACATATGAAATTTTGGTTAAAGAGTTTCGTGCTAAGAATTACATCCATCTAATGTCAATTGAGGCTTCTATTACACACCATATTGAACCAATCAAGCATCTAGTTCAATGTTAAATAGAATTAATGATAAATTATCCTATGAAATGAATTTTTTCCATCTAATTTTTCTTTGGGATCCCATTAATTAACATAACGTAAGAATTTAATTTGAGTATGTACAAATAGTACAATAAATAATCCAAAAATGAATATCAATTCAATACTTGATTCAACATTAGTTAATATATTCATAACTTATTGCAATATTTATACATTTTATATATATTACTATTTAATATATGATATTTATATAATCCTAATATTCCATTAACTTTCCCTTAGTTAATATTCATCTCTCTCTAATACAACTCATTTATTCTAATCTATATTAGTTGATTTTCTATAACAACTCAATGTACACACACAATAAATAATATGACTAAATATAAGTCTAATACATCATTTGAATAATATGTAATAACCCTAGGATATTTCAAATATTATTTTCCCCCCTTAGTACAAACATATTTCAAAGTGAAATATTATAACTCCACATGAATTGGGACATACAGTCTGAAATGAACATCGATGGGTAGGAACACATCACTAATCTAATATAAGTAGTATGAAATAGGAATAATAATATTTATACATTTTAAATATATATTGGGAATGACCTCACTAAAAATATTATCAAATATAAGAACATAAAAATTATCCAATATCGTACAAAAAATATGGATAGGGAAAAAATCACTATCCAATGAACAATGCCACAAAAATTAATCATAATGAGATCAATTGAATTTATCCTTACTAACATTTACAAAATGTGAATGTAGACATGTAATTTATTCAACACAAATTTTTATTAAGTCTCCACTTTCTCTTCAATTTTGATCCTTTAGTTAGTTGGGCCTCATTAAGAATATATGAATGAAAATAATGGGATCGGGTCCTTACTATGCCTTCAATGGATATTGGCCACCCCATTGAACAACACATGTTTTTTTATGTAACTAATCATCTCAACTTGATCACAAAAAATTGTATGGTAATCACCAGATTGATCACCATCCTTAGCTTTAGCCAGTTTGGCATTAGTTTAGCTGAATCATATGTAGCTGGAGTACATCATCACTTCCATTAATGTATACAAGTCTTTAACTATGTAGTCTTTTTTGGTTCTTTGTTGTTTCACTAAAACATATAGCCAATATAAAATTTAATGAAAATATATAGATTATGGTTAGCCTCCCTCTATTTTATTCTAGCCTCCTTTAGACATGGATCACTTAGATAAATTGAATTTGATGGTCTTATGGACAAAAAGTCCCCCCATGATGCCCACCAATGATTCCAGTGTTAGTTTTTTTGGCCATAAAATTCACCCATGTACATATAATTATTTTTTATATATTTTTATATAAAAATATTTTTTTCACCAAGGAATTAAAATAAATCCTTTTTCCAAAATTATTTAAACACTATTTTATAATGTGTGGCAATATTGACTCCTAATTTAGAACATAAGATATTAATTTAGTTTTTTTGGGTAAATTAGATATTTTTTCCCCAAAGTTTAACTATGATTTTTAAATATAAAAAAATTATGAAAAATAAACTATTAAAATCTATTATTCCCTAATTTTTAATAAATCTAAATCATTATACCAAATCTTTAATATAAATCTTTCCTTACATCAAATTTTGGCATGAAACATACTCTTTTTTGTTGGCCACTTTTGTTATGGTTCCTCCACATTTTATCTTCAAATTATAAGTTGGTTCACACTAGGGTTTTGATTAATATGTAACTACTTCTAAATAGGATTAAAGGCCTCTCCCTAAGTAAAATTATTTCAAGATTCTATTGTAATATTCTATTGCACCTAGATTTTAAACAATCACATCTTTAAAAAAAAAAATCATTATACTTGCATGTTGAATCTAATGAAGATATACAAAAAATAGATGTTATACGTATATTTATCTTATTTTCAAAAAAAACATATTACATCATTATGATATGGGTAAGTAAAATATGTTTGTTTTACTGAAAGGTATCTACTATAATATTTCTTATAGTATTTTATTAAATTTATTCTTCTTTGTTGTTTCACTTGCATATGTTACTAATTATTCACCAATCTAAAATCTAATGTTTTTTAAAACTCTTATTGCTAACATAAATGATTTACATCAAAGACAACAAATTTTAGTATTCTAATCTACTTAAATATGCAAGAAAACTCCATTTAGACAAATGATCTACAACAAAGACAACAAATTATATTATTTTAAACCACACAAATGATCAAAAACAAAGAAAACAAACTCTAATATTCTAATGCAATAAATTATGCACAAATTAATATCAAACCAATATTGAAACAACACTAGTTAATTTATTCATAGCTTGTTGTAATATTTATAAATTTTATATATCCTATTGTTTAGGATATGATCTTTAACTAATCCCAATATTCATCCAACTATAATTTAGGTAATCTTCATCTTTCCCTAATATCACTCATCTATTATAATATATAGTTCAGTTATTACAACAAATCATTATACACACTCATCGTAACTAATATGACTAATTATTAGACTAATACATCATTGTAGTATGATTTAATAAGCATATAATATTTTCAAAATCACCCTCTTAATATAGACATATTTAAAAATGAAAGAAATCAAACTCCATAAGAACTAGGACATACTCATAGTTTGAAACAAACATCGATGGGTGGGAACACATCTATAATCCAATACAAGTAGTGGGAACTAAGATTGATTTTTTTAAAGACATATTACATATGTAATGGGAATGACTTTAATAAAACTCTAATCAAGAATAAGATCAGACAAATTATCTAGGTTTCATAAAAAAAATGGATAGGGATAAAGTCACTACCCAATGAATAGTGTCACACAATTGCTCACATTGAGATCAGTTAGACTGAGCCTTATAGACTTTTATAATGTGTGAATAGGTACATACATTCTATTCAAAACTATTATGGCATGAGCCTCTAATTTATCTTTAATTTTCATCCCATAGTTGGTTGTGCCTCACTAAGAAGGTACAAATCAAAATAGTGGGACTGAATCCTCACTATGCCTTCAATAGGTGTTGGCCACCCTATTGAACAACACATATATATTTATTGTAGATAATCATTACCATTTGATCATGAATAATGTTATGTAATAAATGGATTGATAATCATCATTGGATTTAGTTGGTTTGTAACTAGTTTAAAGATGAATTATATGTAGCTTGAGTACATAATCACTACCGCTAATGAATAAAACTCTTTAGCTATGTAGTATTTTTTGTTTCTTTGTTTTGTGATTACAACAAAAAACTAATCTTAGAGTCAATAATAAACTTGATATTATGATTATCCTCCTTCCTCTCTTTTTCTCTTGCCTCGGGACATGGCTCACTTTTTTGGATTGAACCTGATGGTCCTATGTAACACAAATCTCTCCATAATGTCAGCCAAAGGATTTAGTGTTAAGTTTTTTTTTTTTCTATAAAATCCACCCATGTATATAAAATTATTTTCATAATAGTTTTTATAGTAAAACAATAATTTTTCTTAGAACTTATTGAATTAATATAATTCCTTTTATCAAAAATATATAAACGCTATTTAATGTGTGGTAATTTTTTCTGAAATTGACTCTTGATTAAGAAGATATAATATCAATTTGGTTTTCTCGAGTGAACTAGGAAAATATTTTTTTTCAAATGTCAAAGTTTTATTTTATACATATATATATATATATATATATATATATATGTATATGTATATATGTATTATAAAACTTTGACATTTTTTAAAAAATATTTTCCTAGTTTACTCGAGAAAACCAAATTGATATTATATCTTCTTAATCAAGAGTCAATTTCAGAAAAAATTACCACACATTAAATAGCGTTTATATATTTTTGATAAAAGGAATTATATTAATTCAATAAGTTCTAAGAAAAATTATTGTTTTACTATAAAAACTATTATGAAAATAATTTTATATTCATGGGTGGATTTTATAGAAAAAAAAAAACTTAACACTAAATCCTTTGGCTGACATTATGGAGAGATTTGTGTTACATAGGACCATCAGGTTCAATCCAAAAAAGTGAGCCGTGTCCCGAGGCAAGAGAAAAAGAGAGGAAGGAGGATAATCATAATATCAAGTTTATTATTGACTCTAAGATTAGTTTTTTTCTGTAATCACAAAAAAAAGAGCCAAAAAATATTACATAGCTACACACACACACACACATACATACATGTGTGTGTGTGTGTGTGTGTGTGTGTGTGTGTGTGTGTGTGTGTGTGTGTGTCCAAAATACTATGATTCTCTATTTTTCTATAAATCTAAAACATTATACTAAAGCTTTAATATAAATCTTTCCTCACATAATCATTTGCCATGAGGAATACTCTCTTTTTTTGGGCACTTTTTCTATGGCTCCTCCAACTTTTATCTTAAAATTACAATTTGTTTAATTTTGGGGTTTTAATTCATATGTATTGCTTCTAAATAGGATTAAAGGCCTCCCCCTATGAAAAATTATTCAGGATTCTATTGAAATATTATATTACACACATATTTTTAGCATTCATGTATTTTTCACATTATTTTTGTCATACTTGCATGATAAATTTCAAGATGATATAAAAAACAAGTTTTAGGTATATTTATTATCTTTTAAACAAAACAATAATGTCAATCTGATATGGATAAGAAAAATATGTACATTTTACTGAGAGGTATATGTATACACATAATATTTTCAAACTTTTATCACTTATTGACACTTTGTATCTTGCAAGAACCTGTCAAGTCTCAATATTTCTAAATGCACGCCTTAAAGGGTGCACTAGGAAAGGGGTGGGTAGACCATTGGTACTTCGCAAGATTTTTTCCCTTTTGTTACTTTTTATCTACACACTTATCTCTCAAAACCATTATCCCTAATCTTGTTCTTCTCTATTATACCCATCCCATGCATTTGCTACATTTTATCCTCTTTTTCCTCACCTAAAATCCATTTTTTCAGTTAGCTATACTAGCTTGATTGAGTCGACCCTGTATAGTTTCAAGATATTTTCACTTAGGAATTAGGTTAGCCTTTGGCCAACCTAGTGCGAGACCTAGTGAATTATTCTTATAAATTATGCTAGGTTGGTTGGGTCAACCCTATCAACCAAGATTTTTAGAAGGGTCAAGGTTCAACGTAAATTAAGAAGTAAGAGAAAATGAATATCTGCTTATTGACCATTTTACTTGAGAAATAAAGCTTAGGGTTCCATATTTTATTTAGAAATATAAATCTTGTCTTGTGGAGAGAAGTCTTTTGGATGCATTGATAGGTTTTATAGCCTAGAGCTGATTTGTCTTTGCCATTCTTACATACCACAACAACCTCTTGTGAAACACCTTGGCCAAGGGAGAGATTGAGGCTCGGTGGGTTCATCTCCAAAGGTAAGTATTCCTAACTTTATTTCTCTTTTTCAATAGTAGTTAGATATGAATTTATGCTTCTCTTCCATGCATTATGATTTTATATACATTAACATGAGTATATGTCTTCTATGCATGTTTAGTTTTATTATTTCCAACCTCGACTTTGTGCCACAAGCTTTGGTGAGCACTATATTAGATTTAATTTACTTCTTATTAGTATAGGTGAAATATCAAAACTTAGGACCCCCTTAGGGTTATTACCTAACTATTTTAGACTAAAGGCTTTAGAACCCTCCCTAACATGGTGTATTGTGGTAAAAGATCCCCTAATTAGGTCTAGGAGATCCCTATATTGGTCATGTTCCTACTTAATAAATGTATCCCTAATCGGAAGTGTATGGTATGATATACCTTCTCTGAGATAGGATTGATTTATAGACATGATGTATTTTTGATTTTATATATTCTATTGAACCCTACGTGAATCTAACCCTTGTAGGTTTTTTTCACTTATTTCATCCTTTTATCATTTTATTTTTCATATAATTATGATGTTGGGTTGAATGTATCGACATAGTACTAACTTTTGTGTGCAGGTTTGAAACATAGTCGCATCAAAATGAATTTGTTCTATTTGTGCAAGTTTTCCAAAATTCTAATTCAACATACTAGGTTGACCCTATCAACCTTGTACACTCTCAGGCATCAAATTCAAACTACTAAGTTGACCCAATTGATCCTATACATTCCAGGCACTCAGCAATAAGTTTATACAAAGCTTGGTCGACCCAATCAACATAGTTAGCAAGATTTGTAAGCATTTATCAAGGTTCTTCAATAACAATCTCACTTCTCTACATCTTATAACCCACCAAGGTTTCTTTCTATCTTTCTCTCTCATTTATTATAGTTCTATTCTTCATAATTTTTAGTCTTTAAAACCACTCCTGTACAATCAACTAGGTCAACCCCATATATGTATTTCTATATTCTATGTGTTGTTTGGAAATCTAGGTTAACTCTATTGATGTAGTTCACTTTTAGAATTTTTTCTTCCATAGTATAAAGGTGACCCTATCAACCTTATTTTGTATTTTATGAATACATTTTTGACTAAATATATGTTATACTATGTTTCAAAGTTGGAATTAACCCTTATATGCTAGTAATTAGCTCATACTTTCATTTTTTGTTGCTTGTATGCTTAGAATAAATCACATAGTCTAATTAGATGGTTTTCATTATACCATTTAGTTTCACTATTTTCTTTTTTATTCACACATGACCAAATCACAAAATCTTAAAATGCATTTTAACAATTGTCTACCCAAGGCCTACTTACTTGGATTTCATCACCAAGGGGAAAATCGACTTGGTTTGTTGGCCAAGTATAAACACATGGTTAATGGTATATTTTGGATAAGCATCAGACACCCTTATCATTTAGGTATGTTAAATGAGGGGGTATACCCCAATACCAAGCCCATATCATTGCCAATACAAATCCATTTTAGTCCAAACATCTTGAAACTATCCTTAGATTGATTTCTAGTTCCTTACTTAAAGCCAACTTTTTATCACATCTAAACTTATATTCTAATAATCTGATAGCATTCAATTTGACCACTTAGTTATCTTTTACTTTCCAATTTTATTACTTGCTCTTTGCTTAATTATGTGTTGTATTGCAAAAACTTGCATTACCTAGCATTGGTGCAAAATTTTATGTTGTGTATCTCAATTGAATCAACCTCATTGATCCAATTGATTATGTTTTTCCCTTCAATTATTTAATTTCAAAATACTTGAAAACTTATTCTCATTTTAGTACACAGACATTTCAATCGATGTAGTATCTTATAGACTATCTATTTTTCCCTGTTTTTTTGCTAGGTCAACCTAGTTGACCCTATACACTTTTTAGCCTCTATCTGATATGCTAGGTCAACCTTGTATAGTTTATCCTAGTCAACCTTGTATAGATTGTATTCCCTATTTATTATGCTACACTAACCCAGTCGACTCTATATAGTTTTTATCACTTCCTATTTCCTTGCTTTCTCATCTCTTTTACCTGGTTTAATCTTTCTCCTTTATCATGATTTTTTTTCAAGACAACACTGAGTTGAATTCAACAAACATGATAAGTTTTACCAACCCTCATAGGGTCTCCCATACACAAAGTATGGATCCTCTCTTGGATGAGAGTAATGTACACATAGATACTCACACAATGAACTATGGTACCCTTCCTCATTCCTCTTCATAGCATAATCCTCTATTCTCCCTAGAGGATCAACCTGAATTAGAGTATACCCCTAAAATGCTTTTCTTTATTTTTGAATATTATTAACATCAAGGAAAATATCCCTCTACCATTTACCATCTCATGATTAGTGGTCAATCTAAAGAGATTCATTCACTTACTTCCACTTCTAAAATGGATTTGGGGGTACCACTTTCTTTGATTCTCAGCCTCTTCCCTTGATTATGATCCCTTCTCATACCATGACCTCTTCTTATTTAAATTTATTCTACCTCCATGCCTATTATTTCCACTAATATTTTAGGTTCTATATCTAGTGGGCCTTTCATAAGATCCATTATCCTTAATTCTTCTACTAGTGCATCATTTTCTAGCCAAGGTAATCATGTTACTAGTGTTTCTTCTTCTCATCTATTCATTAGTCCATATTTTACCGCACAAGAAAAATTTTCCATGAGTTCCTCAAATTCTCATAGTTCCTCTCAAGCTCATATTGACACCAATAATGATACCCAAGCCACTAATACCAACTCTGATGCTTCAAATAATGCTAACAATGCAATCCAAACCCATCAACTCTTATTACAAACACTTAATCAAATGAATACCTTTCAAGCTCATAATACAAATCAAATTATGAGAATGCAAAATCACCTTATCCATCTTCAAACTCATCCTCAACCAATGTCTTCGGGCATGCATAATCAAAATGTTTCCCCTCCTCTTAAAGATTCCCATGTCAATCTCATTCCTCAACCTCTTTTGGTGAACAAAACCATTAAGCATCTTCAAAATTAACTTCTTAAAACTCAAATTTCTAATATTGATATAAGAGGTATCACCCATACCATATATTATAATGGATCAACTGATCTTACCCTTTATCTTAAAACATTTGGAAATTTTTATAAGGATTGGGTCAAATTGAACACCTTCACCACTATAAGATCTTAGCCAAAACTATTATTGTTGATGCTTTAGATTGGTAAAACCAACTTAAAACTCATTATATTACTAATTTGGAAGATTTATTGAATGCTTTAGTTTAAGAATTTCAAACTAGTGATCATCCTAAAAATACTTTGACCCACTTCATAAATTGTAAGAAACTTGAAAATGAAACTACCCAAGATTTTTTTAAAAGGTAGAAAACATTATCCAACAACTGTGAACATAACATCGCTAATGATAACCTTTTCCATCTCTTTACCAATTTTATTTTTCCCAAGTTACAATATTGATTCCACACTCTCTCTACTTGGACTTTGGTAGAGGTTATTGACCAAGATAAACATCAAAATTTATTTATGCATCAATTTAATCCACCCCAACCTTCTACGGGTCCTCCTTTCTTACTTAAGAATAAGAATTGTAATGCTAACAAGGATGGTGTCATAGACCCTTATGACATCATTCACAATATTCAAGTTGTTGTTCTTAACCAATCTTTGGAACCAGCTCCCTCTTCTCAAAAATACACCAATCCTCATTTATCTTCACCTAATACCATCAATGTTCACAAACTTTTATCCTCAGTTAAATTTTTTAAATGTCTACCTAGACCTCTACCACAAGAACTTGATCCCACTCGTCTTATGAAATCCTGGTATGATCCCAGCAAGTTTTGTTGGTTTCACACTAGTTGGGGTCATTCTCATAAGACATGTAGGCAAATTCATAATTTAGCTATGGATTTTATTATTGGTCCTAGATTTGATCATGATTATATCATTCAAAAACATCAACAATCCTATCAAATTAATTTTAAGGCTCATGAAACACATACTAAATCTCAAGCCTTGAATCAAGCTAATACTCATTTGGCTATCTATAAAGACCCTCTTCCTAATCACCAACCTAATCAAGATAACCAAGACAATCCCACCCCTTCCACCAATAATATAGAAAGTCTTGTTAACCCAAATATTTAAGATAATGTGGTTAATATGACTAATATGCGAAGGGTGGTTTATTTTATTAATCCTCAACCTATCAACACTCCTCTATTTTCCTAAACATTTCATGCTATTCATAATTCTTCTCTGATTCATTTAAATGAGTTGGGGCAAGATGACCTTATAACTTTTGATGAACCAATTCCCACTTCTCATTTGGATAACACTTCCCATTCAATTTCTATCATCCCTCCATCTTCTTTACCTAACACTAATAATCAAGCTTCTCTCAACACTTCCTTTGCCAACTCTCAACCTACATTTGAACCAACTGCTTCATCTTTGTAACATAATTTACAACCTTGTTCTAAAGTTCCTCCTTCTTATCAACACAAATTTTAATATACTTTGTCTCCTCCTTCTAAGGACCTCATTCAACACTATGCACCTATTTCTAACAATCTCCTCATGGGTTATGATGAGTGGGATCCCATTATGGAACTCACTAATACCCCATCCCAAATTCCATTTATTGAGCTTATAAGGACCTCTCCATGTCATAGAAATCATCTTATAAAACTCTTATTCAAAATGAGCATTCTTCATCCTCCCCTAGTAGGACATGAAACAACGTTATCTAGATCTGAAGATAGCATATTACAATAATGTGAAGAGATGTCTATCCATGTTGAAGAAATAATGGACACTTCTCTTTCCTTAAAATTTTCTATCACTTTTATGATTCTCATTGAGATTTTGATTTGTTTGGATGATCTTCCTTTATTAATTAGTGTCCAAATTGGTGATATCCAAGTCAAATGTGCCTTGATTGATAAGGGTTCTAGCACCTACGTTGCCTCTCTTGATTTTATCAAAATCCTTGGATATTATAAATACAATCTCAAATCCACATGTAGTACATACCAAGGATATGATCGAAGGTAAATGCTTCCTTTATGTTGTGTGTGTCTTTCCATTATTGTCCCACATATCACCATTCATGTGAAGGTGATGATATTTAACTTTCTTCTTTCTTATAACTTTCTGGTAGGTCATGGACTCACCATATGAGAGAAGTTTCTTCTTCCACTTGCCAATGTATTAAATTCCCTTACATTGGAGCCATTTATAGGATTCAAGGTGACACTAACCCTTGGAATTTTAAATAATTCCAAGACCATGGTGTCTTTGAGATTCCTACTCTTGAACCTTTGCCCAATGTTCCATTCCTTGAGTCTCAATGATTCAACTTTTCCATTAATTCCACTCAAGGTTACAAAGATCATCCCAAGCTCATTGAGAATATTCTTCCTAACCTCTTAGATTATGATGATGATGAAACTAATGAGATCAACCTAAATATTACAACCTCTGATCTCTCATCTCATCTCATTTCTCAGTTTCCTACTTCATTACAGCCTTGTTCTCACAAACCTCCTTGTGATGATATTCTCGTTATCTTGACTACGACTCGATATTCTCTTCACCACACCTCATCAAATGACATGGTTTTTATGCCTAATTTTCACACTCTCAATTTTTCTATAATAATATGCTATTATTCATACTCTACCATAGTGATGAATTAGTCATAAAATCTAAAACTGCAATCGGGGACCCTAAGTCAATTATTGTTATTTATGAATATTCATGATTTCAATTTAATAAATTGGTAATTATCATATTTATAAATGCATGTTTGCATTATAATGGTTTTATAAATATTTTTTGGATCAATGAATAAAATTAACACATATATATATGATCAAATGAATGTTACAATTTCAGTTGTAGATGAATCGACAGTCAGATTTTAACATGTCACAAGTTAATTTTTAGTTTGAAAATACATAGAATATCAATTATCATAATGTTGATTTACAATTTGTTTAAAATATTCAAATGAATCAAGTATTAAATAATCCAAATAAAAATATTTGATTACATTGATGGTTTTAAAGGTGTCATGGTAATTTGGTCACATTATTATGTGCCATACATGAGCTTGTGATAAATAAATGTTGAAATTATAAGGTTTATTTAATAACCTAAAATAAATCCTAAAGGGTTCTAAATTTAATTATACATACTTCATTATACAAAGGGTCCTAATTCAAACATTATATATCCTAATTTCTAAAGTGATATGAATAGATATTTTGGGGATCCTAATGGCCACTCAAGATTATTATTTCAAAGATTAGAAACTTAACTCTATGTATCAAGGCATAAAAAATTTATTGGAAGGTTAATTGGATTAACCTAGGTCTATGTCTTGACATATATAGTTTAGAAAGGCATAAGGTATTGGTGATTCCAAAGGCATTGTGATCTATGCTTCAAGACTTGCAAGTTGAGTTGGCCTAGTAATTTAATGTGAAGCACAATTGATGCTTTGAGATCATGCTAAGATCTCTGGTGGTTTGAGAATTTAATGAGGGAATACATGCCTTTAATATCAAATTTTGGTAAGATTTTTATCAAAGGAATTAGTAATTACTAAGTTTAATAGCATTGTTAGTTCAGTTAATAGAACGCTAAACATTAATATTGATTTTGATAGCCAATAAGAATAGTACACTAATGCACGATAATTACAATGGAGATTTCTTATTACAAATAGATTTCTTTTCACTATTTTGGTCATTTTTGGAATCTTTTTTGCAGAAGCATCACTCTCTCAATTTGGTTTTTGAAGTTACAGATGGGATTTTTGAATGGAAAGCTTAAAGGAAAATGTATACAAGTATGCCTTGAATAGAATGAATGAGTTTTGAGGAATGTTTTTGATTTTTTCAATTAAGTTTTTGGTTGTATGGAAAGAATATGGTTTTCCATCTGCATGTTGATAAATGTTGATGAAGTTGTTAGTTTAAATTTATGCATGTATATTTTGGGAAAGTTGAATGATGTTGTTAGTTTAGTGGTTGAAAATATCACTTCTTTGTATAAGATATTGAAACAAATGACTTTAGTTTCTGATATATTCTTGACGGATAATGAAATAATAATATGGGGCTTTACCAGTTTGGTTTCAACATGATATTTGAGAATATATGAGGCTTTCTTTTTGGAATATGCATACTAGTCTAATTTTTGTGATATATATATATATATATATATTTTGCAGTGATGTTTCAAAATATTATTCTTAGTTTCAAATCTTGATTAAGATTTTGGGTTTTGAACATTTTTATATAATTTTGAAATATTAGGTATTTCAATATTTTGAACTTGAAGTTTCATGCATGCATGGCTTTTGAAAGATAAACTCTTCATGATCATTTTGAGGAAATATGGTGGTTTGAGCTATGTTTAAAAAGTAATGGAGATTATTTTATGATATTCTCATTTTAGTTTTGGTTTTTTAAAAGGTTTTGGTTGTTACTATGTAAATTCTTTTGGGTATCTCAGTTTTACAGTTTCACACATATATGGATTTTGAAGGAAAAACTCTACGTAAATCATTTTATGGAAATATCTTATGTTTGATTATGTCAAAGATTTGATGGAAAATATATTACGAATACATAGTATTTTGGGTTTAAGTTTTTCGTTGTCTGTTAGAAATACAAGGTCTTTGAGACATATCAATTTATATTTTAAGCTTTATTTTTTTGATATTAAGTTTTGGTATTAAACAAGTTCAGTTTATTCACAAAAATATTATTTGAGGTCAAATGTTTTATGTGTGAAAGGTTCCTATTGTAATTTATTAAAGGAATGCATGCAAAATTTAGTTCTAGGAATTATACAAATCATATATATTTTAAAATGATATTCAGACAGTTATAAAATATGGAAAAATATGTGGAATAAAATTATGAAGGATATAAATTTATTCAACCATTATGATTTCTATTTTATTCATGATGTTGAATCATGATAGTAAATGGGAGATAAATAATGGGTTTTTAATTGATCTTGATAATTTATTGAATTTATTTTTATTGTACAAAATTTGTAAAATGATCACCTACAAAAAATTTCATGGTCTTAAATTTGATGGTCAAATGACCATCATCACAAACTAGAAATTATGTAGTTTGACGATCATTTGAACATCAAATTTAATCTGGCTATAAACACATTAAAATTGTAATTTTTAGAAAAGTGAAGGTTGTTTTATGGAGAGTTTTGGTTCATCTTTCATGTGATATAGTCAAAATATTTTTACTATCAAGGTATTTCATAAATAATTTGTTTTTGAAAGCATGGTATTGCACATGGAATAAAGCAGTGAAGTAAATTTTGGAGATTTGATATATTGTTTGGATACATATTATATATATGCTATTGAGTAAATTAAAATAAAAAATGAAATTAATGTAAAGATGAATTTCATTTAATATGATATGTTATTTGATTGTTTATTGATTAATCAATATTCTAAATATTTTGAGTTGACTAAAAAGGGGTCCCCACCCATTAAGAATACTTGGTCTAAATTCAAATATTTGATCTCTTAAGACTTTTAAAAAGTTTTAAATAATTTTTAATTTGAAACTGCCAAATTAATTGATTTTTAAAATCATTTCATAAAGTTAACAAATAACTAATCAAAGTTAGTTATAACTTCTTTTTCAACTAACTTTAGAGGTTTATAAGGAGATCAAGGATTCATTTAAAAGGTGAGGAACAACACAAGTATTGAAGACTTATACACTATCAAATCAATCATTTATCTCTCTCTTCTATGCAATTTCTCTAAGATAACATGACTTTTGTAGATAGACCAATGGTACTTTCTTTGATAGTTGAGTATACTACTTAGACAATGTAAGTATATCCAATTTTCTATTCTCATTTATAATTGATTATCTAAATATTGTCAAGTTTAATATCTTTCGATGATTATAGCATTCAATTCTATGTGAAGAATCTGAGTATTCAACTTGAATAATGATAAAAACATCATTTTTTTGTGATAGATTGTTGATCTAATTGATTTTAAAATTTATCTTTGAAGATATTTTATATGAAGGATATTGATTTCTTAGATAAAATTGATCTAATTTGCTAAGATGACTCTTATTTATTAAGACTTGAAAATTTTGTATTGTATAATGTATTTTATTTGTTTGAGTTTATTTTCTAGTTTAGTTTTCATTTATATTAGTTTACTTTATTTGATAGTTTCTGTTTATTTTTTATTTCTTTCTTTATGTTAGTATTAGTTTTAATTTAGATTGGATTTATTATTTTTAGTTTCTTAATTAGTTTTTGTTATTTTTTATCTCTTTAGTATCGTTGAGTTATGTTTATTTTCTTGATTGATTGAGGATTTGTTTATAAATTGGTTTATCATCTTGTCTTCAATTGATTTTTTATTTTTCCCTTGTTTATTATCTTTGATGATCATTTATGAGTATGGACATAAGATATAATTTTCAACAATTTGAATTTTTTATCCTTTAAGATATTGTCTAATTCATATACTTTGTTTTGTCAGATAGGTTAGATGATAGTTGATCTCATATGTGAGATTGAGTTATATAATATTGAAGGAATTATTAACTTCTTGGATCAAAACATTGTTTATGAGTAACTCTTCTTGACATAGTTGATTGTTATGTTGTGTTTGATCAACTTAATAAATATTTGTAAGCTTGATTTATATTTATTATTAATTATAGTAATCCATAAAACTTTAAAAGACCCATTTTCATACCTTAATATTGACTCTTAGCCATAAGGTCCTTTACAATTAAATTGGTATGATTCCATCTTGACCTTCATAATAGGAAAATGGGTTGATTTGTTGGCATGAAATTTTTCATCATTAAAAAATTTAGTGACTTCACTGGGAACTTTAAATCAATTGTCTTTCTTTATACATTCTTGTCTTCACTCATTCACATTACCATAACTAATCATCAATTTTTAGTTCGTGTTAGAGGTACAATCATTGAGAGGGGGGTGAATTAGTGAATCAACATATTTCAAAACTAAAATCTAAATACTTCAAACGCTTAGTCATACACCTTAATCAATCAATAGAAAAAAACCTACTCATAGCAATGAACATTAAATATAAGCAAGATAACATAAGATCTATGTGGAAACCCCTCTTGGGGGAGCAAACCCACTTTCGATCCTATAAACACATGGAATACTTTTCCTATAATATTATTACAAATAATATACTTTAGTGAAGCACCCACTTCATAAGGAGTACTAACCCATGAAGATTACAAAAATCAACTTGCCTAAGATGTTGAGCACCAATGCAACATCTATGAAATGAAAAAATACATAACTCTTTATTGCTTCTCAATATGATGGATAAACCCTAAAAATAATCTCCTTAAATTCTCTTCACTCATTTAAACCTTCACACATAAGCAAGGCATCCAAAACCACCTTTTGGATCAAACTACACACTTTCACTTGTTCTCATGCATCAAACCTATAAATTCAACATTAGAATTATGACCACAAGGTCATACATGTAATCTGCACTCTAATCTTCCTCTCAAGACATCTACACATCTCTCACAAACTTCAAAAATATTTTTCTTATCACACACACACACACACACACACACACACACACACACACACACACACACACACACACACACACACACACACACACACACACACACACACACACACACACACACACACACACACACACACACACTTGCAAGTAGCCCAAATATGCCTTCTACTTATACCACTTACTTGGTCTAATCCATATTGGTCAGCCAAGTTACTTACCATACTTGTATTAAACTTTAAATATGTCTCCACACACATTAAATGGGTAAAACAATCCATTCCATAGGTTGGATATAGTATTTAAGACTCAAATCCTCCATTAAGCCTTAATGAGACCAAAAACAATTAGGCTTTCACATCCACACATTACTCTTGCAACCTATTGGACCACCTTCAACTTTTATCAATGATTCAAACATATCATACCTATATCTAATATCAATTTTCTCATTTTCATATGGGTCCATGCCACTTAGAACACCAACTCAATACTTGAACCTACCAATTAGGTTTCCTTGTTCTTTAGGTATTCATATATAGAAAACATAGTCTCAAACTTTTGAAGCAAACACTCAAACCTTTCACATATTCATATGATTATATCACATGGGTGAAACCTTAAATACCTAATTAAACACCTCCATGTTCTTTATACACTTCAACACAAGTTATAATCACTAAAAACGACTCTCTCAAAATGACCACTCAGGCTAGTCATACATAGTCAAAATATAGTTATATTATTTTGACTCTCTATATCTAATCAGGGGTATATCGTGAAATTTACTAATTTTTAATAAGCCTTATATACATATATAACATCTCCATACTCATTTTATTTTTTATTTATACTCATAACACCTTCAACTCACTCTTGTAACATGGTCACTAAATATGTCAGTGAATTCAACAAACACAATCAACTTCTAAGCCTTTGTTCACACTGAATATGGATTGGTCAAACCTCCATAATCCAAATAGATAGTATTCATGTATTATAAAAAAATTTATAATATTTATATCATCTTGAAACATTAAAATATTATCAATAACTCTTCAATTATCCTTCTCATGTCATTTATAAAATATGGTAAAACATACAGTCAACTTTGAATCTCAATATCTAAATTTTACAAACATTAAAATCTTATAATAAAATTTTATGTGTGAACCTTGAATTAATTTAAAATTTTTATTTTTAATTATTCATAAAAAATTTCATATATCAAAAGTTATTTCTCAAACACTGCAGACTCATTTTTCCTTTGTTAATTTGAATATTCAAATTCTAACGGTCATTATGTAAATATTAAACATCAGACACTTTGTCATCATATCATGATCCCTATAAATATTTAATAAATATGAACCATAAATTACCTCATAATTATCCTAAATTTAACCTATATTCCCTCACCATAGATCCTACATTTGTGCTTCTGAATCATGCCACTTGGCAGCTCTACATGATTTTTGACTAGTTTTTTCTTTGTTAATTTGAATATTCAAATTCCAACAGTCATTGTGTAAATATTAAACGTCAAACACTTTTTCATAATATATTAATATATATAAAAAATTAATATATACACACCATATTTTTCCTTATAATTCTCTTGATTTTAACCTGTAATTGCTCACCATTGATCTTAGATTTGTGCTTCCATGATAGTGTCACTTGGTAACTCCATGTGTTTTCTGCGCACCATGTACCATTCAGTCAATGTGATTACACCAATTGGTATTTATACATTAAATCTGATCATATTGTAAATTATTGACTAAATTAATTACATTGATCTCTAATTGCATAATCATATGCTCATTGTTGATCTGAATCTAACAAGTTTCACGCTCGTTGTAGATCTATTGCTCAAAGTCTGTGATTATGACACATGTCACTAATGCATGTAATATTTACTATTTAAATTTTAACCATATCATTATATCCTTATTTTTTTCATATTAAATTCTTATTTTTATATTTTTTATCTGATTAAACACTCACCGTACATCTTCAAGAATGCAAATTTGGCTAAGTATAGAAAATTAGTGAACTCTGTTTGAGAGGCCAACTTTACACCTTAATAACTTATACTAAACTCAATTTATAGACAGGAAATTTTAACCATATGATCTTATCACATATTTAAATCTATCCATATAAAAATATAATCTTGAAACCTTCACATGTATGAAATATGATGACATCAAACTACTTACTCAACCTTGTCTGCCAAGATGACTACTTGAACCTAGACACTCATATGAATGCTTTGATTAATTAATTTCACTTTAATAATAACTATATGAACTCATAATACCCCATGGGGTCTCTAAAAAATTTCCATGTCGTCAATAACATCCATTAATTACCTATCTAAGTCAAACACTAAATAACTATGTAATAACACTGAAACACACTTTGTCATTGTCATTCTAGCACACATGACACCTCATCAACATCCTTGATCACCTTGGATATTTAATTGACAAAAATAAAAATAAAAATCCCCCTTTATCATTAATTTCAAACACCAATACAAAGCTTATGCTTAGACTATATCTCTCTCTTAAAGTGCATTCTCCCCCTTTGGCACAATGATAAAGTAGGCTCAACTCCTGATCCTACAGACCTAAAAGTACTTAAAGTACCAATAATATGAAAGGAAAACCTATAATATATTATTCAAAATACCCCTCATATTTTTAATACCTCTTCTTACCTTGATATCCTTAAACATGCTTCATGACTACACTCTTCTTTTTTTATACATAGCTTTTATGAATACAAAACATATATGAACAACAAAAATTACATGAAATTACCTTGAAAACATTAAGATGGATTCACCATAAGTTACTTGAGATTAGGAACCCTTTTATCACCTTGGTATTTTGGAGAAAGAGACCGAAAAGTCCACTTCTTCATATTAGTCTTGGTTAAAGGCCTTGTAACCCTACCTAGACTTTGTAGAGCCCATAAATTTATGTGTATAAACCTTCATAATTTTAAATTCAATATATGGATCATTATAATATTAACCATCATACATATAAAAAATAATCACTTATCTCTTCTTCTGCAACATACTTCCTTCACAAACCTACTAGCCAATTAACCCTCCATTTACACCAATCCTTCTCCATAAAACCAATAATGCACTTCTAAAATACTGTGAAAGACTTTTGAGCACCCATTTGGCCATTTACAATAATTAAACAACCTAAAATCTCAAATCATTATGCAAACCATTTTTCCAACATAAGCAAAAACACTAGGTTTACAAGAGAAACTCGGTCAACACACCACCTTCTGATCAACACCCATATTTGAAATGTTTCTCACACCTAAAATTCATCAATACACACTTCTAGATCAATTTTTGAGCTTAGAATCCTTTAAGAACCCATACTTCCTATACCATGGTTTTTTGACCTACATACCCTTAAGCACAAACTGTGAAACCTGAAAGCAAACAAAATTATCCAATTGCACACAAAAGACCTTCAAAAATTGAAATCACATGGAACACACTTGAATGAGGTCAACACTCCTTTATATCCCACTAATACACCTTAAAAATTTTCAATTATTCAAATTACACCTAGAAATATTGATACCCAACCTGCAGACCTTGCATATACAGTAGTCAACATGCCAAAAAACTAGAGACTAATCATGACAACATTCTGAGATCACCAAGCCACCTAATCCACATTTTAAAACAAAAATAAATTGATCTTAACTCTTTTTTATCAATTATATTCTGCTACATAGTCCTCTGATCCTAGGACCTAACCATTTACAAAGCTCCCTTTTTGTTTATGCATGAGGATTCAATACATTTTCAAATCACCTAACTTGGTTTGATCAAGTTATCATATCAACATACTTGAGTTAAAAATTATAGTAGACATCTTCATATCTCCACCATGATTGGAACATCTCACATATTCTCCCCCTCACATTATGCATAACTCTTCAAGCCTTTCAAACTATCTAAGTTAGATCCCCTTAACTCCATGCTTCACTTGGATTATGACATCTTCAACAAGTCTTCTCAAAGAGATAGATCTTTATATGCAATATAATATTTTGACAACTCACCATACTTGATTAGACACCTATATATATTCATTTCCTTCTTATATATCTTGTACACATAGCTTCATTCTTCATTACTTTGACCAACTAGACCATCCTTCAAAGATTTGATCAAAACTTTGACTTCAAGATTAGTATCCCTAAATATATTTTTTGAATCATTCCATTACAACACTTTGGATTATATTCATAAAAACACATTTCTCCACCTTATCCAATCACATTTTTAAAATATTTTTCTTGTCCTATAACATAAACTAAATCTCAACTCCATCCACCATGCTTCTTCTTATTGTTAAATGTCTCTTTGAAGCCTATATAGAGACACCCTAACCCACAATATCCTATAACAATGTGAAACTAGGAGTTACCCACAACTCTTCATATCCTTCTCCTCCTTGGTCATTTGATACTAATAGTTCTTCTTCTTCTTAGGCTTAAGATAAGAAACATGCTCATCCACTACAATATTCTCATTTTATTTTAAGATAGGATTGACAACATATGGAGACAACAAAGATTCATGACATACCTTTTTAATTGAAGAAAGAACCTCATCAATGGGCATTGTCAACTGATGTTCTTTACATAAAACTTGCTCAACAATAGTAATATTTTCTTTTGGATCCATACATACCTCAGAACTAGCTTCTATTATCACTTTAGTCTTTCCTTTGAGATTGGTCTCTTCATTCACAACATGAGAAGATAACAAGTATCCTTGGCATTCTTCAACCTATGTAGTATTTTCTACCATGGAAAACAATCCACTTGGACCTACAAACTAATAATGGCACATAATATCTACTTTTGGTTTCCATATTTTAGCTTGCCTTCTTTTTTGCACTCTAGGAGTCTGATTGAACTTATTTTGACTTAATGGCCTTTTCTTGCAAAACCTAACAATGTGACCAATCTTCTCATAGTTGTAGCAAACCATTCTTATTGAAGTGCACTCATCTTGCCTTACCTGATTTGGAAAAATATAGCAATGTGTCCCATGTCATGACAACTATAACACTCACTTTGACTCATAGCACTTGATTGATGATTCCATTCATAGTTCTAAGTAAACTCATTCTTGTAAGGTCTTCTACACTCTCTAGCCTTATGACCAAATTGATTACAAGTGTATCAGTAACCATTAAAGTCTGCATGCATTATTTCATTTGGTTGTCTAATTTGATTTATCTTCCTTCTATTAGCAACTTCATCTCTTTACCGATTGTTGATCTTCAAAGTCTGATTGTTCTCATTCTCAAAATTCTTCAAGTCATCATGAGTAGTATTCTTTTGTTCCTTTATGTATCCAAGACTAGTTCTATCACTTACACATTTTTTATTTCTCAAAATGTTATCTAGATCAATTGATCCTTTTTCAAACTTCATAAATGGCTTCACTTGACTTGAAGTCTTTTTCAATTCATATCTTAAATAACCAATCTTAGTTACATACCTTGAACATTCAAATTCTTTGGCCTTCAAGTTTTCATTCATAGTCTCTAATTGATCATTAAGAAGATAGACTGAATTTTTATACTCGTTAAAGTCTTCATCTATTCTTGCCTCAACACTAAATTGCACCTCATAGCAATTTATTTGAGACTTAAACTTCTTGGTTTTCTTCTTCTCAATCTTAAAATATTCAAGGGCATTCATCAACTTAGTATCATAGTTTACCTTGTCTTCTTCATCATCTGTATCACCTAAACCACATCCAAACCATGTAGATTCTTCTTGATATGAGTAGCTACCTTCTTCAACCATGAAGAGAGATTCATATTCAGTAGGACCATCATCTTCATGATCATTCTTAGAATCACTACCATCATTCTCATCAGATGAGCTACAATATCTCTTGGTGTAGAGAATATTCTTATCTTTGTAAAACTTCTTTTGCCCATTATACCTTATAAAACTATTCTTACTTTTATCAGACCTAAATTTATTCTTGTCATTATCATGATCTTTTTCATATTCTTCATTATCATTTACCTTATGCTTATGAAGACACTTGTTGGAAAAGTGACCTATCTCTCCACAATTAAAACATTTGAAGGGAAGTTTACGCTTAAACTTGCCTGAACCTATATTTAGTTTTCTTGTTAACAGAGTTATTAGTTCATCATTATCAATGTCAAAAATCTCATTATCCTTAACCTTATTACCTTGTAACATCTTCTTTAACTTCTTTTCTACATTAAAATTGGCTTCTTTATTTGGTGGTTTATCCTTATTAGCTCTCATCTCATAGGCAAAAAGAATGCCATGTAATTCATCCATCTTCATTTTGGGATCATGAATTTCTTCTATAGTAAAAACTTTTGAATAAAATTTTAAAGTGAGAGACCTTAATACCTTTTGTACTAAAGTGCCTTATTCAATAACCTCTCCCATGCCTTTTATCATGTTCATTACTCATCAACTCTTAGAAGATAGGAAGCCATAGTATCATCTTCCTTCATTTTGAGACTTTAAAATTATCTTTGGTAGGATTTTAGTATGGTTAACTTGACTTTTGAATCTCCTTCATAGATAAGCTAAAATTTATCCCAAATCTCCTTGGCATACTTTCAATGTATTACCTTAGTGAACTTAGCCTTAGAAAGACCAAAAATGATAACATTCATAACTTTAGAATTGTTCTCACTCAGATTCTTATCTACAACACTAGTTGAAGGAGGAGGTGGCATGGAATAACCATCCAAAATAGATTACCAAGTGTCAAACCCCAAGGACATGATTTAGGCCTTCATTGTTTCACTCCAAAAATTATAATTGGATCCATTAAACAACAAAGCTTACTTAATAAAGAAACCTTGAGAACTTGTCATTGTACCTAAGATTACCTTCAAGTGGTTAAACTTGTACAAAAAGTGATGTTTTGATACCAATTATTAGGGGTAAAATCACTGAGAGGGGGGGTGAATTAGTGAATCAATATATTTCAAAACTTCAATCTAAATCCTTCAAACCCATAATCATATACCATAAACAATCAAGAATTAAATAACCTACTCATAGTAATGAACATGAAAGTAAGCAAGATAACACAAAATCTATGTGGGAAACCCCCTTGGGGAAGAAAACCCACTCTAAATCCCGAAAACACATGTACTAATTGTATTATAATATGATTACAAATAAGAGACTTTAGTGAAGCACCCACTTCACAAGGAGAACTAACCCCTAAAGATGGCAAGGACAAATTTACCTAAAATATTGAGCACTAACATAACATTTATGAAATGAAAAAATCCATAACTCTTGATTGGTTCTCAATCTAATGGAGAAACCTTGAAAAATAACTTCCTTCAATCCTCTTCACTCATTCAAACCTTCACACACAAGCAAGGCATACAAAACCACCTTTTGGATCAACTACATACCTCCACTTATTTACATGCATCAAACCTATAAATTCAATATTAATATTATGACCACAAGGTCATACATGTAATCTTCACTCTGATAAATACATCCAGATATCTAACACAACCTTCAAAAATATTTTTCTCATCACACATACACACACTCACAAACATCCCAAATATGCCTTATACCACTTACTTGGTCTAACCCATTTTTGTCAAACAAGATGCTTAGCATAATTTTATCATACTTAAAATAGGTCTCAACACACATTACATGGGTGAAACACTCCATTCCATAGGTCAACAATAGTCCTTAAGACTCAAATCTTCCATTAGGCCTTAATGAGACCCAAAACAATTAGGCCTTCACATCCACATGTTACTCTTACAACCTCTTAGACCACCTTAAGATTTTGAAAATGCTTCAAACATATCAAACCTATCTCCAATATCCCTTTTCTAATTCTCATATGGGTCCATTCCACCTGGAACACCAACTCAATACTTGAACCTACCAATTAGGTCTCCTTGTTCTTCAAATCTTCATGCACAAAAAACACTATCTCAAACTTTTAAATCAAATATTTCACATATTTATATGATTATATCATATATTTTAAACCTTTAATACTTAATTAAACACCTCCATGTGCTTTAGACACTTCAACACAAGCTCTAAGTGTTAAAAATAACTCTCTCAAAATGACCACTCAGGCTGGTCATACATAATAAAAATATAGCTATACTATTTTGACTCTCCATATATGATCAGGGGAATATAATGACATATAATAATTTATCATAAGTATTATAGACTTATATAACATCTCCATACTCATTTTATTCTTCAATTATATGTATAACACCTTCAACTCACTCCTGTAACATGGTCACTCAATCTGCCAGTGCATTCAACAAACATAGTCAATTTCGAAGCCTTTATTCATATTGAATATGGATTGGTTAAACCTTAATAATAAAAATAAATAGTATTCATGGATTATAAAATACTTTATAATATTTATATCATCTTGAAACATCAAAAAATCTTTAATTATCCTTCTCATGTCACTTGCAAAACATGGTAAAAAATATAGTCAAATTTGAATATCAATATCTACAATTGTATGAACATTAAAACCTTTTAATCAAATTTTTTTATTGACATTTAAGTCCTTTAAAAATTAATTTTTAATTTATCATCAAATTTTACATATATTAAAAGTTATTACTCAAACACTATAAACTGGTTTTTCCTTTGTTAATTTGAATATTCAAATTCCAACGGTCACTATGTAAATATTAAACATCAAACACTTTGTCATCATCTTGTTCTCTCTAAAAAAATTTAATAAATATGCACCATTAATTTCCTTATAATTCTCCTAAATTTAACTTTCAATCCCTCACTGTTGATCTTAGATCTATGTTTATGTGATTGTGCCACTTGGTAGCTCTACATGCTTTTTGTGCACTCTGTATCATTCAGTCAATGCGCTTATGACACTTAGTATTTATTTATGAAATATAATCATAATTTGACTTAATTAATTCTATTTATCTCTAAATACATGATCATATACTCACCATTGATCTCAATATGATAGGTTTCATGCTCTTCATTGATCTGCTGCTCAAACTTCATGATTATGACACATGTCACTAGTGCATACAATCTTGACTATTTGAATTTGAATCATGCCATTAGATCCTTATATTTTTCATATTATAGTATCATCATTAGATATTTTATTCAATTAAACTCTCACTGTAGATCTTTGATAATGTAAATTTGGCTAAGTATAGAAACTTAGTGAACTCTATTTAAGAGATCAACTTTGCACCTTAATAATTTCTACTACACTCCATGTCTAGACCTAAAATTTGAAACATATGATATTATCACATATTTGAATATATCTATATATCAATATACTCTTTAAACCTTCACACATGTGAAATATAATGACATCAAACTACTTACTCAACCTTATTTGCCAAGATGACTACTTGAACCTAGACACTCATATGACTACTATGATGAATTCCTTTCACTTTCATAAGCACTCATAACACCTCATGGGGTATTTTAAACATGCCTATACCATCAATAACATTTATAAATTTTTTATTCAAGTCAAAAGTTGAATAACTATGCAAGAACATTGAAGCACACTTTGTCATTGTCATTCTAGCACACACACCTCATCAACATCGTTGGTCACCTTAGATAAATCATTAACAAACCTCAAATAGTTCATAATTATCACAACCTTGTCACCCATATTTTGATTCTAGTTTCCTAACTATTTTTTGATCAATTATGGAAAATATCGATGAGCTTACTCAAGAATGGCTTTACATCAAAAGCCTAATTTAAAATCAAGTAGATCAAAGTCTAATAGCTTGGTTCACGCTTTATTTGAAAGAAAAAGAGTCCATAGGAGAATATTTATTATGCTTTATTTCAAAATTAAATTAAATTATTATTCCTTTTTGACTAAGTGGTGATCTTTTCTTTCTTTGTTCAAAGAATAACTTGCTTGAGAATTATATTCAGATTATTTTAAAAATTAGTATTATTGACTTTGGATTAACCTTAAAATTTGCTCATATTCGAAGGCAAAATCAAGATTTCTATAAGTTTTTCTCACTCAATCATGATATGTTCAAATGCAAAAGATTATCTATGTTAATGTTGCATTTTGAACATGAATTTCCTAAAAAAAATTCTATGTTTTTTGTTTATGATCAAATCATGACATGGTATACTAAAAATATGTCTCAAGAATTAGATTACAATTTAGATATTTCATTAGAATGTTTTGATTTGGATTTTTTATCAGATTTAGAATTAGAGAAATTTAATTCATTCAGTCAATCTAATCAATCATCTGATAACATATTTTCTCTCAATTTTGAGTTATTTTCTAATAATGACTCTTTTTCAAATAAAACTACTCCTGAATTTCTTTTAGACATATCTAATGAAGAAGATAATGATGTTTTGAAGAAAATTGAACTAAAAACTCTTGACTTATATATGAAATTTTCTTTAGATTTTGAATTTGATTAATTTCCCAATAAAAATTATTCATCTACTTATGATTTTATTACTACCTATAACAATGTAAAATCTAATTTGAATCCTTTTGATAATTATCTTATCACTTTTTGATTCAAAAGATCATGTTGATAATGAAAATTATGAACTCTTTGATGTTGGATTTAGTATTATAACAATAAAAAACTATGTTTGTGATGTTGCAGACATTGCGATAAGCAATCAACTAAAGTTGAGTATGAAAAGTTTAATTTTATAGATTATTCAAATCAAAATATGAAATTAACAAGTATGATATTTTTCATAAGGTTTTTTCTATAGAATTTAAATTACAAGACATGTTTAATAACATTGACTATGAATGTTTCAAATTTTATGACCCTTTAGAGTTGGAAACAATAGATTTTACTCAATATGTTAAATCGGGAGATATTCAAAAATATTTAGAAATAATTGAACAGTCAAGTTAATTTATTGATCAAGATTATCTTTATCCTAACCTTAAAAATACTCATCTCACTCCAAATCAGATAGATAAGCTTTCATATATAATACAAAACCAAAAAATGGCTAAAAACACAGATAATCGTGATTTAATTTTATTTATTCAAGGTTATTTAATGTGTTTATCATGTTATCTTGTTGCTTTCAAATCATATAGCTTGACTTATCATGAATATTTGCATCCTAAAAATAATGTCTTTCATTATAGTTATATTGGAGGAGATCTCTTATTGTTTATTCTTATACCTCATTTATTTATTAAGTTTTATTTCTTTGCTTTTGTTAATTTTTAGTTATGGTGTATCCTTCATTTTGTCCCATAGTGGATGATTTTTGATGTTGGTTTTTTTTTTTTTTTTTTGGCCTATAAATATTTTGTCAATTTTTCATGTTTTGCTTTTCTGTTTCCATTTTGGTTTGTGTTCTTTTCTTTTCTTATTGTTTGTTTGTTTTCCTATTGTTGTTTGACTTTTAATTTTGAAAAGATCAATAAGTGTTACAAATGAAATAATTTTTCATGTTATGAGGGAGAATGCAAAGATGCTACAATTCAGATGTAAGTGTCAATTATTTTTAGATACTACTCCTTGTAAATTTAGTTTTCTTTATATATGAATAACATATGTTGATTTATAACTAGTTGTCAAAATTTATAATTTATTTTTAGATATTGTATTTGAGACATGGGTATTTGTGTGTGAATCCAACCCAAACTTCCCTATTATATCATTCCCTTTCTTTATATCATGATATCCAAACATCTCATCCTTTGTTGAATTTTATTAAAAATGGGTTCGTGCATAGTTACTTTAGAAATGATTTACTTGGATCACACTCTCAAGTTAATGTTCTTATAATAAGCAATTTGATTGTTACCCAATTTCATACTTGAAATTGGATAGCAAGGTCACCAATGTTATACCTAATTTTCACACCCCTAATTTTTCTAAAATAATATGCTATTATTCATACTCTGTCATAGTGATGACCTAGTCATAAAATCTAAAACTGTAATCGGGGACCCTAAGTCAATTAGTGTTATTTATGAATATTCATGATTTCAATTTAATAATTTAGTAACTATCATATTTATAAATCCATGTTTGCATTATAGTAGTTTTGAAAAGCATTTGTGGATCAATGAATAAAATTGGCATATATATATATAATGAATGTTACAATTTCAATTGCGGATGAATCGACAGTCAAATTTTAACATGTCACAAGTTAAATTTTTAGTTTAAAAATACAAAGATTATTTATTATAATAATGTTGATTTTGAATTTATTTAAAATATTCAAATGAATCAAATATTAAATACTCTAAATGTAAATATTTGATTACATTGATGGTTTTAAAGGTGTCATGCTAATTTGGTCACATTATTATGTGGCATACATGAGCTTGTGATAAAATTAAGGTTGAAATTATAAGGTTTATTTAATAATCTAAGATAATTCCTAAAGGGTTATAAATTTAATCTACATACTTCATTATACAAATGGTCCTAATTCAAACATTATTAATCCTAATTTCTAAAGTGATATGACTAGATCTTTCAGGGATCCTAATGGCCACTCAAGATTATTGTTTGAAAGATTAACAACTTAACTCTATGTATCAGGGCATAAAAGTTTTGTTTGTAAGGTTAGCTGGATAAACCTAGGTATATGTCTTGAGGTATATAGTTTTGAAAAGAATAAAGTAAGGTGATTCCAAAGGTAATGTGATCTATGCTTTGAGACTTTCAAGTTGAGTTGGCATAGTAATTTAATGTGAAGCATGATCGATGCTTCGAGATCATGCTAAGATATTTGATTATTTAAGAATTCAATGAGGGAATATATGCCTCAAATGTCAAAAGTTGGTAAGATTTTTAGCAAAGGAATTAGTAATTACTAATTTTAATATCATTACTAGTTTGGTTATCAGAATGTTAAACATTAATATTGATTCTAATGGCCAATGAGAATAATGTATGAATGCATGGAAGTTAAGATGGAGAGTTGTGATTACAAATAGATTTATTTTTACTATTTTGGTCATTTTTGGAAGCTTATTTGTGGAAGAGTCACTCTGTCAATTTGGTTTTTGAAGTTGTACATAGGATTTTAAATTGGAAGCTTGTAGGAAAATACATATAGGTATGATTTGAATGGAATGAATGGGTTTTGAGAAATGTTTTTGATTATTTAGATTAAGTTTTTGGTTACATGGAAAGAATATGGTTTTCTATCTGCATGTTGATAAACGTCAATGAAGTTGTTGGTTTAAATCTATGCATGTATATTTTGGGAAAGTTGAATGATGCTTACATTTTAGTGGTTAAAAATATCACTTATTTGCATAAGATATTGAAGCAAATGACTTTAGTTTTTGATGTGTGTGTGTGTGTGTGTGTATTTTGGAAAATTTGAATGATGCTTATAGTTTAGTGGTTTAAAATATCACTTCTTTGCATAAGATATTGAAGCAAATGACTTTAGTTTTTGATATATTCTTGACAGATGGTGAGGTAAGAATATGGGGATTAACCAGTTTGAACATGATATTTGAGAATATATGAGGCTTTCTTTTTCAAATATGCATACTAGTCTAGTTTCTATAATATTATAGAAACCATATAGAAACCAGACCAATATGCATATTTGAAAAAGAAAGCCTCATATATTCTCAAATATCATGTTCAAACCAAACTAGTTAAGCCCCATATTCTTATTTCACTGTCTGTCAAGAATATATAAAAAACTAAAGTCATTTGCTTCAATATCTTATGCAAAGAAGTGATATTTTTAACCACTAAACTATAAGCATCATTCAAATTTTCATATATATATATATATATATATATATATATATATATATATATATATATATATATATTACAATGATTTTTTGAACATACCATTTACAATTTCAAAGACTGATTGAGATTTTGAGATTTTGGGTTTCGAAGGTTTTTGTTATTTTGAAATATTAGGTATTTTAGTATTTTAAACCTGAAGTTTCATTCATGCATGGGTTTTGAAAGATAAAACTCTTCTTGATCATTTTGAGGAAATATAATGGTTTGAGCTACGTCTAAAAAATAATGGAAATTATTTTATGATATGTTCATTTTAGTTTTTTTTTAAATGGTTTTAGTTGTTACTGTGTAATTTATTTTGGGTATCTTAGTTTTATAATTTCATACATATATGGATTTTTAAGGAAAACCTCTACATAAGTCATTTTATATAAATATCTTATGTTTGATTATGTCAAAGATTTGAAGGAATATATTATGAATACACAATATTTTGTGTTTAAGTTTTATATTTGCTATTAGAAATACAAGGTCTTGTTAGCCAAATTTGGCCTACATACCAAACTTTTCTAGATCTGGGATTGAATCTAAATAGGGTCCCCTTGGAGAGTGATCCCATAGAAGAAGGATCAAACAAACTTTAAATGAAGAGCACAAGTTTTTTACAAAGATTTTGAAACACTTTAATCTTAAAGTGTGAATTTGGCAATCTCAAGAGACTAGACGATCATAGCATGTCTTGTAGAAATGAGTGAAGTAAGTTGGTCATGCATTTAATAATTACACTTGAGGAGTCTGTCATATCCAAGGAATTGCATGAGCATGATTTACTTTGTCCCAAGATCATCCCCTACAAATTTGGTTCCTTAATGAGGCTTTTATTTCATGATACAACTCTATAAAGTTGAGCTAGAAGAATGAAAAGTGAGTGGGGACATCAAGTTAAAGCTAGGGTAAATAGATATTTGAATTCAAATGTCCTAAGGTTGATTGTAGATCTAACAAGTGTCAAGATCTTGGGTACTTAAATGAATATCTAATGGTGCATAGGTGAGGCTAGTGTCAATGGGTCCATTAGATATAATGATGCACATTAAATCATACCAAAGCATATCAATGATGATCAGAGATCAACACATAAATAGATCCTAAAAGTAAATAAAAAGTTGACAAGTGTCCAAATTATGGAAGCCAAGCTAGGATCCAATGGTGAATGGAAATCTGACATAGTTAATGGGTCTAACTAGATCAATGGTGCACATTCAATCATACTATGAAGATCTAATGGTGTGAGAGAAGGTCAAAGAGTTAGAGGACCTTAAGATTAAAAAAAAATAACAAGTGGTATGATCATAATGGCTTAGTAGATCAATGATGTGCATTCTATCAAGAAAACATAGATCGATGATGCACATTCAATCAAATCAAGAAGATCGATAGTGCATGTGAGTTTAATAATTCAACAAGCTCAAGATGAATGTGAGGCCACCACATGGTACAAGTGCAGGGATAGATGGAGCTAATAGTATGATCTTGATAAAAAAATTAAGAGTTTTTAGGTGGCACATTTTTACAAACCCAGGTCAAGATCAAGTGCCAATATCAAAATTCAAAGCCTAAGACTTTAAATAAAGTCAAACTAGAGCAAGTATGTCAAAGGGATGCCATGGAGTTAGCCACATCATTTTTTATGGGTTTGTCACCAAATCTATTAGCATGATTATGACCCTTTTTTCCATTCTTGCACACAACAAATGAACTAGTAAGAAGCAATCCACATCAAAACAATATCATAATAGATTAATCCATCTATTATAATTTCTTGAAATCTATAGTTCAGCTTTCAAATGAGTTGATCTCATTTTTATAACCATAAATAGAATCAATGTAGGCCAAAAATATATTAAAAGAGACTGATACAGTTATTATGGCCATTTTCCAGAAGTAGTCTTAGAAATTATGATCTTTTCTAATTGCATCAATGTTGGGAAAGATTATCAGATCTTGGTCATTATGATCCCTTCTATAGACTTATACACATGATCTTCATCTCTCTCATCCTATTCTTATATAAATATAGGCTTCTAATCCTTGAAAATGATCCCTCTTTGGCATGACTAGACTCTACCAAGATTTGTACTGTAACACTTATTTGATGTAATAAAAGATTGAATTCCTCTATTTTGAAAGCTAAGTTAAAGTGTGTCTTATGAATTCATTGATGTGGTTAATTTAATGTATGTTTTATTTTCCTTTGTCTGAGTTTTCTCATCTTCATATAGTGTTTTGGTAGATCTTATAGGTTATTATAAGTGCATATATAGTTTGTTGGTTAGTGTGGAGGTGGACAACTACCCTCCCATGCTAGGTTGATATCTATTCAATGTTTTGTTGTAAATAATTATGTGTAAATTGATCAAAGAGTGAATAAAGTGATGTTTAGTAGTCTTGAATGTGTCTTATAGTGTGTCTTGTACAAGTATAAGGAACAAAACATTAGGTGCATCACCTCATTTTTATATGCTTTTAAATTATTATCAATCTCTCTCCCTTTTCCAAGTAAGAGCTAGTTTAGGTTTAGTATAGGTGATAGCCACAAAATAAAGATGGCCTTCTCTAGAGGCCTAACCCATGTTTAGGTGACCCATAGCCTAGGATTAGTCCCATATTGGAGTAGGTTTGAATAAGAGGACTTGAACACTCCCCTTCTCAATTAGGGTGAAATCTAGACTACCAATAATTCTAGCATACCTGATGGGACCCATTCTCCTTAGGATAAATAAAATTTAGAACTAAGGAGAAATATATACAGTAGCAAAAGACATATACCATCATCAAGAGTTGAATATCATTCAAGTTACTAGATAGCATTTTCATGCCAAAGGTTACTACAAGGTCAGTGAGTAAAGGTTTTCCCCTTGAATTCATTGAGATACCTTCTATTTCATATAAGAGAGCAATATTTAATAGGATAAGACCTTATTTATAAAATAAATATTTATCTCTTGGTCATCCTATTATCTTAAGTAGTAAATCTCCACTACCCAAATGGCTATCATGAATCAAGTGTTTATCCCATTCAATCGAGGTAGTCTAATGAATTTAGCCTATTTTGATGACATTCATATGTCTGCCCTTAAGATTATCCCATTATTTTTAGGAGAACATCAAATGATTTCTATTGAGCACATCCAAGATGTTTCCAACCTTTACTTTATTTATATTTTTATTCAAGATAAGGTGGCTATCAAATTGCTTGTTGCTTCTTTCAAAGGAAAAGCATTGCATTGGTTTAGAAATATTGATTTAAATTACATTTCTACCTAAGATGAGTAATGTGCAACCTTAGTTAGACAATTTGAATACAAATTTGATCACCTATCTTTAGTTGAATATCTAACTAACTTAAAGATATCTTCTCATGAGTTCTATCTAATTTTAACCTTAGATTCTAAAAGACATAAACTAAGATCCCTACAGTGATTAGACCATCCATAGAATATGCCTTCTTATATTATATAAGAGTCCTTAATTCTGATATTAGTGTGATGATACAGTCCAAGGGTGGTAATACCTTGAGAAATGCTTATGAGGTTACAATAAGAATAGAAAATAATTTGATACAAGCTAGTAAGCTTACTCCAAGGCCTCCAATGCCTATATTCCCAGAGTTGCAATCTATTCCACCCCCTCAAGGTTAAATTGTAGCCCCTTCTAGTCAAGTCAATGAGCTTGGTGAGCTGAAAGGTTTGATTCAATCTTTTGGAAATGAAATAGTACAACTAAAAAGGCAAAAATATCAAACTAATAGGCCTTATCAACATTAGAATCAAACCTCCTATCAACCTTTTAGAGATCAAAGGCCTTGTTATCAAGTATTTAGAGAAAACAAACCACCCTACCAATCACAAGGAGCCATAGTTATAACTAAACCATATGCATCTCTTGATCCTATTTCACCCTCCACATCAAAATTTATTATTCCCACACCAACTCAAATCAATTTGATGCATGAATCAATTTATCATCCATCCCACCTTAATGATGCCCAAGACTAAGCCTTGGTATCACAAAACATTACTATGCCACAAATGACACAAGAATATTTTTCTCTTCAATGAGGTCTATTAGAATTAGCTATACATCTAATGAATCTAATAGAAAGCATAAATAAGAGATAAAATAGTAATAGTAATAAATAATAACTATATATCTATTTTAAAAATTGAAATGAATAAATAACTCAAATATGATGAATTACTTTGATAATTCAATATTAATTTGATATTGAATACATAAATAGTCATTGCTTATATAAACCAAGGCATGCATAAAAAAGATCAGGGAACTTACATAACACATGTAGTTCAATTGATATCTGACTACAAGAATAGTGGAGTGCAACTCCACACTAACAAGATAGGTGTCCAACTTGTGTAAATGATCAACACAAGTTTACTAATTAATCAATCTTATTCTATCTTACCCTAAATAGTGGAGTGAAACTCCACTATAACAAGATAGGTGTCTAAGTTGACTACTAGCTAAACAAGCTTATCTTATCTGGTACAAAATATTAATAAACATAATAAACTAATTACAATAAGTAATTAATTCACCAATATAAATAATAAATATAAGTAAATGCAATAAATTAAATAAATGCACCAACACCCCCTATAATTAAAGCTTAGGTAGGGCTATGCAGATATGAGTCCTAGCAATGTGTAACCATATTAAGTACTCTGTACAAATAGGTGAGGAAAGTAAAAAAATCGAAGGAAAAAAAACTCCTCCTCAAAATGAAGGTCTAAGAGACCCCCCATGAAGAAATGATGTCCCCTAAAAAATTGATGTCCCACACCCCCAAAATAGATCATAAGTGAAGATACTTGATCTCAGTGAAAGGTTTGGTGAAAATATCTACAATTTGCTCCTATGTAGGACAATATTGTAGATTAATGATCTCTACATAAATCAGCTCCTTGATAAAGTACATATGGATCTCAATGTGTTTGGTTCTCTGATGATGAACTAGATTCTTTGAGATCTGGATAGTACTTTAGTTATCACAATAGATGACTGATAGCTTCTAAAATGGAACACCAAGCTTACTAAAAATATTATGAAGTTAAATAGCCTTAGTAGTAACATTAATAGTGCCATGATACTTAGCCTCTATAGATGAAAGAGCAATAACATGTTGCTTCTTGCTCTACCAATAAATGGGGCTAGATCTAAAGTGAAAGTTGTAACTAGAAGTAGACTTACAATCATCATAATCACCAGCCTAATCAAAATCTATGTATCCCACCAAGTCTAAACTTGTACCTACTATATAGTGAATCCTATATCTGATAGTGCCCTAAATGTAGCTCAAAATACACTTGGAAGCTCTCCAATGAAGCTCATGTAGTGTCTACATCAAGCATGAAACCATGTCATTGCATATAAAATTTTGGGTCGTGTATGAGTCAAATAGATGAGGATACCTACAAGTTATCAATACAATGTGGTATCAACCAAGGGAGTGGAATAATGAACCATAAGTCTAACTCCAAATAAGAAAGGAGTTAGTGTAGGCCTACAATCAACCATATGAAATTGAGATAAGTTCATGGCATACTTGGGCTGTGAAAGAGTAATCCCAGAAGAAGACTATACTATCTAAATCTTGAGAAAATATTATAATAGGCCCATGTCTATCATAAAAAACCTATCATGAAGTGCAGTCTTAACACTACTGATAATAGATGTTGTGCTCCCTATAATAATGAGATCATCAACATATAGAACCAAGTACAATAGTGAATCCTCCCACCATAGACTGTAGACATTCAAATATGAGTGATATCTCAAGAACCCAATGGAGAGAATAAATGTTTCCATATTGGAATACCAAGCCCTAAAGGCTTGTTTTAGACCATAGAGAGACTTCTAAAAGTGGTATAATAATGAGGAATCTTGAATGAAACCCTATGGCTACTCCATATATATCTTCTCATGAAGATCCCTATGAAGAAATGTGCTCTTCACATCCATTTGATGTATAGCCCAACCATGAGCTACACTAATAGCTAGTATCAAGAGAATAGAATTCATCTTAGCAATAGGCACAAAGGTTTCTATATAGTCAATGCCTTTCACTTGGGAAAAACCTTTTGCCACTAAACTTTCTTTATACTTATCAATATTTCCATCCACTATAAACTTAGTATGATATATCCACCTACATCATACTAATTTTCTTTCCTTAGGAAGAGGAACAAGATCCCAAGTATTATTCCTAATCAATGAGTCACACTCTTTTTCAATCACTAAATCTTACTCAACTATCCCTGTGTCTTCCTAAAAATACTATGGATCAAAAGCTATGGAAATGTAGGAATGTGGAAGATCATACTGTGACTCTATTATCCTTCTATTTAATGGATCCCTAACAAGAGGGTCTACATCCACCAAAGTCTATTTATCCCACAAAGGCATCAATGGGCAAGGATCTAGAGGAGGAGGAGGAGAAGCATGACCTACTAAACCCTATTGGGGAAGTATTACCTCATCATCCCTATGAGTAAAACAAGTAAGAGTATCATCATCACTTATATCTAATTCTTCTAAAGAAGAAGAATGATAAATGTTAGAAGACAAGTCTGAAGGACTTTTTTCAAATTAAACACTTGTCACTATAATAATATCATGTGAATTTAGATCAATGAGCTGATATATTTTAACACCATGAATATATCAAAAAAATATGCAAGTTTAGCTTTGTTGTTTTAAAACATGACGCTTGTCTGAAGGTATGTGAACCCATGTTGGACTGCCAAAGAGTCTAAAATGATGCACATCTAGTTTCCTATTACACAAAGATTCAAGAAGTGTTATCCCCTTTAAAACTTTGTGATAAACTTTATTCTATATATATGCATCACAATTAATTGCTTCCACCCAGTACTCAGGTACTAATGAGTTTGTATGAATCATACAACTTGTCATCTCTTTTAAAAATCTTTTCTTACTCTCTACTACACCATTTTACTAAGGTGTGTATGCAACTGAATGCTAAAGATCAATTCCTTCAAGAGAATATAATTTTTCAAACTTGTTCACATATTCTCTCTCATTATCTGTGTGGATGATCTTGGCATACTTCCCAAATTATTTCTCTACTAGAGCTTTGAACTCTAGAAATCTATCTAACACTTCACTCTTGATTTTCAAAAAATAAACCCAAGTATATCTAGAATATTCATCAATAAATGTGATAACATAGTGGGTTTTACTAAAAGAAAAAGTAGGTAATAGACCTGCTAAATCATTATGAATCTTTTCTAGGACTTGTGTAGCCCCCAAAGCCTTCCATTTATCAAAATTATCCTTTAGATGTTTGCCTAAGGCATAACCATGACATAAACCCTCTAAAAAATAAATCTATGGAAGTCTTATAACCATCTCCTGCTGACTAAGTTGTTGTAAATAGTGGTAGTTCAGATGACCAAACCACTCATGCCATAGCTTGCTCACTAAATTAGTGTGTGAGAGAAAATATATAGAGGAAGACTGAGGCACAAAATAAGAGAATGAATAAATCCAAGTTTTATTGTTGACTTTTCCCACTGTAACTAAGGCATTATCCTCCAATTTTATGATTGAAATAGAATTAGGTGTAAACTCAACTTTCCTACCAGTATCAAAGTGGGTGATTTGGTAGACAGAGAGAAGGTTAATAATTTTGGCACATAGAGGACATCTTCAAATATACCACTATCAACATCAATTATACCTTTTATTATGACATTTACCTTAGAATCATCACCTATGAGAATATTATGTAAATAAATTGGTTCTAATCCAAAATATTATTCTTGATCAGAACCCATATGGTGCAAATCACCTCAATCAAGTACCCATGACTTGGGAGAATTCTCTAGTGTAACTAGTTTTGTAGCTTTCCATTTCCTTGAATTTGAAGGAGTGGAAGAATACTTTAAAGAGGATTGATTGATGTTATTCTTTTTTAGAAGACCCTTAAGTTCATCAATCTCTTTCTTCCAATAATTTTGTTCACTATGAAACCCATTTTTGCAAGAAGGGCAAGGAGTGCCAGTCTTTTTCTGTGAATCCTCTTTCTTATTAGTGGATTTATAATCTCCTTGTGAGGAAGATTGTTTCCCTTTATTATTATCTTTCTGTGACTCATTCTAATTATTTTGCTTCTTTTTACTTGAACCTGTATTTGATGTTGATGTTGAAACTTACTTATACTGAGGTTGACTTACAACTAGAGCTTAAGATTTGGATGACTTTATTAGACCCATAACTATTAACTTTTCTCATTTAGCAATTAGAATCTTAGAGAATACCTCAAAGGTGGACATTTGATAATATGTACCCAATGTGAGCCTATGAGTTTGAAATCTAGAGACAAAGGATGAATATTCAGGACCTAATTTGTGTAAGGCACTGAAAATCAATTGAATATCTTTTTTATCAATTTTACATTCAGAAAGTTGTGCTCTAATATCTATGACTTTAGTGATGTAGTCTTGTATTGTAGCATAATTTTTAAGATCCAAAATAATGAGTTTTTTGTCAATTTGGTAACCATGAACCTCATCTATTTTACCAAATAATGATGCTAATTTATCCCAAACCTCTTTTGGAGTTGTATATTTGTTAAGATGTAAAGTCAAATCTAAAGAAATGTAAGACTGAATAAATCCAATTACCTTATTAGTTTCAAAAAGAAAGTGTTGTAACTCTTTTGCATCAGTAGGTTCAGTAAGAAGAGTTAGTATGTAAGGCATATATCTTAGAATCATTAATGTATTCCAATCATTATGTTTCTATGTGTTACAGTTGTATATTTTTAATATTGGAAACTTAGGATTCCCCATGATGCAATTAGAAATAAACCATCACAAAGTATAAATAAAAATACAAAACACACCACAAAACCCCCCTAAATTACTTAGTTTTATCTCACCCATCAAGTATTTTTTGGCACTTTATAATTGAATGCAGTTGCAAGGTTGGATTATAATTTTTCTAGTATACAAAAAGCTCAATAAGTCCCTCTACTATAAAAGTATAAAAAATATGCACTTTATTGTAAAATTTTTGCACCAATGCATTGTTCTCAAAAAAAAATGGGACCTCAATATGAGGTTGTATGTGACAGTTATAAGCCTCTGAAGTTGCAAAAATGAGGATGGGCAAGAGCTACTGTAGAAAAACCTAAATTCTAAAAAAATCTAATTTTTTTTAGAAGTACAGCAATGAAGAGCGTGCAATTTTAAGCTATTTCAAAAAAAACTAATCAAAAATATCTCTTGGTGTTCAAATGGTGGGCTCCCAAAGTTTCCCTTTCAAATCTACTTGCTGATCCATGAGGCTTGCCAAAAAAAATTGCCTGCATAGTTTGTACGGTCCGTATGGCTATACTTGGGAGCAAAAAAAAATTGTCTTCCAGGTGACTATGTCCAAATTAGACAAATTCTATATATCTCTATAAGTTTTAATGCCTTTTGAATGCAATCGTGAGGTCTATTTTGCTCAAAAATGCTTCAATTTTTAGGTACACACCGGATTTGGACGTGGTGTTTCTGGATCAAACCCTTGCCAATTTCACCTCTTGTGCCCAATTTGAAAAAAAAAATGTAGATGATTTTGACTATCTTGGGTACTCTAAACTCAATGGTGAGATTAAAATTCTCCACAAAGCTCCAATTTGTGCCTGTATATAAAATCAAAAAATTGATCGTATATCTATATATTTTTCTCTTAAATATTTAGCAATATGTAGATTCAAGATAGCTCTAGTACCATATTATAATTATCTCCAAGATCTAATAAATCTAATAAAAAACATAAATAATAGATAAAATAGTAATAGTAATAGTAATAAACAGTAATTATATATCCAAGATAATAATTGAAATGAATACATAACTCAAATATGATGAATTACTCTGATAATTCAATATTAATCTAATATTGAATACACAAATATACATTGCTTATATATAGCAAGGTATGCATAAAAAAAATCAAGAAACTCATACAACAATTATAGTTCAATTGATATCTAACTACAAGAATAGTGGATTGCAACTCCACACTAACAAGATAGGTGTCCAACTTATGTAAATGATCAACACAAGTTGACTACTAATTAAGAACTTTTATCCTATCTTACATTGAATAGTGGAGTGAAACTCCATTGTAATAAGATATGTGTCCAAATTGACTACTAGCTAAGCAAGTTTATCCTATCTGATGCAAATTATTAATAAACATAATAAACTAATTACAATAAGTAATTAGTGTACCAATAAGGTCAATATTAGGTGACAAGTTTAGTACCCCAAGGAGAGGCTCAACAATTTCAAGGGTAGCCTGATGCCATTAATATAAATTGGTAAATGAATGATTATGTTACTTTCAATTATGGTGGTGAGACTATCAGTTCAAGTGTTCAAGCTGCATCTGTAAATAGAGCAAAAATAAGAGCCATTAATGAGGCTCAAGATGTGACTAATGCTTCAAGTACTCCTAATGTTATTTCCAAAAGTACCAAATATTAACTTGATTCCTTAAAAAGATAAAAAATCAAAATGCAGAGGTTGGGAAGGTCCCTAAAATACCTCTAGTCCTTAATATGATCCTTATAAGATAATTTAAGAAGGACTTGGTGTTTATTTATTGCATGATAAAGATGCACCAATTCTAGCCTTGATGAAGGATGATGGGTCTAGTGATGATCTTTGGTAATTATACTTTGATGGGTTAAGAAATAATCATGGTATCATTATTGTTATGATGTTGATCACTATATTAAATTAAAGGTACTTTTCATCTATTAAGTTTCAATTTGGTTGTTCAAACAATGTTACAAAATATGAGGCACTAGTTCGTGGTTTGCAACGGGTTAGGAAAATGAAAGTCAACACCTTACAATTCTTTGGTGATAGTGAAATTGTAGTTCACCAAGTGAGAGTTCTTAATGTATGTAAAAATATATTGATTAAATCTTATTAATCATAGGGTATGGGACTTACTTGAAGAGTTTCAGGCCTTCAACATTCAAACAATACCAAGAGATGAGAATAAATATGCAAATAATTAGCTACCATTGGAGCATAATTTAGTATCCCAATTGATGTAAGAAGTTAAAAGGTACGGTCATAAATTAAGATGATATTAAAGCCTTCTATTCTAGATAACAATAATAATTGGCAAGTGTTTGAATATGACAATCATATTATCAGATTCTTGCAAGAGGAAGCTAAGTTTTCTTCAAGAAATCAGTCAAAATACTTATAGTAGTATGGTGATAAGATTGTGTAACTAAGAACAAATAAGTTATCCAAGGGATTGGTCACACTTGAAAACATATTCAGTGGTGATGATGAGCTGAGGAAATAAAAGTCATCTTTGTTAACAAAAGAAGATAACTATGCTAATATGTAAGTTGTACCTAGTAAGAACCTAAAGTTGGAAAATGTATGCACTTATTTAGAGAAGGAAGCTTTTATTGAGTTATGTACAAGTTTTAATGATGTGTTTTCATGGAAATATTGTGATCTCAAGGGATTTGACCCAAGTCTAGCTCAACACACCATTGATATATAAGATGAAACTAAGATAATAAGATAAATACAAAGGCCTGTTAATCCTAAGCTTGATCCTTTGATGAGAACTATGATTTATAAGCACATTGAGTTAGCTATTATATTTCCAATCAAGCACTCAACTTGGGTGGCAAACCTTGTTATAGTATAAAAAAGAATGGTAATTTTAGACTGTGTGTTGACTTCTATGACTTGAATAAGGCTTCCCTTAAAGACTACTATCCATTGCCATCTATGGGAAAAAATTTACAGTTGGTTTCAGGTTCAAAAAGGTCCTCCTAGTTGGATAGTTATAGTGGTCACAACTAAATTTTAGTCAAAGAAGAAGATCAATTCAAGATAGCCTTCACCACAAAGTGGGGGACATTTACATATAGAAAAATGCATTTGGTTTGTCCAATGCTAGATTAACTTTTATAGAGCCATAGATATGGAATTTTAGGGCCTTCTTAACAAATATATGCTGGTCTATTTGGATGATGTAATAGTGTTCTCAAAGGATGCAAGTGAGCACATAGTTTACCTTAAGCAAGTGTTTGAAAGGTATAGGAAATTTGGGGTATCCCTGAATCCCAAAGAGTGTGTTTTCTTAATTCATGAAGGTAATATCCTTGGACATATAGTTTCAAAGCATGGTTTAATCATAGATCCTAAAAGAATAGCTTAAATTATTTCACTTTCCTTGCCCAAACACAAAAGAGATTTATAAAGTTTATTAGGGGAGATCAATTTTATCAGAAGATACATCTCAAATTTTGCCACTTTTGTTAAGCCACTTATAGCGATGCTAAAGAAGAATCAGATATTTAGATGGTCCAAGGAAGGAATGAGGAGTTTTTATAAAATTAATAAATTCATGGCTAATGATCATATGTTCATGATCCCAAATTTTTCAAAGGACTTCATTCTATACACCTATGCTAACATTGAACCATTTCAGGCATTCTTATGCAATAAAATCATAAGGCCTTAGAGAATCCAATAGCCTTCTTTAATCAAGGCTTGGAAGAATATAAAATAAGGTACTCTTTTGTTAAAAAGTATGTAATTTTAGTCATAAGGTCTCTCAAGAAGTTAATATACTTATTCTCTAATAATAAGATACACTTAATGGTTGCCCATCCAAATGTCAAGGAGTTTCTCTTGAATAAGGACATAAATGAGAAAAGATTTGATTGGATAACAAAGGTAATGGTGTATGATATAGATATCAAAGTCATAAATCTTATTAGAGGCAAAGGACTTTGTGAGAATCTATCCCAAAACTTACAAGAAGCCAATGAGGTGGTTATAGTATTAACTAACGAAGATGTTACAGTTGATCATACCTCACCTTCTAGCTAGTATCATGATTTCATAAAGTATCTTCAGGATAGTCTTTATCCCTCTCATGTAACTCCTTTAATAATAATATATTTTAGATTTCAATCCATTCCTTTCCTTCTTGTTGATGGTGTCTTGTTCAAGAAGGATATCAATGGCATGTTATTAAAATGCATTAAACAATATCAAAACGAAAGGTTGCTTGAAGAGTTCCATGATGGACATGATGGAGGGAATTACTTAGTAAGGAATATAGCCCACAAAATCATGAGGGGTGGGTATTATTGGCCAAATATATTTGGTGATTTTTATGCATGGGTTAGGAAATGCAAATAGTGTGCTATGTTTATTAGAAAGGTGAAACTTGTAGCCTTACCTCTCCAACCAATTATAATAGATCAACCCTTTATCCAATGGGGATTGGAATTTATTGGTCTCATTAACCACCCTTTAATCTTAGGATATAAATTGATACTCACTAATACAAATTACTTCACTAGATAGACATAAGAAATGGCATTAAAAGAAGTAAATGATACCAATGTTCTAGATTTCTATGAAGGTTTGCTCACTAGATTTGGATTCCCTTCAACCATTATTTTTGACAATGTTATGGCCTTTGTGGGGACTAGGTTTAGTCTATGGGATATTCAACATGGGATTTATCTCAACCCCTCATGAAACTACTATCCCCAAGGAAATGGTCTTGTTGAGTCCACCAATAAGAACCTATTGAATATTATAAGAAGAATAATTGAAGATAATCAGAGGTCATGACATCTCAAATTAAATTCAACTCTATGGACTGATAGGATCACCTAAAAACAATTAACAACTAACTCCCCCTACAAACTAGTATATGGTAAGGAAGAAAGAATGCCTATTTCTCTTGAATTTCCTACCCTAGAGCTAATGCATCAACTTGAGTTGTCAGAAAATAAACCTATGGAGATCATATATATTAATTTTATGGAGTTGGAAGAGACAAGACATTAGTCCATGTTATCCATAGAAAGCCATCAAGAAAAATTGAAGAAATCCTTTGACAAATGAGCTTCTCCACAAAGTTTCAAATAAGGATATTTGGTCCTCAAGTGGGATGAGGATAGAGCTAAGCCAAAAAGACATACAAAGTTTAAATCTTTTTGGAGTGGTCCATACATAATCTCTAGCTGCAAATCCCACAATAACTTTCAACTTGCAAGGATGGATGGTGAGGATATTTCTATCCCAATTAATGGGATACACTTAAAACATTGCTACTAAAGGTTGAGTTCCCTATACATAGTTTTTTTTGGCTTTCCTCCAAGTGTTGTTCTACTTTGTTTGTTTTTGCTTTATTTATTTAGCTTCCTTGTTTTTGTGTTTCCTTCCTTGTTTTAGTGGAATCTATTGTATTTACAAGTTAGAGGGTTGTTTACAAACATGAATCAAATTTATCATTATTCATGAGCCCAAGAGTCATGTAAATGATCAGAGTTCTCAATCATAGTAGGCATGCTACTCAACTAAATCACCAAAGATGTTGACCAAAGTTGGCCTGCATACTAAAATTTTCTAGATCTAAGATTTAAGCTAAGTAGGGTCCCCTTGAAAAGTGATCCCATGGAAGGAGTAAACAAACTTCAAATGAAGAGCATAAGTTGTTTACAAAGCTTTTGAAACACTTTAAGCAAGCTTAAAGTGTGAATTTGGCAATCTTAGGAGACCAAACTATCATGGCACGTCTTGTAGAAATGAGTTGAGCAAGTTGTTCATACATTTAATAATTACACTTGAGGAGTCTATCAAAGCCAAGCAATTACATGAGCATGATGTAATTTGTCCCAATATCATTCCCTATAAATTTAGTAACTCAATGAGTCTTTTATCTCATGATACAACTCTTTAAAGTTGAGCTAGTAGAATGAGACATGCATGGGGATGTCAAGTAAAAGATATGGAAAATATCCATTTGAATTCAAATGTCCTAAGGTTGAACATAGATCTGACAAATGTTAATATATCAGGTACTTAAACAAATATCTAATAGTACATAGGTGAGGATAGTGTCTGTGGGTCCATCAGATCCAATGATGTGTATTAAATTATACCAAAGTAGATCAATGGTGAGTGAAGGTCAACAAGTCAAAAAATCCCAAAAGCAAAAGAAAAGTTGACAAGTGTCCAAATCATAGAAGTTGAGCTAGGATCCACCAGTTAGTAGAAATCTACATAGTTAGTGGGTCTAATTAGATCAATGATGTGCATTCAATCATACTATGAAGATATAACATTGCAAAATAAGGTCAAATATTTAGAGGATCTTGAGATTAAGCAAAGAACTAACAAGTGGCATGATCATAGTGGCTTAGTAGATCAACAGTGCATGTTCAATCAAGCATAGATATATCGATGATGTGCATTCAATCAGACTAGGAAGATTGATGGTGTGCATGAGGTCAATAATTCAACAAGCTCAAGCTAAACGTGAGGCCGTAACATGGCACAAATGTAGGGGCAAATGGAGCTGATAGAAGGATCTTGAGAATAAATGAAGAGCTATCAATTGGCATGTTTTTATAAACCTAGATCAAGATCAAGGACCAATATCAAAATTCAAAGCTTGAGACTTTAAATAAAGGTTAAATATGATTGAGGTCAAACTAGAGAAAGTATGTCAAAGGGATGCCGTGGAGGTAGACATGTCAATTTTAACCGGTTCATCACCAAATCCAATAGTATGATTATGACCCTTTTTCATTCTTGAATGCAACAAATAAACAAATAAGGAGTGATCCACGTTGGAACAAGATCATAATAGAGTGATCCAACTATTGTAACTAGTTTGACACTAGAATCTAACTTTTAAATAACTAGATACTACCATTGTAACTATAAGGATAATTAATTCAGGCCAAAAAATAGATTAAAAGAGACTGATATAGTTATTATGGCCATTTTCTAGAAGTAGTCTTAGACATTATGATCTTTTCTAACTGCATCAACACCAAGAAAGATTGCAAGATCTTGGTCATTATGATCCCTAATCCAACCTTATATGCATGATCTCCATCTCACCAATCCTCTCCAATTATAAAGATAGGCTTCTAAGCCTTGAAAATTATCCCTCTCTTTGGCATGACTAGACTCTACCAAGATTTATACTGTAACACCTATTTGATGCAGTAAAAGACTAAATTTCTTCATTTTACAAGTTGAGTTAAAGTGTGTCTTATGAATTCATTGATGTGGTTTAGTGAATGTATGTTTTCCTTTCTTTTGTTTGAGTTTTATCACCTTTGTGTAGTGTTTGGGTAGCTCTCACAAGTCATTCTAAGTGCATATATAGTCTGTTGGTCAATGTGGAAGTGGACAACTACCCTCCCATGCTAGGTTAATAGCTAGTCAATGCCTTGTTATGAAATACTTATGTGGAATATGATCAAAGAGTGAATGAATTTATGTTTAATAGTCTTAGAGGTGTCCTATAGTGTGTCTTATACAAGTATAAGGATCAAAACATTTGGTGAATCACCTCATTTTTATATGATTTTATGAATTATTGTAAATCTCTCTCCCTTTTCCAAGCAAGAGCTAGTTAAGTTTAGTTCAGGTGATAGCTCTAAAATGAATTCGGGCTTCTCTGGAGATCTGACCTAAGTTTAGGTGACCCATAGCCTAGGGTCAGTCCCATGTTGGACTAGGTTTGAGCAAGAGGACCTGAACACTCCCCTTCTTAGCTAGGGTGTAATCTAGACCACCAATAGGTCTTTGAGACATATTATTTTTATTTTTTTTATATTAAGCTTTGGTATTAGACAAGTTTAGCTTATTCATAGAAATATTATTTGAGGTCAAATGTTTTTTGTGTGAAGGGTTGCTATTGAAATTTATTTAAAGTAATGCATGCAAAATTTAGTTCTGGGAATTATACAAATCATATATATTTTAAAATGATATTCAGATGGTGATAAAATATGGAAAAATATATGGAATAAATTATGAAGGATATCATTTTATTCAATCATTATGACTTATATTTTATTCGTGATGTTGAATCATGATAGTAAATGGGAGATAAATAATAGGTTTTTATTTGATCTTGATAATTTTTTGAATTTCCTTCTATTGTCCAAAATTTGAAAAATTATCACCTAAAAAAAATTTCATGGTGTTAAATTTGATGGCCAAATGACCGTTATCACAAACCAAAAATTATGCAGTTTGGTAGTCATTTGAACATCAAATTTAAGTTGGCTGGAAAATACATTAAAATTATTATTTTTAAAAAAGTGAAGGTTGTTTTATGAAAATTTTTGGTTCATCTTTCACATGATACAATCAAAATATTTTTACTATCAAGGTATTTCACAAATAATTTGTTTTTGAAAGCATGGTAGTACACATGACATAAAAGTAGTGAAGTAAGTTCTAGAGATTTGGCATATTGTTTGGATAACCAATGTATATATGCTATTAAGTAAATTAAAATGCAAAATAGAAATAATGTAAAGATGAATTTAATTTAATATGATATGTTACTTGATTATTTATTCATTAATTTATATTCTAAATATTCTTAGTTGGCTAAAAAGGGGTCACCACCCATTAGGAACACCTAGTCTAAATTTAAATATTTGATCTCTTAAGACTTTTAAAAAGTCTTAAATAATTTTTAATTTGTAACTGTTAAATTAATTGATTTTTAAAGTCAATTAATCAAGTTAACAAATAAATAACTAAATTTAGTTATAACTTCTTTTTCAACCAACTTTGGAGGTTTAAAAGGAAATCAAGGATTCATTTGAAAGGGAAGGAACAACATAGATATTGAAGAATTATACACTATCAACTCAATCATTTATCTCTCTCTTATATGTAATTTATTTGAGATATTATGACTTTTACAGATAGACCAATGGTACTATGTATGACAATTAAGTATACTACTTAGACAACTCATGTATATCCAATTTTATATCATCATTTATAATTGATTATCTAAAGATTGTCAAGTTAATATCTTTTAACGATTTCAGTATGCAATCCTATATGCAAAATTTGAGTATTCAATCTGAATAATGATAAAAACATCACTTTTTATGATAGATTGTTGATCTAATTGATTTTGAAAGTTATCTTTGAAGATATTTTGTATGAAGGATATTGATTTCTCAGATAAAATTGATCTGATTTACTAAGATGACTCTTATTTATTAAGACTCACAAATTTTTTATTCTATAATGTATTTTATTTATTTGAGTTTGATTTCTAGTTTAGTTTTCATTAACATTAGTTTACTTTCTTTGATAGTTTCTATTTATGTATGATTTCTTTATTTATGTTAATGTTAGTTTAGTGTTAATTTTAGTTGAGATTAGCTTTATTATTTTTAGTTTCTTAGCTAGTTGTTGTTCTTGTTTATCTTTTTAGGATTGTTGAGTTATGTTTATTTTCTTGATTTATTGAGGATTTGTTTATAAATTGGTTTATCATCTTGTCTTCAATTAATTTTTTATGCTTTCCTTGTTTATTATCTTTGATGATCACTTATGAGTATGGACATAAGATATACTTTTCAACAATTTATATTTTATGTCCTTTAAGAGATTGTCTAATTCATAGACTTTGTTCTTTCAGATAGGTCAGATGATAGTTTATATCAAATGTGAGATTGAGTTATATAATATTAAAGGAATGATTAAATTCTCAGATTAAAACATTGTTTATGAGTAACTCTTTTTGACATAGTTTATTTTCATGTTGTGTTTGATTGACTTAATAAATGTTTGTAAGCTTGATTTAGATTTATTATTGAGCATAGTAATCCCCAAAACTTTAAAAGACCCATTTTCACACCTTAAGACTAATTCTCAGCCATAAGGTCCCTTATGATTAAACTAGTACGATTCCATCTTAACCTTCACAATAGGTGAATGGATTGATTCATTAGCATGACATTTTTCATTGTCAACAAAGATCATTCCTACTTGCATTATTGATATTCACACCCCTGAATATGATGATGGTTATTCCTTATATGATCCATTTTTAGGTGGTCTTGTTTAGGGTTTTGATTCTAAGATTAACCTCTATATTTCTTCTTTGGTTAAGTATTTTGATGTATCTTCATGTATTCCATCATTTATAGTTCCTAATTTTAGTATTTTTCCTCCTTATTTTAGGGTAGAGATGGTGTTAACACCTCTAATTTCTGAGGAACATCATAGGAGTATGCTCATGAACCATGTTATGACTAGGCCTTACTACTTTGTTAGGTACCCTAACCCCTATATTTTGCTTATCCTTGATATGTGTACGACCCTTTTTTGACCTTATATAGACCCTACCCATCCCTCAATTGAGCCAACATCAAATCCCATTCTTGTCCCTGCTATGCTTGAGCCCATTTTTACTCTTGCTATAATTGAGCCTATTTTTACTCTCAATATTATTGAGACTTTTTTGATTTTGATCCCATTACTCCTATTGAGCCTGATTCATTTCCTTCCCCACCATTACCTTCTCTTGGTGATGGTTTTCTTCCTTTACCCTAGATGGCCCCATTTTCCACTAAATGGGCTGATGAGCCTTCACAAGCTTCTTTCATTCATGTTACACCTCCTCCTATGAGTACTTATACTAAGCCTACTCACAAGAATATTTTTTAATCCCATAGAATGGATAATCATTCTTCCATACATTATTTCAAACTACAACAATATATTGATACTTTACATCCTTCTACCTCTCAGTCCTTAGATAAGGACATACCTCCCCTAAAGGTACTACTTGAGTATATTCTTAAATATGGAGAGGTGTATTATCTTTGGCACCAATGTGGAACATATCACATTAATCATTGTCACATCCTTCAACAACACCTTAAAAATCACCTTATAACTATTCCTAGACCTTCTACTATTCCTCCTATAGGTCATTCCCACAAGAAGGCTCCACCTTTTTCTCCCATGGTTCCACCTCCAATGGTATCATCCCTTCCTATGGTCTCTTCATCACCTTTTATTCCTCCACCCATGTCTCCTTCACCCATGGACCTTCCCTCACCTATTAATCCTTCTCCACCTATGAGTCCCTCACCTGTGGATCCTTCCCCACCAGTGACTCCCACATCTCTAGTAGTATCCACTCCCATACATTATTCTAAGCATCCCTTGCCTGATATCCCTCTTCAGCATGATCTATAAAATAGTCCTACATTTTCTATTGAAGATATTAGACAAGAATTATTTTCCTAGTTTTCACTAAATATTGATGATACATTAACAACAATTTGCTTCCAACTTCATATAGATCTATCAGATGTTCTAGATAATGTTTGTGAGTAGATTTATCAATATTTATGAGCACATGCATGGTGATTTTACATTTTACATTTGGATTAGATGTGTGCTCCAATCCTATCTTTATCTATTTGTTATATCATTTTACATTGTGTCAAATTCTTATTTATCTTACATGGTGACTTTACTTTTGCACTCTATATTGCTTATATTGTCATTTATGTTTTCTTATGGATGTCTTCTTTGTCATTGCTTTATTTTCCTTCTTGAGTTTCTTTATTAAAAACTCCCTTTATTTCTCTTCTTTATTGTTTGCTTTCTTATCTCTATTTTTCATGGATAATTGTCATTGTGACTTGGTTATACAGACCTAGATCCCTTGAGTCATTCCATATTTACCATGTAATCAGTTAGCAAATAATTAATCTCATTATATTCTCCTTTCACTAGTTTACTTTGGATCTCATTTTTTCCCTTTCTTCCCTTTTTGTAAACTAAGCATATACATGGTTGAGAATTGAGATAACATGTTGGTTCATTATTATGCCTAAGTATCCTAATAAATCTTGTCTTTGGTTACTTAGCTTCCTTTATTCTAGGCTTACATCTCATTTTTGTGTCTCACTCTATCTCTCATGTTTGCTCATTCCAAGTCTGTATGAAGGAGGAATCTTAAAAATCCTTAAAAACATTCAAAATCCAAATCATTTAATAAAACACAATGATATAAAAGGTAAAGATATTCAAAAAAATTAAAATTTATATCACACTAAAAGACATGATTCAAAGCACATCTCCTTTTTCTAGTCAAAGCTCAAACTCCATAGTTGGCCTCATAGTAGAGTTGAGTTCCATTAGGGTACAATATGCTAATAGATTATAAAATGAGAATAAAAAATCTTTTAGTGCTACCTACTTTCTCATGTAAGTACCCAATCTTCATAGTAGACTGATGGCTTTATAAGGGGTCCTGAAGAATGGGGAATATGTCATGGGAAGGTAGGTCCATTTTACTTTTCTTGTACCAATCTACCTTCATTATTTGATCTTAGTAGCATGCTTATTTTCCTACAAATATTTGTGTCTATAGCAAACAAGTTTCCTTTGTACATTTATGGTCACTAGTCACTTAGTGTATTTTCATGTCCCTAGTATGCCTTTTATCTCTTAAGGTCTTCTCATAAGATGCTTATGTTATGCTTTTTACATTACCTTTTTCATTCCCTACATTCCTCATATTTCCTCTTAAGAAATATTATTTTGTTCACTGATCACTCCCCTTGGGATTCCATTTTTGAATTGCATTATAAGACCATGGATAGATCCTAGTCATCCTCACAAATTAGCACAATTTCACCTTCCTATTACCCATATCCCCTTTTTACCATATTTTCACATTTATTCCACCTCACTGGTGTTCCCTTTGTGAGTTTTAGTATAAGACTATGGATAGGACCTGGCCTTCCTCACAAAATTCTCCAATAATCCAAGTCACAATCAAAATTACATGTGTCAAATATGAGATAAGATGTAATTTATTATGAATTTACACATCATTGACATACTTCCCAGCTTGATTTAATATGTTTTATGCTTACATCATTTTTATTTCACTTATTTTATCTTTTTATTTTCTAATTGCATGTAAGAATCCAACCATTTCTTGAATTTTTCATAATTCTTAGCTTGAATTAATGTGATAAATTTAAGACCAATTTTTGCCAATTTTATTTTTATCTTATACTGTGATTTAGTATGATTATTGACTTAATTGATTTTATTTTTATACCATTTGTTTTCATGTTCTTTCCACTTTATTACATTATTTTGATACTTTTTTAATGTGATTTAGTGTGATTTTACTTATTTCAATTTGGTGTTAATCTTTCTCTTGGTTTAAAAACAAACGTTTTACCATCTTGTTTACCATGCCTTTTGGTTCTTTATACTTAGTCATTTCTTATTATTACACATTTCCCAACTTGAAATAGTGTGTAGTACATTTTTTGATTGATTCTATTTTACCAAGTCCTTTTTTCTATTTCTTTTTAAACATACATGTGTTCTATATAATGATATAAAATAAACCACATCTCATATATTTCCCATGGCATATACAACAATAGCTAAATACATGTGCTATAAAGAAATATATCTAAGCATAAACAACCACAACCATAATGTAAACACATAAAATCAACATCCAACTTCCAAAATAAAACATCTATATATATATATATATATATATATATATATATATATATATATATATATATATATATATATATATATATATATATATATATATCATGAGTTTTAATAAAAAAATATAACCATATACAAAGCTACAACTCTATGGTTGGGCCCCATCCTACCTATCTCATGGCTGATCCATGCTACTTGTAGATGTCTCAGTCTGACCCCTCTAAACCAAATGCTATAAAGAGGATTTTTAAGATCCCAATCCCAAAACCTATCCTTATAGATGAGGTACTTGATCCTGCACTTGTTTCAACTAGGCTAGGGTCACCAAATGTGTCACTCTCTCCTAATCTTGTACCTATGTCATATAGGGCAAGGTAATTATATATGTCACTCCTTCCTAGGCATGTACTTATGTCATCTATGTCATCATATCCAAATGCATAGCTCTATCTTTAGCCATATCCTACCATGCTCATGTCTCTCCTACACCTAGCTTTTTTGGTGGCTGCATCCCCTCTCTATGCACTCATAACTACCTCATGACCTTTCCAGCTAATCTAACCAAGTCATCTATGCTAGGGTAGATATTACACTAAAATCCTCTAATATAGTGGGGTCATACAATGTCAGTGTTTCATCTAGGACATCATGGAGTGCTCCCCTCACTAAGGACCCCTATCTGATCTCCTCATCTTGTTCCACACTTATAAAAATCAAACTAGATAGATATTAAATCACTGATATATCTTAAAATCTATCCATCTCTAGTCTATTTTAAGTAAACTTAAGAAAATTTTAATCACATTTTATTATCTATCTGTGTGTCGACCACTACTATCTTACCATCTATATGAATAATGAGTATAGTCTCCCCATATGTGTAGCCTTTAAGAACCTATTCTATTGGTCACCTCCTAAAAATAAATCCTAGAGATGGCACTGTACCCATCTCATGTTTTACCTGAGTAGTCTATTTATAGTCTAACTTTATTTTGACCCACTTATTGGGTCATCTAGGATGTCTAATGTCTCTTCTCTGTCCTATTCATGTTACCTTTGTCAACACTATGTCTATGATGGTCATTATTCCTCCTACTATAGAGATAATGGTGGTACCTCTGGTATTCTTGCCTTTATACCCATCTCCTCTCTCTCAACTACCTATAATGCTCAACTACTTTATGGTCTCTCACAACATGGCCTAATCATCCACCTCACCACTAGTACCCTAGTCCTCTTCTCCCCCATGGCTCTCTCACATGTCAAGCCCAAAATATGGGCACCACTATCAGTACCACTAGGTGAGGTAAGCCCATATTCCTTGATACTTATGTGACTAGATGTGGATTCATCTACCAAGTTTAGTGCCATGTCACCTTTGTTCATGCTAAAGTTAGTACCACTATGTCCCAATTAGGCCATGTCATAGCAATGTGCCCATATGGCTGTCATACTATATCTACTCATCTCACCTTTTATAGTGCTGGCACATGGGGCATAATTCATGCTACTAGGTCATGTCTCTATCTCTAAACCTAAGGTAACCTATCATCAATTTCATGGGGCAACCCAACCAAATGATACATGGAGAACCTCTTATAGATCCATGCCATCAATAATGTGATCAATCCCACTAAATTCTACCCTCTAGATAGCACTCCATACATGTCATGCATGAGTTATACCTAGATCATGGATCTCAGGTCATATATCACCCTCTCCTCTAATATCATCCAACTCAAGGCTATCAAAAATAATGGTACCTTTGCATCCAACTTGTGACATAGCACCCATGCTATCACAAGTCCTATCATAACATTTCAAATGTCTAGAATATGTAATGTATATACATCAAACATATTCACCCTTAATCTAGGGTGTATCAACTTTAAGCCCATCACCCATATGACTAAGGCTCTCCTATCCTCCTCACTATCAAGTACTCCTTTGACTATGGGTATCTCTGCTATAGACAATCCTAGGATGGAATGCACATCCTCCAAGGTGATACCCACCTCTATAGTATCCCCCTCCACCTCACACCTGAAGGTGTTAGTCAATTATTCTGAGCATCCTAAGAATATGACTTACAAATCTGAGCTAAGGGGTATCTTACACATATCTGTTATGTCGCCTAGGCCTAAAGAAATCAATCTAGCTCTATCCTCTATTGGCATGTGCTCTAATAAGTTTGGGAGCCATGATGCATCTACCAAACACCAGAATCTTAGACATCCCTACAATTAGGAAACAACAAAAGATATATTAGATCCTCCATGTCATGTATAATCAAAGTACATTCTTTTTTTAATTTTAATCAAAAACAAGCCTAAATTGCTTTAGTTTATTTATTTTTTCAATTAAACCTATTTCTTGCCTGCTTAGCCCTTTTAGTCCTCAGTCAATAATTTTGGGCCCTTATGGTAGTCATTCAACCACTTACATGTATTTTTGTACTATTCTGGTCCTTTTGTCAAACACTAGTTTGACCAAAAATTTCCCTATTTTTGACCTCATTGACTTAAAAATCTAAGTCAACCCTCTTATTTTCCCCCCTTAGTATTGTGTTGTCATACTAGACATTTCTACTCAATCGATAATAATGTACTAGGTTGGTAGTCTAAAATACCAACTACATTGACATAGACCTACTAGGTTGGTGGTATGGATTTTATCTTTTTAGCCTACTAAGTTGACTGGGTAAACCTAGTTGTTTTCCCCTGTTGACCCCTTATATTTTGTGAAATAAGCACCTTATGGTAGTTATTACCCCAAACCCTTCAAACCCATTTCTCTAAATATTTTTTCCTACCCTTAGCATCTAATTTGAGTTCATTATGATGTCTATAATTGATTAAAAACACAAATTTCTAAAATGCACTTAAAATCACTAAAATATTCAAAAACTAGCTTGAGATTCCTAGTTACCTACCTATAGTGCACCCGCTACTGCCTATGGAGGTCCCTCTCACCTAGCTTGTCATCTCTACACCATCATAGCTCATTTGGTCTCTCAAAGTTCTTTTTCTCTCCTTCACATGTCACAAATACCAAATTAATTTTATTTTAACCTATTTAAAATCACTTTTCAAAAATCTTAATCTTTTAAATCTTTTCCATCAAACTCCTTGTTTTGCTTATATATTTATTTCTACTAATCCATTTTTCAAACCGTAAAATGTTCTAGAATCATGATGTCATAGAGAAACCTTTTTCATTGTGATATGCCTATCTTCTAAATTTTTTGATTTTTGGCTCTTTTTTGTACTAACTTCTACAAGTTCACCTAATGTTCTTCACATTGGATGCCTTCACTTATCTTGCAATCTACTTATTTATCTACAACACTAAGGTAAGTAAAGGTATGTGTTTTTCAATTATGTCCTTTTCATTTATCTTATTTTGTTACTTGCTGCACTTTACTTAGCATCAATGTTATATGTTATCATGTTCTTTCTTAAAGCACCATCCTCTGTTACACCTTAGTGACATGTGATGAGCTTCAAGTGGGGCATATGTATACACGTAATATTTTCAAACTTTTATCACTTATTGACACTTTGTATCTTTTAGAAACCCATTATGTCTCAATCTTTATAAGTGCATGCCTTAAAGGGTGCACTGGGAAAGGGGTGGGCAGACTGTTGGTGCTTTGCAATTTAATTATCCCTTATTCCACTTGCTATCTACACACTTGTCTCCTAAAACCATTATTCCTAATCTTGTTCTTATCTTTTGTACCCATTCTAATCATTTATTACATTTTATCCTCCTTTTCCTCACCTAAAATCCATTTTATTAGTCGGCTAGACTGGGTCAACCCTATACAATTTCAAGATATTTTCTCTTAGGAATTAGGTTAGCCTTTGGACAACTTAGCTCAGGATCTAGTGAATTATTCTTTAAAATTATGCTAGGTTAATTGGGTTGACCCTGTTAGTTGGGATTTTTGGAAGGGTCAAGGGTCAAATTTTCCTATATATATATATATATATATATATATATATATATATATATATATATATATATATATATATATATAAGTTCATTCCCATCATTTATTAAGGAGAAGTGAAAGAAGAAGTAAGAGTGAATGAACATCTACTTATTGACCATTCTACTTGTGAATTAAAGATTAGGGTTCCATATTTTATTTTGAGATACATATCTTGTCTTGTGGAGAAGTCTTTTAGATGCACTGATAGGTTGTGTAGCCTAGATCTGATTTGTCCTTGTCATCCATACATATCATAACAACATCTTACAAAGCACCTTGGCCAAGGGAGATATTGAGGCTTGGTAGGTTTGTCTCCAAAGTTAATTATTCCTAACTTTATTTCTCCTTTGTAAGAATATATAGATATGCATTTTTTCTTCTTTTCTATGCATTAGGATTATGTATACATTGACATGAGTATATGTCTTCTATGCATGTTTAGTTTTATTGTTTCTAACCCCCACTTTGTACCATAATCTTTGGTGATTAGTAGATTAGATTTACTTTAATTTTTATTAGTATATGTGAAATATCAAAACTCAAGATGCCCTTAGGGTTATTGTGTGATTGTGTTAAACTAGAGGCTTTGGAAGCCTCCTTGGCATGGTGTATTGTGATAAGAGATCCCCTAATCAAGTCTAATAGATCCCCATATTGGTCATGTTTCCACTTAAAAAATGTATCCCCATTTAGAAGTGTATGGTATGATCTATCTTTTATAGACATGATACATTTTTGATTACATATAGTATCTACTGGAATATTTCTCATGGGATTTGTCAAACTTATTTTTCTTTGTTGCTACACTTGCATAGGATGCTAATTATTCACCACTGTAAAATGTAATTTTTTAAAACTATTATTGCTTACACAAATTATATACAACAAAGACAAAAAATTATTATATTATAATCTACCTATAAATTCAAAATAACTCAACTAATAAGTTTCATTAATCGAGGGAACACAGAAATATGGGGATGCTCCTTGATTATTTTTAACCTACCATTTTACATAGAATATCCACTTTTGACTCTCATAAGAATGGCCTACTCTAATACCAATTTAATAATTTTTGTTGAGTATAAATAATACAGTACAATAAATAATACATTAATTAATTTCAAATAAATACTAAACACAACACTAGTGAAATTATTCATAGCTTATTGGAATATATACATTTTAAATATCCTAACATTTAGGATATGATATTTATCTAATCACAATATTACCTCAAATATCCATTAGGTAATCTTTATCTCTCCCTAATATCACTCATTTATTACAATCTATAAATGATATGTTACAAATACTCAATGTACACTCACATTATAATTAATATGTCTAATTATAAGAATAACACATCATTGGACTACGATATACTAACATTAGGATATTTCTAACATATTCAACCAATTAGGTAGGTTACTTAAAATTCAAATGTAATTGGATGAAATAATCCCCATGCAATAAATTACATCCATATAACATAGATTAGGTCTCCCATTATATTCCATATTTAACCAGTCAAGTATTTGGTTTGGTGTTATATGCAATTGGGTCCAAAAGAGTATCATGTAATAAATTTTATCCATATAATGTCAATTATATTTCCCATTTCATGCCATATTGAACCAATTGAGTATTTAGTTTAATGTAAAACATAATTAGGTAAAAACAAGCCTTGTATAATGAATTTCATCTATCTAATGTCGAATGGGAATCCCATTACACACCAGATTAAACCAATCAAGTATTTGGTCTAAGTCATATACATATAGGAAGAATTGAGCCTTGTGTAATGAATTGCATCAATCTAATATTTATTTGGGATCCCATTGCACACCATATTCAAATAATTTAGTATTAAGTTCAATCTCATTTGTAATTGGGACCATAAGAGCATTATGCAAAGAATTATTTCCATATAATGTCAATCAGGTATATTAGTGCATGTCATATTAGATTAATCAAGTATTTGGTTTAATATCATACATAATTGGTGTGAAACAAGTCCCATGTAATGAATTGAGTTTTTAAAGGTGAATTGAGGCTCTAATTACACATCATACTCATCCAATCTAGTAGGTTGGTGTTATAGCCCAAATTTACACCCTAGAGAATCCAATCAGACCTTCTCAAATTTGATAGAACATGGAACTATCTCTAAATATAGGCATATTGCTACAAGAGATATATCTCTATATTATGGGATAGCTCCCTTGATCTATCTATTTAGGCTCACACACTACACTAGAGTAATCACTTATTATAGTGAAAAAGGAAGAAGGATACATAAAAGTAACCTATACTAATGGAGGTGATACACCAAATATATCTCCACAAACATAATTGAAACTTGCATTATGAAGGTAGATTACTAGAACTGGTCTCAAATCAAGGTTCTTCTTGCATAAGTGTTTCTACATGAATGCAGATTGCCATGCATTTCCAAAGGTGGGTGAATAAGAGGTTTAATATTAGACACTACTAATCTCCTTCACACTTCAAATAAAACTAACAAACATTTAAACTTCATGAGACCTATTAGAATAAATATTATTTACACAATGCATATAAGAGCAGAATAGAAGCAAGGAGAAATAATCATCACTTGTCATCCAAATGGAATACTTGACATAGGAAATAATTTTAGAGACTAAACCATCTTAAGAAATTTATTCAAAGGAAAAAGAATATTTCAAACTAGTATGGCTTCACCATACCAATTTTGGATAGTTTATAATGCCAAAATGGCTTCAATATATAGAGAAATAGGAGAAGAGAGAGAAAGAGTGACATTGGAGAATCACTATGCCAAGTGTCAAGTCTTGAACGCCAGTTACAATGTAAGAGAAAGAGTTATAAAATGAATCATGAAGTTTTCTTGAACAAGTGTCAATTTTAAATATGATATCCTCCTGAAGTTGGTGTAGAGATACTTCTTTACCCTTATTAAAACTATTTTCTTGATGAGGAGTCCACTTTACTATTTTGAACTACCTTGGAAGTTTTGGACACATATTCACTAACTTGAGAAGGTGGAAACATGATTGGTTCAAGTCATTAGACACCCCTCTAACTAATAATCTTCTCCTTGCCACTTGTTAGTTATCTCCTTGCAGTAACTCACTATCCCTCTAGGCCTAGACTCTCACACTTGTCATTAGGTAACCTACTCATACTCAAGATAATTCATTATAGAGATGTGAGACACAAATTTAGAACTTCTTTTTTCTCTAGTTTACCATATAGACCTCAAGAAAACTCAAAATCACACTTCTCATATCCAACTTGGTAGTCACCTTGCTTCTCATTGTTCTATGCAAGACTGCCTTCAATAGTCAACTTAGAATATGAGTATCTATACATGAATAAGGTGAGAATGGGGTATGATTAGTTATAATACATCTCCACACACCTTCCACCATGACTTTCACCTATATATCCCTTTCTATACCTTTAAATCACCTCAAATCTTATAGAAAACATAGAATTTGGTCCATCTATACAAGTAATGGTAAGTAACAATTGAGTGGTGGGATCCTAAGAGAGTCACAAGTATGTATAAATCTCTTTCTATGTTAATTTACCCCTTATGTATCCATTTAGCTTCATCTTTTCCTTAGCATGTTCTTATGAGGGTTTTAAGAGGGTTTTAGGTCATTTAGGTTCTAAAAATTGTTCATAAAGGTTAGGATTCTAACATTAAAACCAATGCCACTAATTTTAATTACATGGCCTAACTCAAATCTCCCTAGGTGATCAAGACTCCATGTATCTCATCTATACAAATGTGAGTGAAAGAAGTTATTTCTCATGTAGTTATGCATTTTAAACACCCTTGAGATAAATTAAGGCCAAAATGGCCAATTTGAGTTATTATATACAAAATTATGAGTCTAATCAACCCTCTACTCTTCCATGAAAATTATCACATTTCTTGGGTATATCACATTATCATAGTAGTGGCATTAGAAGCTTTGACGTTCATGCCTAGTTCTAGGCCTCGTAGGCATAGACTAGGTTTTCTAAGTATATGACCACCTATGAGTGATCACATTAGATTTAGGACATCCTCAAAACTTTTTAACCTCTAATTAAATCCAAAACATCATCCCATAATGCCTTAAGACTCTACCATTTATCCTTTCACCATCAATGCACTATGTGTTAAGTTGTGGACCTAAAAGCTTCACTGATGCAAATGGAGGAGGTTGCTGAGTTGCAAAGCAACCAACATCGATCTGATCAACTGACGTCAGTCATATTTAGTGTTCACAATAATCAACATCGGTTATGGGTCGGCTGACATCGGTCAGATAGGAACCGACGTCGATAACCTGTGTGTGTGTGTGCATTTGCATGCACTTCCAGAACTGGTCTAATTTTAGATGGATAGTCAGTTTGCATGTAAAAGACTAATTTTATTCTTGAGTCTCCATTTTTAATTATTGTAATTAGGAAGTCTAATTATTGTTTGCATGGGATCTATTTAAGAGACCCATGGGGTTGTATTGTAATCAAGGACAAGGAAGAGATCCTTCCAATTTTAAGATCAGGTTGATCTGCAGGTTGTGCAAGATCAGGAAGAAGATCTACATGGTAAGTAAGATCAATTGATTTGCAGGTTGTTGCAAGATCAGGGAGATCTACTTCGAGTACTTGGAGTACTTGGTGCTACTGGCAATATTGTTACTGACTGGTGGAGGGAACAACTTGGTTATTGAGTTGTGGTTATAATTGGTTGTGAGAGAGAGAAATCTTGAGGGAGAATTATTGGTACACCCAAGAGGTGTGGGAAGAGTGTGATTTCTTCATTGTATTTCCTTCTAGAAGAGTTTTAATAAAAGATTGTATTGTCTCTCATATTCTATGTTATTTTTGAATTCTAGTTACTTATTACTTCTGGTTTAATTATGTGTTTAGTTGCTTATACAAGGCAATCAATTGTGATCTTAATCCTAATAAGTGGTATCAGAGCTTAGTTCACTAACACCTTAGTTTCAGAGTGTGTTAAGTGTTTATTGATTATGGGTCACTCACAGGGGTTTCTGTTTGAGTGGGAGTAAAGCAATGGTAGAAGAAAGTATGCTAAGAATGGAGAAATTTAATGGCAAGAATTATCAATTATGGAGGATGCAGATAGAAGATTATCTATATCAGAAAGATCTATAATTACCATTGGTTGGGGTTGCATGCAAGCCCATAGATATGAAAGATGAAGAATGGAATGTTCTTAATCAAAAGGCTCTGGGATCTATAAGGTTGAGCCTGGCATCGTTTGTGATTTCCAACTTATCATAGGCTAAGACAATGGTAGAGTTAATAGAATCTTTGTCAAATTTATATGAAAAACCCTCAGCTTCGAATAAGGTATTTCTTATGAAGCAATTATTTAATTTGCAAATGATGGAAAGTGGATCGGTATATAGTCATCTTAGTGATTTCCATGGTTTGGTAAACTAGTTAAATTTAGTCAAAATAGTTTTTGATGATGAAATTAAGGCTCTCTTAATCTTATGCTCTTTACCTAAAAGTTGGGATAGCTTGGTAATGGCAGTAAGTAATACTGTGTCTGCTTCAAATATCTTGAAAGTTGATGATGTTGTTAGTGTAATCTTGAATGAAGAAATTCATAGGAAAAGCACAGGGGAATCATTAGGTAATGCTTTAAGTGTTGAAAGTATGGGAAAGCAAAGAGAGAAGGTTGAGCAAGGGAAATCAAGGTAAAAGATAGGCAGTGGATCTAAATCTAGGTATGGCAGTATAATCTGCTAGAATTATGGAAAGAAAGGATATGCAAAGAAAGATTGTTGGTTGAAAGAAGATCAGCATGAAGAAGTAGATGTTGCAGGTATTGTTGCACAAGATGCTCTTATAGTTTCTTTGGATAGTCAGATAGAATCATGGGTTTTAGATTCTGGTGCTTCTTTTCATGCAACCCCAAATAGAGAATTTTTTCATGATTATGTCCATGAAGACTTTGTAAAAATTTATTTAGGGGATGGTAAGCCTTGTCAAATGGTTGGCAAAGGGAAAGTACAACTAAAATTGCAGATGGGCAACACATGGGTGTTGAAGGAGGTCATACATGTCCCAGGCTTAAAGCAAAATTTGATTTTTGTTAGAAAGTTGGGTGATGAGGGATGCACAGTAACTCTCACAATGGAATCTTGGAAAGTTTCCAAGGGTGCACTTGTTTTAGCAAGAGGTAAGAAAGTAGGTACTCTTTATCTATCTACTTGTATTACTGATTCTCCTTCTGGTTTATCTACTTCAGATGTAGATGCAAAGATGTGGCTCTATAGGCTTGGTCACATGAGTAAGAAGGGGATGCATGTTCGTGAGTCAAAAGGTAAGAGTTTAGATTTGGAAAGCATAGATCGAGATTTTTGCAAGCAATAGAAGAAAGTGAGGTTTCTTGAAACTGGGTCAACAAAGAAGGGAGCTTCTATTGGAGGATCACAGTGGTATACTACAAGAAAGGATTGTGTTTATTATAGGAAGAGGAAATCTAATGTTTTTGACAAGAACAGGAAAGCCTTGGTTTTCAAGGAGAAGATGATGGACAGAGATCAACTCAAGGGGCTAAATAATTTTGAGCAGGGAAGTTTGGACAAGGTTATGATTCAAAGTGAGCTCACGGGTAAAAAGTCATCACTCATAGGAAAACATAGTTACCGACATCAGTCAGGTGGAACCGATGTCAAACAGACAGGTATCGACATTGGTCATGTGCAGACCAGAGTTGTTGGTGTCAGGTAGGTGGACACCGACATCCGTTAGGGAACTGGCATTGGTGATCAGGAGGTAACGACATCGGTCGGGTGTAGACCAAGGTCAGCCAGAGGTGACTGACATCAGTCACTATTAAAATAGATTTTGGGTAGACAACAAGCTATTAAAGAGTCTCAAATGCCCATAAGGAGGACTGAAAGGGTAAGTAAGCCTCAAATTCATTATTCCCCTTCTTTACACTACTTGTTGCTCACTGATAGTCAAGAACCAAGAAGTTTTAAAGAGGTAGAGCAGGTAGAATCCAAGAAATAGTGGGAGCATGGCATGAATGAGGAAATTGATTCCTTGGAAGAGAACCAAATGGGAGATTTGGTAGAGTTGCCAACTAGAAAGAAAGCACTGAAAGATGAATGGATTCCCAAGTTAAAGAAAGGAGAGAATGGACACGTGAGATAGAAGGCCAGGTTATATGGTCTTGAGTAGGTTGTAGGACAATGGTGTTTAAGGATTGATAGGTGTATTACAAAGCATGGCTTTAGTCAATGTCAATGTGACCATTGTGTTTACTTTACCAGGTTGGATAATATTAGCTACGTTATCTTGTTACTGTATGTGGTGTATATGATTGTTACAGGGTTACAAATGCAGGGAGTTGCTAAGCTAAAGGTAAAGTTAGTTTAGAGGTATGCCATGAAGGATTTGGAAGCAGCAAAGAAATTATTTGGCATGAGTATTTCTAAAGACAGGAAAGATCACAAGATGATGTTGTCTCAGGATGATTATGTGAATAAGGTAGTGGAGAGGTTCAATATGCAAGATGCAGAACCGGTTAGCACACCTATGGATGGATAGTTCACAGAACAGTGTCCCAAATCACATGATGAGGCTGAGTACATGTGTACTAGACCTAAGATTACCTAAGCAGTGGGTGTTGTCAGCAAGTTTGTGGCCAATTCAGGAAAGAAGCACTGGAAAGTAGTTCAATGGATTCTTAGGTATCTAAGAGGGACCAACAGTAGGTATACATGCTATGCAGGGTCAAGCACTTCTCTACATGGGTATGTAGATTCGGATATGGCAGGTGACTTGGATGATAGGAGTAGCACCACAGGGTTCACTGTGGTGGTTGGTCTTCAAGATTGAACTTGAAGAGGGATACAAGCTAGGAAACAAAATTAGATGATATACAGGTATAGGTACAAGTGTAGCTATTTATCTCCAAGTGGGATATTGTTAAGTTGTAGAGCTAAAAGCTTCACTAATGCAAATGGAGGAGGTTGCTGAGTTACAGAGCAATTGACATCAGTCTGATCAATTGATGTTGGTCATATTTAGTGTTCATAGTAACTGACATCGGTTATGGGTCAGCTGACATCGGTCAAATAGGAATTGACATCGACAACCTGTGTGTGCGTGCGTTTGCATGAGCTTCCAAAACTGGTCTAATTTTAGATGGACAGCCAGTTTACATGTAAAAGACTAATTTTAGTCTTGAGTCTATGTTTCTAATTATTGTAATTAGGAAATCTAATTATTGTTTTCATGGGATCTATTTAAGAGACCCATGGGGCTATATTTTAATCAAGGACAAGGAAGAGATCCTTCTAATTGTAAGATCAGGTTGATCTGTAGGTTGTATAAGATCAGGAAGAAGATCTACATGGTAAGTAAGATCAATTGATTTGCAGGTTGTTGCAAGATCAGGGAGATCTACTTGGAGTACTTGGAGTACTTGGTGGTACTAGCAGTATTGTTACTAACTGGTGGAGGGAATACCTTGGTTATTGAGTTGTGGTTGTAATTGGTTGTGAGAGAGAGAACTCTTGAGGGAGAATTACTGGTACACCCAAGAGGTGTGGGAAGAGTGTGATTTCTTCATTGTATTTCCTTTTGGAAGAGTGTTAATACAAGATTGTATTGTCTCTCATATTCTGTGTTGTTTCTGAATTCTAGTTACTTATTAATTTTGGTTTAATTCTATGTTTAGTTGCTTATACAAGGTAATCAATTGTGCTCTTAATCCTAACACTACGTCTATAAGTTACATTGTTTATGGAGTGTCTCAATTTTGAGATAAAATAGTGAGCACTTAAATAATTAGTCCAACCTAAATAATACCATGGATATATTTATAAATTAATAATTACCCCATATACCAAATTCCAAATCTTTATCATACCTATAGAGGTGTTAACACTTCAAATTATCAAAACTAGCTCTAGGCCTGTGACTATGTGCAGAGTTTTGATTGACTGAGTATGAGGTTTTGAAACCTAGCTTGGATCAATATTTACTCTACTTTATTTTATTTACATACATTTATGACCTAATTTTTCAACCTAGTGTGGACCTAAAAACATATCAAACATACTTTTCTCTCCCTTTTAGGCTTTGAACTAGCCTAAGTCAATAATGTAACCTATAGATGACTTTTAAGAGACCATGACTACATTCTCTATGTTAGAAATTCACCATCATGTTTATATCCCTATAATGTCATGAAATTATTTAATGTCTTGAATTATTATCATTCATCTCCATTTTATACCTATATCTACCTTTTAAACATGTATCCTTCATTAGCTTAGGTCAGTCTGTCTCCAGAGTCAAACTGTAGGTACTCATTAGGTAAATCAAGGGATTCTTGTAGGTGATGATACATGTTTGAACACTGTACTTCACATTTTTAGTTCCTATTGAGGTCACTAGGGTCGTATCACACCTGAATGGATTCATTTCTACCTTAAGACCATACTTATATCCCTTTACCATCAATGTACTAGGGTGTTACTTGCAATGTTCCAGGTTCATTTTGGCCTAATGGCACTGTAGTTCTCTGAGTACTTCCATTAGGATCTTGACTGAGTTAAAATCCCATTCAACCATCATTATCTCTCTTCTTAACAACCTTTTCTTATTTTAAAATGTTACCTTTAGGCCTAGGCTACAAGAATGAAACTACTAGGCTTACCTAGACCTCATAGACTTTCACCATGAGGTGACACTTTGTCAAATATAAACCTTTTTTTGAGAGACTATAGTAAACATTTCCATTTTACAAAATTCTTAAACTTTGAGAACATTGAGGTGGTTATGATGTTTTATACTTAGCCCCATATTGGACTATCACTCTTGATATCTCTTTAATACAAATCTTCAATGGAGAATCTAACCAATAATTCTCTGAGGAGTTGAAAACAAGTATGTTATCCTTGAATTGAAGCCACTCATAGAAAAGTAACTCTATAACCATTAAATATTATTTTTCACTTTCATTGGTGTTCACTTCTAACAAAATGGGATGATCTTACCTATCCTTCCATGGTCACATGTGGTAAGCCAAATTGAAATCAAAATGAAATGGATATATATACTTTACAGATCTACATGTATTACTTGATTCACATAGACCAATCTCCAAAGTGTAACTAGATGATAAAAACTAAACCATTAGTATTGCACAGGCAATTTGGAGGTACCAATAATATTAATGATTGTTTATAAATCCCAAGCCATAAATCTTAAAATATGACCATGAAATGGAAGCTCATACGGACCTCTAACATCCCCCAAGTGCACTCACCCCAAATCCTCTTCTCTAATCTATACCAAATGAAAACCATTGACCCTTTCTAAGCTATCCAAGAGAGTGATAGGAGAGATGAAATGTTTTTTATCAATTTTAGATCTATCAAAACCATTTGAGCCTAAAAATAACTTTTTGGGATGCCATAACACCTTCCTGAAGCATTCACACCTATAAATGAGTCACCCCAATCTATACAACCTTCTGAAACTAACATTTTTTATGTGATATTATTTTTACATTAGACCTACAATATTTTAGTTTTAAAACTTTATCTAATCCTTATCTAACATAAAAAATATTAGCTTGATTCTTGACATTTGTCCTTTTGATGAGATTCATGTACCATTCCTTAAAATAACCAAAAAGGTGGCATATAAGGACATTAATAAAAAATTAATAAATATGTCAAAGACTAAACTTGTTGTATGACCCTAAAAGTATCACTTGACCTCATTCAGGACCATGGTGACCATTTTCAAACCTAGAGGATCTTATGTAAAGTTTGAACATGTAGGGAGGTTGACCCAATTTGACTTGGGGTAAAACTTTGGTCAACATTTTGGTAGTTTCTAGGGTAGCATGATTGCTATGCTAAGGACTAGTTGCCTTCTGCTATCATTGGGAACTGGAGTCACTCACATGCTATAATTGACACTGATAATGTGTATAAATGTATTAGATGGTTAGATCAAGAATTAATCATGAAAAACATAATAAATGCATAATAACATAAAAATCTAGGCCAACCTATTTAATGGGGTGTGCAAATGATAATTAAGAACTCAATGAAATAAACCAAACATGCATTACCTTCCCAAGAGCATCCCACCATCTATATGTAGCTCAAAGCATGTTTTTCCCTTTGATTTGGTGCTCAAGTATTCAACAATGATGCAAGACAAGATCCTCCACCATCTCAAGAACACTGACTATAAACTAGGCTCATGATATGAAATCAAGGTTATGCCTATCAAATGAATCTATCATATTTTCCAATTAAGCATAATAATCAACACAAAGAAAGGTTGTGGAGATAATTTTTCACAATAAGTCTACATAAATGAAGCTTAATCAAAATGGTCTAGGCCCTCCTATTTATATATTTTTCAAATTGATTATGATTAACCATGACCATCCATATCAAGATCAAGATGTTTTTCCATGAATTAATCCAATTATGTAAATAAAATCCATAAATATTCTCAAAAATATTTGGGAGGAAGGGGCATTAAAGAGGCATGGGAAGCCATAATCCTAATATTTGTTGCATTTATAAATTGATGGGGTGGTGTAAACACCGAAATCGTGTCGACTCCCCTGGTCATCCCCCGTCTTATTCTTCTTCGCCTATTTAACCCTTGTCGATCACTTTTTCCATTAGCCTTGACCTTGGCAGCATGTAACAATGAGCACAGAGCTAAAGCTAGACTCTATCCCTATTGTACATCTACCGACGACGGTCGTTACCCGGTCGATGTCGCCGACGTCGGCAATCCTACCGATGTCAGTCACCTTACCGTTATCTGTTATCAGTTATCATTCGGTTCCCAATCAGTTTTCTGAATGGTTATCGAACCGTCTCTCGAACCGTCCCTCGCCTTCATCAGCGTCCGCCAATCAATCCCGAAGGCTAATCATCTAATCAATCAATCAATTGACCCCCGAACTCGAACATTCACAAAAACTCTGGCGATCAATCAACTCCAGCATTCAACCAATCTGCATTCGCTTCGATCAACTTACGGCAACGCTTCAACAACTTCAATCATGGCTTTTATCATGTCTTCTGGCAGGTAAGTATTTACTCTATTTGTTTTATTTCTTTCTAGTTATTATTTGTTTGTTGTTTCTATTTCTATCATCTCGGATCTTCAGACCGTAAACCTGAGCCCTGAGTCCCTTTCTTACATCTCTGCCCACTATCCCGTCTATAACTCCGTCCAGACTCAACCAAAACCCCCAGACCCTGTCCAGACTCGACATTACCTTGATTAGACCTTGTTCAGACCCTGTTCAGACCTTGTCCAGACCCTGTCCCGACCTTGACCAGACCCTATCTCGATTCTCCTAGACCTTCTGCAATTCATCCAGACTCTATCCAGAACTTGCCCCGACCGACGCCGGTATCTTAACCGACGTCGGCACCTTTCCGATCGACACCGGCAACACAGAGACCGACATCGGCGACTGCATAGAACATTTTACTTCATTATCAGGTACGTATTTTATTTTATGTCCTTTATTTTTGTCATTTTATCTTTCATTATATCTACTTCAGTCCAATATTCTATTTTTTTATCAGTGGGTTGATATCCTTCTAGGAAGTCTTCATACTTCTGGGATCAGGCGTTCGCCTGACAACCCACCATATCCTTTGACTAACGTTTTTCCGTGTTTCAGTCTCTTTTCTTCGCAGGTGTCATTCCTGCACAGCCAAAGAGGAGAATCTTCCAACGTCTAATTTCGGTGCGCATGACTTTATCAGGTATCTTCTAGCCTTGACCACTTCTTTTAGTTTCTTATTTCTTCTTTGAATGTAGAAAGCAATTTTGCATAGAAACATTTTGGCACGCCCGGTGGGACCTAAGGCCTTCCTTGGGTTCTTTCTTTCTTTCGTTCATATAGGTGCATTAGGTTCCTTCCTTTTCACCTCCTTCTGTCTCTTCTTAAACGACATCATAAGCAGGACTAAAAAGAACATTTCTTTCTTTCTTGCACTTCTAGACTAGCTAAATTCATATTCTTCGCCTCTTTCTCCATTTCGTCTTCATACGAACAAAACATTTTTGACTTGGGCATTAAAACACTTTGCATTCATTTTTGTTTGCCTGCATCTCTTAGACCACACATAGTAATTAAACCGCATATTGAATTAATCTAGATCACTTGATGTTACATGACTAAACCACCTGCACAAAACAAACATTTTAACTTACCTGAGACAAGGCCCAACTGGGATTTCATCCCCCAGTGGATACCTTACCCGTCATGGCAATCTCACTTGGATTTCATCACCAAGGGGAAAGCCCACTCCGTTCTCTGGTGGAGGATAATCTCTAGGCGAAGTATATTTTGGCTAAGCGGGCCCAGCTTAACACTGGACTCGTGAAGTGAGGAGAGCTTGCTCCTTAGCACCAGGCCTCGTACGGACCCTAACACAGACTTCTTGAGCACCATAACTAACCCGAAACCATTCATAGACTTCTTCTAAGACCCGACTCAAAGCCAATCTTCCTCTACACACATTCTAAGGCATAAGCCACTATAATCCTAAAAAAATTTACTTCTAGGGTTTTAGGATCTGCTTGTGTCTTCATCTTTTTAGTTCTTATCTGCTTGTTTGAGCGTGTGAGGACGTTCTCTCTTGCCTTGTATGGTTTTGACACGCAATCAAACCAAGGCCCCTTTTTTTGACCACTCTAGCCGTCAACTGCTTTCGTCTACCCCATCTCTAACCCGTCCTATCATGGAGTTCCACTTGGAGACTGAAAGAACTCCTACAGGACCGACCCTGACCCCGACTCAAATTCCCATCATCCTTGAAGGGGACCAGGATTTTGAAAGATTCTTGGACCTCAATATCGCAGCCCTCCATAACTATCTCGCGAGAAACCCAACGCGAGACCTTTCGAGTGACATGGCGACGACATCGACACCATTTGTCATCCAACCCTCTTTGACTCAGCCTTTCACCTCAACCGTTAACTCAACCATGGCCAATACGGAAAGTTTGGCCTCTTTGTCTATTTTTAGACCGACCTCCATCGGGGTCTCGTTACCCCCTCAATCACCTGCAATTCAACCAAGTTCTACATCGTATCAGAACTTGATTGTCTCGACCCCTTACACTCTTGTGCCCACAAATGTAGGAGTGCCAACCTATCCTTCTACCAGTCTCGCTATTCAACCACCTTTGGCAGTGCCTAGTCAACTTATACCTTCGACCTTCATGATGCAACCACCCTTAGCCTCTACTTCTGCCCCTGCAACTAGTCATCCGTACGTTGCACCCTTACTGGTATAACCGACTACGTCACACACCTCTTTTAACCTCTTCCAAGTGCCTTACAACCTAGGGGGCACTCCGTCCACCAATCCGTCAGCAGACGTCATCAAGATGCTGATGGATAAAATGTCCAGTCTCGAAGCTTCTATCTCCAGTTTAAATAATGTCTCTTCATATGACCAGATTTACAACGAGCCCATTCATCCTTCTGTCCCTATCCGACCATACCCCAACTATTGGACGCTTCCTAAATTTACTCGCTTTCAGAGTAAGGAAGACCCACAACAACATCTACGGGCATTCAGACATGCCTGCTATCTTATTGCCCACAACGATGCGTTACTTTTATGCATGTTCCCTATGTCTCTTTCTGGCCCTGCCCTTGACTAGTATAGCTCCCTTGCCAGACATTCTATCTTTTCATTCATTCAACTCGCTCAATTATTCGTTGACCATTTCTCAATCAATATCACTAAACAAGTCTCGATCACAGACCTTTACTCCATTAGGCAATTTGACGACGAATCAATAGTTGATTTTGTCACCCGTTGGAGAGGCTTGATTAACCAGCTCTCCTTCTCCTTGCCTCAACCCGAGCTCATTGAGCTCTTTTTCCGAGCATGTGTTAGTCACATCTCATCCACCTTGCGGGTTTAAACATTCCACACTTTTGACGAGGCCTTCACCATGGCCCGAAAGCTTGAACTCTGTGCTATTGAAGAAGATAAGGTCAAATTGTGTAACACTAACACAAGAACCAATGACCATTCTTCTTCCAGACCTTCTTCTGCCCACTCTCAATCTAAGGAGTCGGCAAACACTGTCATCTTTAGACCATCATCTTCAACAATAATTAACTGACCAGCATCTTCAACATTAGACTACATCAATAAACATTTTCAACGTCAATCCATACAGCGTCAATTCACTCCAATTAGAGAGTCATATGCCTCTGTCTTGGATAAACTCATCAAGCAGGGGGTCCTCAATCTCCCTTCAATCCGACCACATCAATTTAACCCCTCAACACCTATCCCTACATGGTACAGGGAGAACCACTTTTGTAACTATCACCGTGTCAAAGGCCATGATACGGATCACTGTCAAACTTTTAAAAACCTCGTCTAGGACATGCTAGACAAGGGCGATCTTATCTTGGATAACCCGAATGCACCGCCCAACCAAAACCTCGACATCTTCAAACAACCTTTTCCTAATCACCCCCCTACTCAAGACAACGTCCAAACCATGATCAATGACCCTCAAGACCATGATATACACACCGTCAACACTATCTTACCTCTTATCCCTGACCAACCTTCTTCACAGGATGAAGGCCCCTCTTCTCCTATTAGTCCTCCATCGACCTCTCTCATACTGGAAGACGCCTTGACCACACCTACGCCATTAGCCCTACCTTCATCCAAAGACCTTACCTTGCCCACTCCTCAAGCACACGTAGAAGGCATGATCATCCCTGCCATCTGCCTACTTGAGGAGCCACACTCTCCTATTTCTTCTCCACCAAGAGAAGAACCAGTCTCTTTGCCCATTTTGATTGAGAAAGACCCAGTCACGGTTTCCTCTTGCCCTTTGCCTGAGATTGTTATATCTCATTCACCTCCGTCCACATCTAAACCCAAACCCGTATTTAACCTCGCCTCACACAATAGTGGCCCTTGACTCAAACCCACGAAGACCACTAGACCACACCAGAGGACTCCTCCCCCACCTTTGTCATTACCTTCAATCCTAGGCCCACATCCATCCACTTTAATTGGAGTGCTTCCTACTCCCATCCTTCACAGAGGCACGTTGCCTCCATTACTCTATCAACCTGTCAAACATATATCTTCTCTAAATCATCGACCAACATCTCTTACACCTCTCAAACCAATGTCATCAACCCTCATTGCAATAAAATATCCAGACCCATTAGCAAGTTCTTATACCTTGCTGTTACGGCACTTGTTGCAGTCATCTCGCCTCAACCTTCTGCCTCTCAAACTATATCAATCTCTCGGACCTAAACCACCTTGGTTCGATGACACTCATATTTGTGCATATCATCGCATGCCTGGACACAACATAGAACATTGTTGTGCCCTCAAGGTTGCCATTCACCAATGTCTGGGGAATGACACCTCTCTTCTTGACCACGCTATCAAGCCTTCAACACCGCCCCTCTCATCAACTCTCGAATCAAGACCCTCTTGGTTTGACAACTCTAAATACTGTCACTATCACCATACTCTGGGACATGACACTGAGCGTTGTTGCGCTCTTAAAGCTATCATTCATCACCAACGGAGAAACTTCTCATCAAGGATCCTCTTGACCACATCTTTACCAAATCATCAACACCAACTCATGCCTCTCCAACCTCATCACCTAAATCGGGGTCTCCACGCCAGGTTTTGGTTCCTTTGTCGCCTTTAACCCCCTTATTCGACATCAACACAGTCCATCTGACCACTAAACCTCAACCAACCTTAACCAATCCATCAAACATTCTCCCTAACTGCTAGGGGAATTCAACCTTCATCTAAACCTCAACCAATTTTTCAACACAGTCTCGACCACATATCAATCACTCTTTCAACTTAGCCTCAACCAGACTAGCAACCAAACATTTAACCCGACCTCAACCAAACATTCGACCCAACCAAAGACCAAATACCAACCAATCAACCCTCGACCAACCATTGACCAACTATCAAATGACCAAATCTCAACCAAACATTGACCAACCTTTTTATCCACACATTCAACCAGTCTCGATCAATCAACGACCGTATCAGTCAACTTCACATCCACTCATCAATCAACACGTGACCAATATGGAGCGCAGTAAATGAGGCAAGTTTGCTCCTAATTGGCTCGGACCTTTTATTATCACGCACAAGTATGGATCAGGGACTTATCGTCTATCTTCTCTTGATGGACGCCCAGAACCTGAGCCTCTTAATGCGTTGCATCTGCGACTGTTCTACTGCTAGTCAAGTATTCGTCCACTTGACACTTAACTTGAGCTCATCCCTTGAGCAATCCCCATCCTCTTCATCCTAATTCCTTTCAACCCTATTCCTCTTAACAATTCCTATAACCCTTTTATGCTGTATGGATGCTTTTGTCCTCATAAAAGGGAACCCTTGACCTTCTATAATCTTGTCCATGACTCATATTTCTATAAAAACAAATCAAGATGTCACAATATCCATGGTCACTATATCAATATCAAAATCAAAAAGCAAACTGCTCCCTCGAAGGACAGCTGTACTATCATTGCTGTAATTAATAGACTGCTCCCTCGAAGGACAACTATTCAAAAGCCTTTATATTAAACAAAAATCTAGACCACTCCCTTGAAGGATGGTTATGACTAATCTGGCAATAAACAGCACTATTTTAGAAGCTTCCCACATTGATCAGCTTCACAACTGACCACCAAGCAAATAACATCTTTTTGTGGACTTCCCGCATTGATCAGTCTGCACAAAAAAAAAAAAAAATGAGTCATGGACTTGACTTATAGTTGTCTCAGGGTCTCCTATAAAAAGGGGCATAGTTATCTCTGCTCTTAAAATGGGTTACCCTCTTTTCTCCTCTTATCACCTGCTCAAGGGACTTCGAGCTCACTTTAATGTCAAAGTGATTCGATTACCGCTCTAACATAACTATGGTCAACGACGTTATGCATGAATGGGGCTCTTGGTTCTCATAACTCCTATCTATGCTATCTTTTTGGTCTTTGTCAATGAAAGAGCAATATGCTTTTCACTTCTTCTACACTTTGGTCACATTCACCTTCATCACTTGTCAATCAACTCACCTCAACTCTCTTTTCAGACCACTCCCATAGCCTATTCACCCTAGTTTCTATGGACACCAATAAACGTGGAAACTATCAACCCACCGCAATTTATGTTCAGCATAAACCAATACTTGCTGAAGCATGAATAGACCTCAATTCATTTTTAGCATACATCCATCACGAATATGGAATATTGCTCGGGATGAAAGACCTCTCAACCAATGTTGAAGAATATGCCATTTGGAAACGGCTGCCACATCTCTTCTCCTCATCATTTCATCATAACCAAGACCAATCTATCAACCATTTTGACCACCTGTCTACTACTTGGACCCTTTGTCTGAACTACATTGGCCTGAAGCCCTCTGACCGGGGCTATGTAGGCAGCACTCAGATCACATGACATTTTCTGAGGTTAGCTCGGCTGCATCCTTTCGTCTCTCCATCCCCTTGACCAATGACCATTGGAGATCATACCTCTCTCCTCCAACCTCGACCACTTCCAAGACACTGTTGCCTTGGTTATTTTTACATGTATGTTATCTCATGACTGGTTAGCAGAATTGTGCACAGACCTTTTTTGACCCTCACAAGTATAGGATCACAAGCCGGTTGATCCACACTACTTGTGACTTTTTCGTGTTTCTAGGAGCACTTCCTGAGCCCGGGATACCTAGAACGCGATGACCCATTTGGAGCTTCAGCTTAGATTGCATAACCCGATCAACAGATGACTAAATGCTGGGGCCCAGTTATTTTGATTTTGGCACTCCTCGACCCTTGACCTGTGACACTTTTTGACCTGACCATCTTGTGTAGTGGTATGCGTGCAATCACGACTTTTGCAACGTTCACCCTCACCCCTTTTCCATCCACTCTTTGTCAAATCAGCACCCGATTCCCAGTTCCCTTCCCTCGACTCCTGCTTTGAGGGGGAATACCTTATCCATAATCGGGGCAATCCACTACCTATTTTTGTCTTGCAGTTCATTCGAACAACCAACAAGACAAAATCAACCTTATCCCACACCTGGGGCAATCACTCCTATTTTTGTCTTACAGTTCGTCCAAAACAACCAACAAGACAAAAAGGGGCAAATGTAGACACCAAAATCGTGTCAACTCCCCTGGTCATCCCTCATCTTATTCTTCTTCGCCTATTTAACCCTTGTCGATCACTTTTTCCATTAGCCTTGACCTTGGCAGCATGTAACAATGAGTGTAGAGCTAAAGCTAGACTCTATCCCCATTATGCATCTGCCAACGATGGTCGTTACCTGGCCGATGTCACCGACGTCGGTCACTTATCAGCCGACATCGGCAATCCTGCCAACATCGGTCACCTTACCGTTATCTGTTATCAGTTATCATTCAGTTCCCAATCGGTTTTTCAAATGGTTATTGAACCATCTCTCGAACCGTCCCTCACCTTCATCAGCGTCCGTCGATCAATCCTGAAGGCTAATCATCTAATCAATCAATCAATCGACCCCTGAACTCGAACATTCACAAAAACTCTGGCAATCAATCAACTCCAACATTCAACCAATCTACATTCGCTTCGATCAACTTACGACAATGCTTCAACAACTTCAATCATGGCTTTTATCATGTCTTCTGGCAGGTAAGTATTTACTCTGTTTGTTTTATTTCTTTCTGGTTATTATTTGTTTGTTGTTTCTATTTATATCATCTCGAATCTTTAGATCATAGACCTGAGCCCTGAGTCCCTTCCTTACATCTCTGCCCACTATCCCAGTCTATAACTTCGTCCAGACTCGACCAAAACCCCCAGACCCTATCCAGACTCGACATTACCTTGATTAGACCTTGTTCAAACCCTATCCAGACCTTGTCCTGACCCTGTCCCAACCTTGACCAGACCCTATCTCGATTCTCCTAGACCTTCTACAATTCGTCCAAACTCTGTCTAGAACTTGCCCCGACCGACGCCGGTCACCACCCCTACCGACGTCGGTATCTTAACCGACGTTGGCACCTTTTCGACCGACACCGGCAACACAGAGACCGACATCGGTGACTGCATAGAACATTTTACTTCATTATCAGGTACGCATTTTATTTTATGTCCTTTATTTCTGTCATTTTATCTTTCATTATATCTACTTCAGTCCAATATTCTATTTTTTTATCAGTGGGTTGATATCCTTCTAGGAAGTCTTCATACTTTTGGGATCAGGCGTTCGCCTGACAGCCCACCATATCCTTTGACTAACGTTTTTCCATGTTTCAGTCTCTTTTCTTCGCAGGTGTCATTCCTCCACAGCCAAAGAGGAGAATCTTCCAACGTCTGATTTTGGTGTGCACGACTTTATCAGGTATCTTCTAGCCTTGACCATTTCTTTTAGTTTCTTATTTCTTCTTTGAATGTAGAAAGCAATTTTGCATAAAAATAGGTGGCTTATGTATGCCACCCCATTAATCATGTCATTTTATGATGCAATTACTTCCATGGAATTATTACTTAATCTCATAATTTGGTTTAATTTTCCTAAGTAAGATTAATCAATTTTAGTGCAATTCTTTAGAAATTGGTGTAGTTCATTAATCAAACTAGTTAGATAGTCATATTAATGGGTTGTAATTTGATTGGAGAGGAATTATAAGGTGATGTTACTTGTTTATGGACCATCATCCCATTTAGGACATTTTTAACACAAAATAACACATGCATGTATCATTTTCTTCTGAATTAGAATAAAAAAGTGGTTTAGATCACCAAAATGCATTTTCATCATTTTGACTCAAAATGATTTGATCAAAGTTAATAATCACATAAAATTTATTTCCCTATTTAGGGATACATTAGCCTAAATCAGAACTTGTATATTATAATCTCAAACCATTTAGCACGTTTAAGTTATTTTGGCCCAAATTGTGCATTTTCACAAATTTGAGTAAGATTGACAATTTCAACACAAATGGTATTAGGAATTGGATGTCTACATTTTGACCCTATTTGAGAAGACATAGTGAGAAATTTAGTGAACACATTTTCAAAAAAAAAAATTCAAGAAGACATTGAAAGGAAATGACCAATGATTCCCCCTCGAGAGGACATACTAGGATGAAAGAGAAGGATGGACTCTCAAAAAGAAAGAAAAAGTGAGATTAACACTAGAAAAAATTAAATCCAAATAAGATAATGTTTGCACACATTCATTCCATCAGTGATAAAAATATAATTAGAATAAAATGGCCCCAAGGATAGGGGTAATGGGAAGGATACAATCCAAAAATATAAGTGACACACTTTAAACATACCCAAAGCTAGGGTGCAAGAAGTTGCACACTTTGGAACTACTCAATCCTGAGACAAGTTACACACTAAAATATTGTCAGAATAAGGGCAAAAGTTTACAAATCTTGTAATTATAAGAAAAGGATAATAATGTCTCCAAATATATAATAAATAATAAGGTTCCCCATTTGGAGAGAATATGATCATGTGATAAATAATTTTTCCCTAGTATGGCTGATTTTGATCACTGATAAAGAATGGTTTACCCTTGTAGGGATGATTTAGATTTATGATTGGTTCAAATTTTGTTCCCTTGTAGGGAAAATTTTCAATTAATAGCTTAAAGAGATAAACTATTACATAGATTAAAGATGAGTAGGTACAAGCATAGATGCAATGGTGTAATGATTGAAATAGTCATAGAAAACTAGGCATATGAGGATGCACAACATGATGAAATAGATGAAAATAAGAATGAAGGTGGATGAGATGACCCATGATATGTCATGTATCCAAGTGCTACCTATATAGTCTAAATGGACCTCAAGCTAATTTAATTCACCCATAAGCAAGAAATAATGGAATGAGGGATGAAGAAAACTAACCAAGGTTTGATTAGACTCATTATGTATGCCAAGAGATGCATGTCTTGCATAGAATCAGGTGTGAGATAAGCCATTGGGACCTAGTTTCATTGGTGTTCTAGAGATATATTCATCATAGATGTATTGACATTGAGACTTGAGTCTAAATCACATAGTGCTTACTATAGAAAAATGAAATTAGGCATCATAAGTATGAGTTACTTATAACAACATGGCATTTCACCTATCTTGAGCCAATTCAAATGTGAATGTTTATAATTAAGGATAATGATAAAAATTGCCAAAAATAGAGCTACAACCATTTATATTTAAATAAAAATAAATAAAAACATAAACATAAATGAATCTAACTTAAAATCAAGGTATGTATAATCAAGATTCAAGTAGGAACATGAATGTTTAAAAACAAAGAAAGAATAACTTAATAACATGAGATCAAGATATAAATAATCAAGATCCATGTGGACCATCAATAAGTACTTGGAAAAACAAAATAAAAGAAAAAGATGAAACAACAAAACAAAATACTAAGAAGAAAAAACTAAAGGAAAGAAAGAAATAAAATGAAGAGACAAGAAAGCACAATAAAACACTAATAAAAAAATCAAATAAACACATACAAACAAAAACCATGTTAGTGCAGTTTTGAAATAATTATTTAGGCACGTGTAGGAGAGGTGTTACTTTCCAAAACAACATAACAAGAACAACGACACAAAGATGCTTCCAAATAATAGGGAAACAATATAGAAGAAATGGGGGAAAGAAAATAAAATTAAGAGGCTGGCCAAGCTGACTCAAATGTACAAGATAAATAAATGATACCTACTTGGATTTGAATTAGGTTGGTTGGGAGATCCACCATAGAGAGGTTGTGTATAGTGATAGATATATGGTTGGATTAATTATTTTGTAAATCCATCATGATACTTGTTACATTTCATATTAGATTGTATGCCGTACATTTCACTTTGAATGCCTTTAACATTGTAGTCATGTTGGCTCACTTTGTTATCTATCTCAAAGAACCCTGGTACAAATGATCCAATAACTCCCCCTTTTGAATCCATACATTCCTTATGAGGATATTTATCTAAAATTTTAGCACCCTTTCCTTAGCCCCTATTTTGTGGTCCTACCATAAAAGGGTTGGATAATGTCGATATTGATTGGCAGTTTTGACCTTATTTTGACCAAGCATTTTTGTACTTATGTCAGCCTTAAATAAAAAAATACAAATAATATGTCCCAAATATAGTTTTTACCAAATATTAATTAATTTTTTTGATGTCCTTGACTAATTCCCCAACTTCACTAAAAATTTAAAAAAAAAAAATCGTAGTGGATTGAAATATATATGCAAGTATCTAAAAGTAGAGTTTCACCCACAAGATTGCACAAATCCTAGATCTAATACCACTTGTAATTAAATTATTTCATAATAAATTATAATGATATCAATAGATCATAATATAACTAAAATATAACATAATATATGAATAAAAGACTAGCCACTTTGAGGGGGAAACCTCCAGAAGCTTTAATAAGAGCAGAATTCACAATATGATGATAAACTACCCACTACCTAATATTATAGTCTACTTAGGCCATGGTTACTCCATAGGCTAACCTACTAACCAAATGAATGCATAGATAAATGTGATATAACATAAATGACAGATAGTTAAGTCACAAATTGGCTATTCCTATCCCAATACATGTGATAGGTTAGGGGCATAGTAGCTAGAGGAAGAAGAAGAACCAAAGCAATTGATATATTTGGTTTATTATCCATCAGAAGAAGAATACCAAGAGATGGAAATAGGACAACCAGATGATGAATAAGTTGAGTTAGATAAAATAAAATATTTGAGTCTAGATGAAAAAGAAAAAGGAGACATTAGAACAAAGTTAGAATATTTTTGATTTGGTCTCTTTTATCATTTCTTCAATTCTTGATATACAAATTCTAGTTGTAATTTTTCCTACAATAATGCCTACTACTATATCTTCCACTTCTATTATCACTAGTACATATTCTGATATTATTTCCTCACCCAAATTAATAAGCACCCCTATAAAAGTCCATTTTAAGAATTTTGTTACAATTTCCATTTTTAATAAGCCACCAACTCAAAGAAAGAAGTTAACCCAACTAAAGATTTGTGTTCCCTAACCATTGGCCCTACCAAAAGTAACCATGACTTTAGAGTTAACCTTGAGGTTGACCAAATTCTTGGCTAAGATGACACCAATGAAAGAAACCTCTCCATGGTAAGTGGTTGGCCAAAAACTTCCCCAAGTTCTCATACAAATAAGTGTCTCACTGTAAACCACTATGACCACCTCCCTTCCAATGACCTCTCAAGATTATACATCTTAAGAAATTACTCAAGGAGAATAAATAGGAAAAATAATAATTCATCAATGGGTAAGGGAGATGTTCAATATCTGAGATGAAAGGTAAAATCTAGTTATGATATAGCTTCCCATAGTCGCTACACAATTTGATAAAAGAGTGGGACTATATAAAGAGTGAGGAAGAGGAAGATGATAAACACAAGAAAAAAGAGATAGATATAATTTTAACATAGATAAATTTTGATCTCATTGGCTAAAAGACCCAAGAAAAACCCCAATGATCCTACTAAGTACATTGAGAATTTCAATACTTTTGTTGATTCTACTAGGTCAGCATTAAAGTAGATGCACCAGAGCATAGAGGAAGCCTTAAAAAGGTGGAAACATATTATATAGGATCCTCAAGAGGTAATTATTTAGGTATAGAGTGTATTTTAAAAGCTTTACAACATATTTCTCAATATTAGAGTATCTAGGACAGCCAGTCAGGATCATAGAGTAGAAATTGTTACAGTGTGGAAAATGATGGACAAAGAAATAAGATTGAACTTCTTGGTCCAATGTTTTAGAATGAGTTATTTTGATAAGATTAATTTGATGACCAACATGGATTCTTCTTATTTATTAAATTATGTGATTATTAAAAGGGATGCCTCCCTAATTTGGCATAGATCAATGAAGAAGTTTTTGAGTCTTTTTTTTAATCATGAAGTTAAAACACTCCAAATTTTGGGAGACATATTGGTAACCAGGGTAATTACCTAATTAAGGGAGATGGTGAATCAACCCAATTTTGATAACCTCCTACACTTAGCTACTGGGGAATTTAAATAATAAGTGGAAGGAATAATATATAAAACCAATGAATAAGTATTATGGTTGGTAGGTTTTTCCAAAAATAGAGTGACAAGGGTTGAAGCTTTATTAGCTGAGTTTAAGAGCTCAGATGTAGAGCAAGAAATTTTAATGACTAAGGTATTTAAGATTTTTAATCCTTAATTAATAAATTTTGAGGTCATAGATAAATAATTTGATATGGCATATGCACTAGGTAAAGTGTAAAAGGCTAAAGATGTAGCTTCTAGGTATACAACATGCACAACTAGCAATTAGTGCCCCTCAAATTTTTAAAGCTCCTAGTCTATGTCATAGTTGTAACTACACTATCTTCATTAACTAATTCAAGTAACAACATTGCATTAGTACTAAAATTTTAGAATAATTATGTATTTGCATGGTTATCATCAAAATAAGATTTTAGTTCCCCATTTATTATTATACATGCATAATTTATTTTTAGCTGACAAATCTATTTTGACTATTTCCATTGAAACATGCATCCTTGCATGATTTTTGAACTAGAATTTCTATTTTTGGACTTTTAATTTTAGTCAAATATTGAAGAGATGAGGCCTTCCCTATCCCAATCTTATAAATACATGTAACCTCTTGATCATAAATGGAGGAGAATTTTATCTATTGAGATAATTAGGAATTTTAAAGAAGTTCTGCTTGACTTGGTCTTAATGTACAAATCTTCATTCTTCTCTAATTATATGGATTACTTGGGATGTTCCATCATTATGGTATATTATTTATTAAATTGTTTATGAGGTATCTATTTTAAAATATTTTCTTTCACTTTTATCTATAGCTAATTTAAATAGCTTTTGCATGCTTATCATAATCCTCTTGTAAATGTGCAATATCAATCTAGTAATTAGATAATCTTTAATTTCTGCATGTTTAAGTATATTTTGTTATTATTTCATTTGAATATTCATTATATATATATATATATATATATATATATATATATATATATATATATATATATATATATATATATATATATATATATATATATATTTTGGTGCTAAATCAACTTGAAATAAGTATTTCTCTAGATTACTTGTCGTACTTGAGCTCAAATATTAGTCTTGAAAGGCTTTATCCCTATATTTTCATAGGCTTCTCTTTCTACACTACTCTTCCCTCTTTTTAAAGTTTCTTTTAAAATCCTTCCCACCTTAGTTATAATCATCATACTTCCACCCACTCCAAGTAGATATAGGTTGATCCATAGCCAATTCACCTGTGATAAATAATCTGTCACTCCATCGCTATTACACTAATAGGTTTTTATAAAACTAAATAACTTGCAACTCATGCCTTGGAGTGATCTTGTTCACTATGTAGAATATGATTATAAAAAAAAATTATCTCATAAATTAGTCAATAAATATCAAAATAAGAATAAATAACTAATGTGTTAAGACTACTCCCTCAAGAGGTGGTGTTAATGAATTCAAGAATCTAATTATGAAAGTAAGACAATGCAATACCTTTTAAGTAGAGTCCCTCCTTTAAAAATGGTTAATAAGTGTTATTTTCCCTAGATTTCATGCTCAAAGTCTTTATCAATGGTTTTTATCATGAGCTTCCATCATCTCTTAGTTCACCAATGGCTTAGGTTCTTCAATTTGGTCTAATTTGTTGAATGAGTGAAACTTGTTTGAAAGTATTTTTGCATGATAAGTTTACACAATTCAAGTTTAAAAATGATGGTCTTGGATCACTTATCTATATATTTTTGAAATATTAAATATCAACCATGACCATCCATCTTGAGATAAATATGTGTGGCCATGGACTGATTCAACCTTGGAGAGATAATTAATAAATAATGTCATCAATATTTGGAATAATGGGTCATTGATGAGGCATGGGAGAGATTAATCTTGATATTTATCCCATTAATGGATTATGGATAACAACCCTATGATGATTCCATGGGATGATTTAGAATTTAATAATGAATTTATAATAAATATATATTTAACAACTTTCATGGAATTTCCACTTAAGTTCTTAATTTGGCTTTAATTTGCTTAAGTGACTTTAATTAGTTTTTTATAATTCTTTGGAAATTTGTTGCACATTTAATCAAAATGGTCAAAAATATCATTTTACTAAGTCATAATTGATAGGAATATAATTAGAAGAAGATGTTACTTCATACAGGGTAATACTCCAATTAGGGTATTATAGATGTGAATTGACACATGCGCATGATGTGTGTGACAGAATTAAAAGATTTCAATAGTTCAAAACATAATTTTACGTGGCTAAAATTTAATTAAAATTGATTTAAGAAAAGACAATAATCACATAAAATGCATTTCCCCATTCAGGGATATATAATCACAAATTGGCACCTATATACGACAAGTTTGACTGATTTAGAGCATTTTAGTAATTTTGGTCTAGATTGGGCATTGTTGTGGATTATCATTTACTTTGATAATTTCAACATAATGGTGATAGGAATCAGATGTCTACATTTTTTACCTATTTGAGAAGGTGTGGTGAGACCTTTGGTTGAAGCAACATATTTTCAAAAAATCAAATGGTCACTATAATCAGAAGAAATAATTATTTCCTATTTTTCACTAAATTTTGCATGAGTCATGGAAAAACAAGGATATGAATGATGGCCCAAATATAATTTGGGTGGCCCATGATGCCCCCTCAAGGGAAAGATGGAAAATTTTAATTTTGATGGATTGGCCCTTGATCAAAAGAAATAATTACATAATTCAGCAAAAATGAGGAAGAAAAAAAGATCAATTAGAAGAAAATGAGAGGAAAAATGGATAAAGGGGGCTAAAATAATGGCCCAAGAAAGATAAATGAGGTAATTATAGACCTAAGGGGTGAAATTTTCAAAAATAGTATTATATTTGGACCCCTAAGGGGTAAAAATAGTTCATTAGCACCCCTAGCTATAGTAATTCAGAGCTATGAAATTTGTGCATGAGATGGCTAAGAAAGTTGGCCAATATTCCACACCACCATCACCTTAAAAAGCATGTGTGAGAGTATCATAGATCACCAGGTATCAGGCCATTAGTAACATTTTTTAGTATTTAATTTTAGAATTTATGGCATTTATTATGGTTATAATTAGGGACTTTAGCAATCCCATTGATTGCCTAAATTTGTAATCAGTGAGGTCACCCTTGATAACGGTGAATTCACCATCAAGATATTTGGGATCAATAATACTTTATCAGGTTTATGAGTTAGAATAATGAGATTTCCACTTCATTGGTGAACTCTTAGATTTTGGTATAAATCATCGGTCAATTGATGATGTACTAGTAGCTGCGAGATTCCCCCCTTCAAATGTTTGATGAAGTATTGGGAACACAGTCCAAAAAACAAAAAATTAGAAAATCTTTTCTTCACAATTAAACGTATGATTGAAATGGTAAATATTTTACATTATCCAACAATAATGAAGTCATTAATCTAAAACTCAACAAGTGAATTATGAACAATTTTATTACTAACAAGATGTCATCATTACACTAAATACATTAACAGGTCACTTTGAATTTTCAAGATGGAAAAGGGTCCCCTTGGGTAGTAATAACCCACTGAATCAATCATTTACCTTGGATGCATTGGTTCCCAACTATCATGGATCATAGATAAATAAATTATCATAATAATAAAAAAATTAAAATCTCAAGAAAATATTAAATTTTCTTCCTAAAAAAGGGTAATTTAGGCAACCTCCATCGTAGGCTTTTAGACCTAATTGGCAATGGAGCAAAGCTTAGAGTAGAACCAAAGGTACCTTTGTTATGGATATAGACACTAGGATGGTAGTAGAGTAATTCCCTAGCCTCCCCCTTCCCCAACTAATATGTGTAAAACTAGTACCTTTTAGGACTTTTGAACACCTAGGTCACCTCCAATATTTATCACAAATTCAAAAGGAGTCAAAAGGCAATAAATCACTCTTCACACAAAATGACCTCTTGAAGGAACTAAAACATAGTATTTTTTGTTTTAAGGTAGAATTAAATGCTTCATTTATTTTTTAGTTCTATTGAAAGGGATTGTATTGTCTATATTAATGATTCAAAGTGAAGGTTTATAATTCTTAGTTCTAAACACTAGATAATGTTTTCCCTACATAGTTGCCATTTATTGTGATCACGCATCCCTTTTTTAAAAGTAAAAAGAGACCTTTTCAAGGTATAAATCTCAAAATTTTGGCCATTTATCAATCCCAGGCTAAACCCCATCTAATTTCAAGATCTTGAGTGCCTATTTTATCCCAATATTTAAGATTTTTTTACATTTTTGACAAATTCCATTTTCTTGTATTTTAATATCTTCTTCAAGATATTTGTTTTAATATGGATAATATTGCCATTTTTTTGAATTGATTTTATACTTAATTTATTTTTAGGTGCTAACCTTTTTCCTCTCATAAAATATCTAAAGTAGGTAGGTCTCAGAGTCAAAATGGCACCCTCTGAGTGATTTTCTTTAAAAACATAGGCAATTAAGAGATATCATAGTTTTAAAATCCCTTAAGGCCTAATCCAATAATATATCACCACGTGTACTCTTACACCTAGATTTATTAGATTTGTTAGAGCTTGAGAGGCTCAATCTAGTTAGAGATCACCATGTGTATTCATACACCCAAATTTTTCAGAGCTATCAGAGCCTAAGAGGCACAATCTAATAATAGATCACCTTATGTACTCATACACCCATATTTTTTATATTTTTAAGATCCTAGGAGACCTGATCCAATTATATATCACCACATGTAATTCTACACCTAAATTTGTTAGAGTTATAAGAGCTTGGGAGGATTGATCCAATCAAAGATTACCAATGTACTTGTACACTTGGAATTTTTAGAGTTGTCAGTGCCCAAGAGGTCTAATTTAATCACAGATCACCACATGTATATTCATACACCCAGAGAAATATACACCTATAAAATTCTTATTGTGTCAAACCCATAGTGTCACCCCTTTTTACTATAGTACACGTGACACTTGGTAAACTTAGAATGCATCCTAGGTACCATGAGGGCCAAAGTTAGGAATGTGCTTAAAACATTCTTTATGTTTATTGGCCAATTTGGATAGTCCATGATTTATCACCTAGAAAGGTCTCATCACCACCAACTAATCCAACTAAGGCCTATTCTGCATGAAATCAAATCTAAGAGAAATGTAAAAAATGATTATTTAAAAATCAAGCCATCAACTTAGAGATTAATTTGTATGCTAAGAGACCCCAACACCATTACTATAGAAAAATACCATAGACATATAATGTCTTATCTAAATTGATCTCATCATCTATTTTACATGATTTAAATTGTTCATATCCTTATCTTGAGTTATTACCAAAGCTCAAAGTGTATCTCTATAAAATTATTACACAACAGAATAATAATATTTAGTAATGGAAACATCCACATCTAATCCCAAGATAGTATGAGTTTAGGGATATTACGTTCATGTGGGGAGTCACACACTTCAAGCATTATAATGAAATATTCAAAACTATTGAATATATTCAAAATCCCATTAGTGAAAATGATCCAAAGGAGGATGTTGAGTTTTTAGGTGACCTAATATATCTCAAAACCTCAAGCTTAAAAAAATATACTGCCAAGCCTAAATTCTTCCCCTGTAGTGATCTCTTCACTAATTCATTGTGAATGTCCAAGGATGGCAATGATATCATTCATTCATGAAATAGATCTCTAAATTTCAAACATCTTTAGGGACACCTTCAAGAGTTATTACAACCTTCCTGATTAAAAAATTCCATAGACAAGAAGGTCACCACTAAGTGGATGAAGACACACAACATTTATGAGACACTAAAGGATTGGGTCGAGGACACTAGCCACTAGGTTAATAAGGAGGATGTCAACTCCTACACTATAAGGACTTTCAAAGATGGAGTGAAAACTAGTATGTTGTTTCTTAACTTTCTATATAGGGAAATTTTTGTTGGGCATGTCCAAAATATTGGGTCCCTCTACATAGCATCATCTTCAAAAGGAACTAGGTCCTAAATCTCAAGGACATCATCACTTTTGATATATTGTATTAAGTTCTTAGGTTTCTCAAAATGGAAAATTTATACATGATGTCATATCTAGTTGATGTTACCTATGTCACCCACTACTTCAATAGACTTGTTTCCCCAATAGAGACCTATAATTTCCATAGTCCATATAATCTTCACCAAATAATACATTTTCCACTTCATGCACCACATCAGGGACATTTATGACCACTTCTACCCCTTGTGTACCTCACAATCAATGAGAAGCCCACATTGAGGCTATCATAAGATATGAGAGATTATATCCTAACCATAAATGCATGTTTTTATTACCAAGACCACATAGATACCATGGTATAAGGTATCTAAATACATCCTTTCAAGTTATCCTACCTTATCCCAAAATGGGTAGCAAATCAAGAGATCACTTTCCAACTCATCAATGCCATAGTTGGTTCCTAATTTGGCAAAATATAAAAATACTATCCTTCACTCCCCGTCATCATAGGGCACAATGAATATAATATATTTCCTACCCTACATACCATGACCACACATATGGACTACTTAAATATCCCTAAAGATGATGATAGGCAAGGGGATCCTCAGGTCAATTTGAAGGCTCATGTGGAATTTTATCGAGTTAGGCTAAATATCAATTACCATCATGAGATCCACCTAAATGACATTTACCACCTCAACCTTACTAATGATGTTGACGTAATTAAAAAATTTTGAAGTTAAAAATATTTGTGGAGCCAAATAAGCATAGCATAGGCCTATATTAGAGGAAAGGCCCATTCCCCCATAACCTACTATGGAGTTTCAGCCATTGCAAGGAGGCTTTCTAAATTGATCATGAAATACTTCCCAATAGTAGGTCCATCAACATTGAATTCCACTTCACCTACAAGGACTTCCTAGGTAATCCAAACTCATGTTATTCATGTTATTCACTTTTATAGAAAATTTAAATCTCAAGATCAATCCTTGTAGGCCCAACCTTTAGTATCCTCAAAGCCTTTGGCACCAACTTATGGCATATCTAAGCAACAACTTCCATCCCCTCATCATTTTCAAACCTAGGTAAAATGTTCCCTTGTGGTATACACCCCTACAGTTTCCTTTACAAGTGATTCCTAAGGGTCCCCTACTCTATTTATTCTTACAACCCTCAATGCTCCAATTTACCATGCCCTTCTATTTCTTTTTACATGAAATTGGTCTACTCCTAAAATTATTCCTAGACTAACCCATGTGATTATCACAGTCCCCATTAGGGATCTAATTCTTACCCCTATAATCACAATGTCCCCTCTAGCCTTATTCCTTCCCATTGTTCCAACTTCTCATGTAGCTCCTTTGATCCTAATTATATAGACCTCCCTTGATTTTATAGACTCTAGCTATATAACCAATTTAATTGAAAAATCCTTATGTAACCTATCATATTTGAGTATCAATATAGTAAACACCAAGAACCTCTATGCACTTTATGATACTTCCATTTCTACTTCAAGTGTAACAACATGATAAATAATCCCTTAGTAGAATCTTACTCAGTGCCCAAGATTGATTTCTTCTAGGCCAACATCACACCCTCCTCTTGCACATGTAGCACCATCTTGTGCCTCCCTATCTATCTCACACATGGTTCCCCATGAATTAGTTTCAATCATCCCATCTCTTTTTTAAAGGTGAACACCCACCTCCTAGAGATAATTGGTCCCCAAGTATATATGATTAAAAACCAATTGATTTCACACTTTTTCCCATGCGAATATCCCTTTATCACTCCTAAATTTTCACTCATGTATCCCCCCTCTATCATACATATCATTCAATTTCCTTCCTTCATTATTACCTCCTTATCCCATACCCCCACCATCCACTTCATCTATTTCCACCCCAATTACCTCATCTTTAACATCCCTAAGAACAATGGGGGGACAAGGAAGGATTGGTACCATAAAATATTATGGGTCACAAAAACCCAATATATTCTATAATTGGGACCCATACATCCATATTAAATTTGATAGATACACTGATAGGATGAAGAGGGTGATGACCCAAAACTCCACCTAGGATGGGGACCACATTATGTGGAGAACGGAGTAGGACCTCTTCTCCTTCACCAAGAAAAGTACTCAGATGAGAGAAGAAAATATTACAAAGGACCTTATATTTATGCCATGTTCCACAAATGAGCTAAAAAATAAGCTCATAAAGGATCTCAAAGAACAATTCAAGACCTTGGAGTCCCAAATCAGGATCTCATTATTAGTTGGCTTCATTGGCAAGGTGTAAACATCACTTACAAAATTACTCATAATCTTCATAGAGGTGACTAGATCTATTTCAAATAGTAGTGTGCTCTTCCAAATATCATAGTAGTACCTGGACTAAATCATTAGAATTGAAAACAAATGAAATAATAAAGAAGTAATCATAAATAAGGGGATATTTCTTGAGCTCAATATTATGGCCCTCATAGACCTCAATTTATACCAAACATTCATAAGGATCATGAGGATTGTGTTGGAGCATTGGCTCAGAGACATCTTGTATGCAATCAAAAATGTATCACGTCTATAAATCAATCCTAGCTTAGATAAGATAGAGTATACCTACACTTATAATTAGGAATACATTTGTTAAGTAAGAGCATGAATAATTTGGGTATCTGCTAAACTTGATTAGGGGATCACTTTCCACAATACACCATGTCAGGAAGGGTTACAAAGTCTATAGTCTAACATAATCACACAACAACCCTAAAATAATCCTAAGTTTAATGTTCACTCTATTCTAATAAACAAGAAAGTAAATCTAATCTAGTGCACATAAACTCTTGTGGTAAAAAGTGGCATTTAGAGATAAAACAAATTAAAGTAAACATGCATAGAAAACATTTAGTCATGTCAATGTATATGGAATCCTAATGCATGGAGGAGAAGCACAACTACATTATTTATCTACTCTTACAAAGGAGAAATAAATTTAGGAATACTTGCCTTTGAATACAAACCCATCGAGCCTTAATCTCTCCCTTGGCCAAGGTGATTTGTAAGATATTATTGTGGTATGTAAGGATAACAAAGATAAATCATCTCTAGGCTACACAACCTATCTATGCATCTAAAATACGTCTCCACAAGATAAGATCATTATCTTCAAATAAAGTATGGAACCCTAAGCTTTATTCCTTAAGTATAATGTGTTGGGTGAATATTTTGTCACCAGTGTATTGATGAGCAAAATAGGTTTGATCAACCATAGCAAGGAAGATTGGTCAACCAAATGTGCAGGTTTACTACATCAAAAGGGGAAAAATCTCTCCTCTCATCAATGGGAGGTTCCCTATAAGTATGAAGGGGCTATATATATATATATATATGCTAATCTATTATAAATAAGCTAAAAATAACACTCAGGGGTAGGATAACACCATCCATCTCTCTTTTTTCAAAGATGATGTTCACCAATCAAAGGATAAATCCTGATGAAATTATAGAAGGCACTCCTCTTCTTTCAAAAGTGTTGTTCAATAGACAACAGGAACCTTTCAGGTAGTGACAAGTAACTGTAACAGGGTGTAGTAACACAGTAGGATGAAATGTAACACAAAGTCTCCACCTTAACTACCAAAGAGTGAAATATGAAGGATAATGAGGGCACAAAGTTGTCCCAAGATCCTTTACACAAAAATAGAAAATAGACAAACTAAAGACAATTGTGGCAGCACAAATTCTCTCCACATCTAGCTTCAGGACACCTTCCTGATTATTTTCACTAATTTTGCTTATTTAATTAAATGAACAAAAAATGTATTAAGGAAATAGACATAAGAAAAATTTCCCCAACAACCAAGCTATTCCAACACAAAGTCTAAAAATTCACTTGTTTTCTTATTCAAATAATGAAATATGATCAACAATCTAAGCTCAAAGTCTCAGTAATGCCTTTCAATTTGGGCAGAGTTTTGTTTTTTATAATAGAGAGATATCTAAAACAATAAGAGAGAGTCCAATATATAGTGCTCCAAGAAAGACTTGAGTGCTTTATTTCACAAAACATGTTATGATGCATTCAATTCCTTTAATGCATTTTAAATTCTATCCATGGGCTATGCTAGAATCGAGCACTAGTTTTAATATGGGCCGCCTGATGTGTTTCCTAATGTGCACACAGCTATTTGCTTTACTCAATGTAGAAAAATGGGCCATGCCATTGAATGTTTGTGCTCTTCTGATGTCTACCTAGTGGGCTGCTTTACCTTCTAGAAACATATCCTATGCACAAATATTTTTGATCTTTCTCCATCGTTCCCCCTTTCTTTACTGTATTTCATCCTTATCTATGCAGTCTAAGCTTTCAGGCTATCTCTTTAGCTGGTTGCTGAATTTGTTCACAAGATCTGTGTCGTATTTGAAAATCAACAGATATTTCATTATCTTAAATTTGACATCCATAGGGACATCAATGGTTTAATCATTTCCCTGGTTTAATCACTTTCTTGGTTCAATCACTTTCTTGGTCTTTGATTGAACCATCCCTTTGTCTGGCACTTTCTTTAATCTTTGAACCAATGTTTTCTACCCTCTGCAAGGGTACATGTCCTTAGTTCACCACCCTCCATAAGGGCACTTATTCTTTCAGATTTAGGACACTCCTTTGAAATATTTACATTGAACCTTTGAACCTTTGAACCATTGAACCATTTTGCTTCAAGGTTCAATGGTTCAACGGTTCAATCACTTTATTGCTCTTTGTCTAGAGCTTCCTTTGAACCATTGAACCTATGAACCTTTAAATCTTTGAACTATTGAAAAATTTTGGTTCAAGGTTTAATTAGTTCATTGGTTCATCTTTTGAGCTTCAAAAAAGGTTTATTTTTCTCATCACCTACCCTCTGCAAGGGTACTTTGGCCTATGGGCTTTGGGGCACTCCTTTGAACTGACTACTTGAACCTACCAATTGAACCTTTGAATCTTCCTTTGAAACCATCTGTCACTACCTTTTTCTTTGCTTGAGGTTGCTTTCCACTGATCTCAGCAAGTGACACTTGGTGGCTTTTACTGGGCTTTACAAAGGACACATGGTGACTTTTGCTTCTTTTTAAATACCTTTCGAGAGTCCTACAAAAGATGACATGTGGTAGCTTCCGCCGAGCTCCTAGAGATACTATGGAAACATTTAGGACTCTTTTGGATTTACGTAGATGATGACACATGGCACATTCTACTTGAGTTTAGCCACTCACCTAGGACCCATCTCAATCCTTACTCAATAAAAGGAAGAAGCTACAGATGTTGACACATGGTGACTTCCACTGAGTTTTGTCGATGACATGTGGCACGTTCCACTACTTTGAAAGTTACTAGAAACTATCTCAATAGATGACATGTGGCAAGTTCCATTGCACTTTGTAAGGGACACTTGGCACATTCCACTATAACTTTATGAGGGAAACATGGCATGTTATATTGTAACTTTATGAGGGACAAATGGCACATTTTCGAGCTTTTATTTCCTCAGTGGGTTTTCAATTTCAGTGGACTTTTCCTTTGGATAAAAAGCTCGAAGGAATTGTTTCAGACAATTTGTCTGAAAAAAATCTTCCTTCACTTTGCCTCTGCTTTCCATCAAGTTATCCATTAGGCTTTCTTCTCAGGTGAATTACTTCAGACAAAAAGTCTAGAGGATTCTTATCTTAACCATTTTGTCACATTCTTTTCCTGAAAGAGAACTGTGCCTTTCACAAGGATTTGTTTAAGCATGGAACTATCCTTCAAGTTTTTGCAATGGTCCATCTACTTCTCGCCTACCCTCCATAAGGGTTGTTTGTCCTTTGGCTTTTCCTTAGTCAATTTTCTACTGATCTCAATAGGTGACACATGGAAGCATCCACTGTGAAATAGGTAAGGACATGTGGCAGCATCTGCTTAACTTATAGAGGATTTGGATGTCTTTTGAGAGTCCCATGGAAGATGACACATGGTGGCTTCCACTAAGCTTTAAAAACACTATAAATACACTTGGGACTCACTTGGATTCATATGGATGTTAACACTTGGTGCACCCCATTTATCTTACAAGGGACATATTGCAAGTTCTACCGCTTTGAGAAGCAAATCATAATGTTTCTTAGTAGATGACACTTGGCAGCTTCTGCAATTTCTTCACGATAGAAAAAATGGCTAAGTGTTGAACCTATTTCTCTCCTATATATTCTGTAGAAACTAACCTATGAAGTTCGTAGATTCAATCCTATACAGTCCATAGATTTAAGCCTGCAGAGTCCATAAAAATCTGAAAAAGCTTGAATAATGAAGAATTTGAATGCTCAGAACAATTTTTGAGGAGGGGAGAGAGGATTTTGGTCTATTAGACTAAAATAGCTCAAATTTTGTCCAAAAAATGAGTGATATTTTTGGGGGATAACAACTGGCTCCAATTGGGGAACTTTCTTTGGTTGAAAACTTGGAATAGTTGAGGAGAGTAGAACCTAGAATCTTCAGTTCCTTAAAGTATGACATTGGGCCATGGAGTCATGTTACCCAAAAAGCAAGGCAATAAAAAAACAAAAATGAAAGCACAAAAATATAACTAAAGACTATACAAATATACATATGTATAAGTTGATCTTATTTGATACTTCACAGATTGAAGTGTTTCAGATGTTGCCCACTATGAGGCAATGAAAAGGGCGTACCATCTTGATATTTTAGCAAAAAACTATTTTCACCATTGAGTTGATGAATAGTAAATGGGCCCCTCCAAAGGGAGTCAAACTTCCCATGCATCCCTTTTGGTTCTCTTCTCCTGTCCCACAGCAGGACTTGATCTCTAACCTAGAAATCATGGTTTTTTGCCTTTCAGTCGAAGAGCTTCTTCACTAGGTTTTGATGGCCAGCAATTCAATCCACCACCATAATTCTCTATTTATCTAGCTTAGTCAAGCACATGATCCTCTTATCAAGGGGGCTTTCATATGTCTTATCTTCAATTGTCTTAGCCAATTGTAATGTTGTTAATTCCAAGGTGATTGGTATCTTAGCATTGATACCATAAAGAAGTTGGAAAAGAGACATACCAATTGCCCTCTTTGGTGTGATTTTGTCTGCCCATAGAGCATCAACCAATGCTTTAGGCCATTTCCTCTGGTTGTCATCAACTAGCTTCTTGATGATAGTCACTAGGTTGATTGCTTGATTCATCTTGTCCATTCCCTTGTGGAAAGTAATCAGAAGAGTGGGAGAGAGTAATCCCATAATAGAAATAGAATTGTGTAATCTCTTGGGAAATGAAACAAGTTGCATTGTTAGTAACAATATTGGTTGGGATGCCAAACTTAGAAATGATATTCTCCTTGAAGAAATTGCACACTACTTCTGAAGTAGCATGCTTGGTTGAGATGGCTTCCACCCACTTGGTGAAGTAGTCAGTCGTTGTAAGGACATAATCATGTCTAGCACTTAAAGATGGGTTTATAGCTCCAATAAAATCAATTTCCCATTGCTGGAATGGTTCTCTATGACCACTAGATTGAGAGGCAGGGCAGTTAACTTGGGTCTCCCAACAAATTGCTCACACAGTTCACATTTTCTCACCCACTTATATGCATCTCAAAAAAGAGTTGGCCAGTAATACTTGGCTCACAGAATTTTATGGGTAGTCACAGGAGCAGAAAAATGTCCTCCACAGGCTAGATTGTGGAATGATTTTAAAAGTTGGCTTTGCTACTCCTTGTCCACACAACAAAGGAACACTCCATCGAGGCTCCTCTTGTATAGGCCATTGTCCTAAAGGACAAAATTGGTAGCTTTCAACTTGATAGTCCTCTTTTCTTTGTAATATAGGTGAGCAGGACACTCACCATAAGTAAGGAAATGAGCAATACTTGAATACCACTCATTCATGGTGGAGACAAAGAGGACTGTTGGTGTGTCTTCCACTTCTACTTCTTCATGCTCTGTTTCTTCTAGTTTGTTATCAACAATTAATTGGCATAGGGCTTTTCCCTATACCATCTTTATTGGCTTGATGACTAGATCAAACTCCTAGATCTTTGCAATCTAATTGCCACTTTTCATCCCAAACTCTTGTTGAGTTAGTATGGATTTGATCATGGTATCAGGAACTAAGGCAGTAGTGTGAGAATTCAAGATGTAGAAGTGGAAATGCTTGATTACCTTCACCACTGCATAAGCATGCTTCTCCATGTTTGAGTACTTTAGCTCATGAGCTTTGAGAGGGTAGCTCATGAAAGAAATGGGAGATTCTATACCTTATTTATTCTATTAAACTAGAATTGTTGAAAGCATGTGTTCAGAAGCATAACTATATATGGTGAATTCTTTATTGTAGTCTAAAAAAACTAGAATTGGGGCATGGCCAATGGCAGTCTTGATATCCTCAAATGCTGACTTGCCTTCTTTAGTCCAGCTGAAGGTGGCCTTTCCCTTCATCATGTTCACAATGTGTTGAGTCTTCTCAGCAAACTCAGGGATGAACCTTCATAAAAAATTCACCTTTTTGAAGAAAGAGTGAACAACAGTCTTACTTGTAGGCAAGGTAAGCTTTTGGATAGACTTGACTCTATTTGAATCAATTTTTATGCCTTCTTTGGACACAATGTATCTAATAAATTTCCCCTCTATTACTCCAAAAATAGATTTCTTGGGGTTCAAGGAAATGTCATTTTGGTGACAGTGCTCTAGCACTTGTTACAAGTGGCTTATATGCTCCGAGTGATGTTTAGAAAAAATGGTCAAGTCATCAAGATAAACTACAATGAACTTACCCATTTCATCTTTGAAAGCAAGGTCCATTTCTCTCTGAAAGGTGGCACCAACATTTATCAATCTAAAAGGCATCTTTCTATATGCAAATGTGTCCCAAGGTGTGGTGAAGGCAGTCTTGTATTGGTCTGCTTCACCAACTTCAAGCTGATTATATCTTGAGAATCCATCTAGCATTGATATCATCTTTGAACCAGTCACTGTTTGAAGCACTTGATCCATGATTGGCAAAGGATAGTTATCCTTAAAAGATAACTGATTTAGATTCCTAAAATCCACATAGATGTGAATTTCACCATTTTTCTTTTTCATAGGTACTATGTTGGCAATCCATGTGGAATGATGGATTGAGAAAATTATCCTGGCATTCAACATTTTTTGTATTTATGATAGAATAGTACCTAATATCTTCAGATTATGCTACCTAGATTTTTACTTGTAAGGTACTGAGTCAGCCTTGAGAAGAATTTCATGGTGAATTTTCTCAAGTCTGAATGACTTCAGATCATCATAGGAATATGCTAGGACATCCATGTATTGGCAAAGTAGAGCAATGAACTTGAATCTCTCTTTAGGAGTGCAGCACTTCCCAATATTTACCATTTTGGGATCTTCCTTGGTACCCAAATTTATCTAATCAAACCCCTGGGAAGATCTTGAATCCATTTGTTACTATTTGATGAATCTGTCATGTTTGTCAAATAGCTTTTCAAGGGAAACTAGACCTTTGAGAATTTTATTCCCTTTGAGTTGTAAGAATTCTTCATCTGCATTTGAGTTCATTTCAAGAGCTGATTTAAGTTTTTGTAGATTACTACCTTCAAAGTGCAACTATTCAAAGTTGTCTCTTTATTCTAGAAAGGTGATGATTTGGTTATCATTGTTAAACACCTACCAATAACTGGCATTATCAGGTACACCTAGTTAGAAGACCATATCGATGGTGTATTTGCCTCTTGTGAAGTCTGAGTGAGGGACTAAGAGAGTTGCTGAAATAGCTAGTGCATCAGCTCAGTCATTTAATTCCCTAGGTATGGCAGAGATGTTGAAAGCATCGAAGATTTCAATTTAATCCTAGACTAGGTTATGGTAGTGGCGCAATCTGTCAATTTTAGTTTGGTATAGGTTTCTCACCTGACAAACCACCAACTTGGCATCTCCTTTGGCATGAAGGATTTTGATGCCCTTATCTTTAGCGGCTTTCAATCTAAGTAGAAGAGATTCATATTCAGTAGTATTATTAGTATTGCTAAACTGCAACTTGTATGAAGAGGGAAAAAAATCTCTTTGAGGAGATATCAACACAATTGCAGCCCCTAAACTGGTAGAGGAACAACTATCATCAAATTCTAGCATCCATACCTTATTTGAAATTGATCCTTTCTCAAATTTCTCTTTGCTTGGGAGGGGGAATTCTTCTATGTTTGCATTACATTCTATCATGTCTTCTACTATTCTATTTGAACTAATTTTTATACTATCATATTTGTGGTTTTCATCAGCTGAAACATGAGTATCTTCTATGGTCAAAAAATAATTACCCATTCCTAAAGACTCGAACAGAATTTGGGCTTCAGGGGTTGATGTTTGAGTGACAACATATTTTGCTTCCTTTTTAGGAAATAACTCTACATGATGCCTTTGATAGGGATCCTCACTTCAAACATGTCCATGCTCAATTCTCCACCAACATATTTGCAAAAATTTCACCCTAGAAGAATGTTGTATGAGGCTAGAACATCAACCACCAGGACCGTCATCTTGATCCTTTTGTCTGGGAATGCTACAAGTGAAAATTGGGCATCCTTTATTTGTCCCAGCAGAGGTACTTGTTTATTCTCCATGTAGAAACATCTCCCAAAGGTTTTGGTTAGTGTGAGTCTAAGATATTCTACCACTTTGGCAGGCATGACATTGTCAGATGCACTAAAATCAATAATGCAATTGCTCAGTTTGTAACCATTTATCAATAGGGAAACATAAAAAAGCTCTATTTTTCCAAGGGTAGCAGGAGGAGTAATGACAAGATTGTTTGGGTGGACATGTTCCTTGGGGAATCATGAGTTACCTTCTTATCATCTTGTCCTACAAGGATAGCTTTATTCTTCACACACTGAACTAACCTATCCAACTGTTCAGGATTGGCTTGTAGGAATTCAAATTTAGACATTTGAATTTTGGTCCTCTTGACATGGTCAATTATATCAAATGACTAAAATGGGTTAGGAATAGAGGAAGGGAGTTCATATTTTTTATTTTTGGAAGGGGAGGACTGGTCTGTAGATTTGAAGTAGAAGGTGCAGAGATGTTTGATGTACTTACCTTTCTAGCAATCACTGGGTCCTTCGACTAGAAAGGTAGAGAGGTTCCACATTTAGCAATGGAAATTGCTGGTTGAGGTTGCTCCTCTATCTTCCCTTTATCAACTTGTTGGGTTGACTAGTTCTTGGACTAGGTGAACACAACATATGATCCCTCATCTGCTTTACCTTCACTTCTAGGTTCATCTTGATAATTTAGGAAACCAATGTTGGAGTCACCAGCTAATTCTTCTTAGCCTTCTGCAAGGAAATTAGCATCATTTTTTTGGTTCAATTTAGGCTAGAAAAAAAATTAGATTCTATTTCGAGATATCCAACTACTGAATTGGTTGGGGGCGCTTCAATGGCAAGTTTCCCTTATGGGGGAAGAAGATGATTTGGTTGTCCTTGATTTCTAGTAGCATTGCCTTGATATGACTGATTGGGGAATGTCCTTCTTGGCATATCCTAATTAATAGGAATAGACATACCTTGGGCCATTTGCCTTTTCAAGGCTAGCAGTTCATTTGCCAACTTTTACACCATTTGATTAGTGGTGCCTGTTGGTGAGTATTTAAAAGATGAAGAAGATTTACCTTTGTTTGGGTCTCTCCTTATCTTTTTTGCCAAGATAAGTTCATATTATACCTCAGTATCCAAATCTTGAGCTGCAGCAAGGTCTATTTGGCCAACACATCTCAGCAAAAAACTCACTTCAGGTAGTTGTGAGTTGATGAAGAAGCACTTGAGATTCTCAGGTATAGGTTGAGCAATGATAAAAATCTAATTTCTGAGCTTGTCAAACTTAGCAATGAAATCCCTCATAGGCTCATGAGTTTCTTTCTTCATCTCTGTGAGATGGGATAGCAAAGCATGTTCATTTTTTGTAGGCTTGAACCTGGCTTCAAATTTAGCTTTAAGAGTATCCCAGTCAGTCACTGACCTATCCTCTAAATGGTTGAACTAGTCTACAGTAGCACCTTGTAGTGTTTCCATGAAAATTATGACTGCCGCATCCTCAAATTCCACTCCTATTATGCCATAGGCTATGCTGAAGGCTATAATATATTCATCAGGATGAACTTTCCCATCACCATAGAACTTGGGGAAATTTTTTCTTGAGCTACATGGAAGTTCATGTAGAGGTGGAGTCAAATTGAGTGGGCCAAAAGAGTTACCCCAAGGGCCTCAAACTGAAATATTATGACTATGGAAAGGTGGAAGAACAAATCTTAGAGGGGTAAGTGTTGGTAAAGCTTTATTAATAGCATAAATGGAGGCTTTACCCAGTAATAGAGACTTGATTTTAGTAGGAGGAAAGCTCCTAGTTTGTTGGAGGTGAGATGGTGAAGGAAACAGATCAAAATTACTTTGTTGTACCAACTTGAATGCAGTGTCAAAAACACCTTTAGCCCTTTGGCTTCACATATACCATGAATCTACCAGGGTGTAAAAATAAAAATGAAAAGAACTGGTATTGCTTTAATTTGAAACTTGAGGTTTCAAACTGCACATTTTATTCTAGTTGGTGTGGAGGTGGAGGGAGATGGTAAGGCTATAATGATAATGGGTAAGATGTAGAATGGAGTCACTAGAGTCTATAATGGATAAGGGTAGGAACTACTTTAATCTAAAACTTGAGGCTTCAGATTGCACGTAAATCCCTAACGAAGGTCGCCAAAAACTATTGAGTGAATATTTTTTCACTAGTGTACTGATGAGCAAAATAGGTCTGATCAACCACAACAAGGAATATTGGTCAGCCAAATTTGCAAGTTTAATACATCAAAAGGGGACAAATATCTCCTCTCATCAAGGGGAGGTTCCCTATAAGTATGAAGGGGCTAATATATATGCTAATCTATTATAAATAAGCTAAAAATAACACTCAGGGGTAGGATAACACCATCCATCTCTCTTTTTTCAGAGATGATGTTCACTAATCAAAGGATAAATCCTGATGAAATGATAGAAGGCACTCCTCTTCTTTTAGAAGTGTTGTTTAGTAGACAACAAGAACATTTCAAGTAGTGACAAGTAACTGTAATAGGGTGCAAAAACATAGCAGGATGAAATGTAGCACAAAGTCTCCACCTCAACTACCAAAGAGTGAAATACAAAGGATAATGAGGGCACAAAGTCATTCCAAGATCCTTTCCACAAAAATAGAAAATAGACAAACTAAAGACAATTTTGGCAGCACAAAGTCTCTCCTCAGCCAGCTTCAGGACACCTTCTTGATTACTTTCACTAATTTTGCTTATTTAATTAAATGAACAAAAAATGTATTAAGGAAACAGACATAAGAATAATTCCCCAACAACCAAGCTATTCTAGTACAAAGTCTGAAAAGTCAATTGTTTTCTTATTCAAATAATGAAATATGATCAACAATCTGAGTTCAAAGTCTCAGTAATGCCTTTCAATTTGGGTAGAGTTTTTTTTATAACAGAGAGATATTTAAAACAATAAGAGAGAGTCCAATATATAGTGCTCCAAAAAAGACTTGGGTGCTTTGTTTCACAAAATGTGTTATGATGCATTCAATGCCTTTAATGCATTTTAAATTCTATCCATGCGCTATGCTGGAATTGAGCATTAGTTTTAATATGGGCTGCCTAAAGTGTTTCTTGATGTGCATGCAGCTATTTGCTTTACTCGATGTAGAAAAATGGGCCACACCGTTGAATGTTCATGCTCTTTCGATGTCCACCTAGTGGGTTACTTTACCTTCCAGAAACATATCCTATGCATGGATATTTTTGATCTTTCTCCATCATTCCCCATTTCCTTGTTTTATTTCATCCTTATCTGTGTGATCTGAGCTCTCAGGCTATCTCTTTAGCCAGCTGCTAAATTTGTTCACAGGATCTGTCATATTTGAAAATCAATGAATATTTCATTATCTTAAATTTGAGATCTACAGGGACATCAATAGTTCAATCATTTCCTTGGTTCAATTACTTTCTTGGTTTAATCACTTTCTTGGTCTTTGATTGAACCATCCCTTTGTCCAACGCTTTCTTTAATCTTTGAACCAATGTTTTATACCCTCTGCAAGGGTACCTGTCCTTAGTTCACCACCCTCCACAAGGTCACTTATTCTTTTAGCTTTGGGAAACTCTTTTGAAATGTCCATGTTGAACCTTTTAACCTTTGAACCGTTGAGCCATTTTGGTTCAAGGTTCAACGGTTCAATGGTTCAATCACTTTATTGCTCTTTGTCTGGAGCTTCCTTTGAACCATTGAACCTATGAACCATTGAACCATTTTGGTTCAAGGTTTAATCAGTTCATTGGTTCATCTTTTGGGCTTTGAGAAAGGTCTATTTTGCTCATAACCTACCCTCTACAAGGGTACTTTGGCATGTGGGCTTTGGGGCACTCCTTTGAACTGACCGCTTGAACCTATCGATCGAGCCTTTAAATCTTCCTTTGAAACCATCCATCACTACCTTTTTATTTACTTGAGGCTACTTTCCACTGATCTCAACAAGTGACACTTAGTGGATTCTACTGGGCTTTACAAAGGACACATGGTGACTTCTTTTACTTTTTAGATACGTTTGAGAGTCCTACAGAAGATGACACGTGGCAGCATCCGCCAAGCTCCTAGAGATACTATGGAAACATTTGGGACTCTTTTGGATTTATGCAGATGATAACACATGGCACATTCTACTTGAGTTTAGCCACTCACCTGGGACCCATCTCAGTCCTTACTCAATAAAAGGAAGAAGTTATGGATGTTGACACATGGTGACTTCTGCTGAGTTTTGTAGATGACATGTGGCACGTTCTGTTGTTTTGAAAGTTACTAGAAATTGTGTCTTGATAGATGACACATGGAAGCTTCCACTACACTTTGTAAGAGACACATGTCCCATTCTGCTGCAACTTTATGAGGGATACATGGCACATTTTTAGGCTTTTATTTCCTCGATGGGTTTTCTATTTTGGCAAACTTTTCCTTCAGACAAAAAGTCTGAAGGAATTCTTTCAGATAATTTGTCTGAAGGAAATCTTCCTTCACTTTGCCTCTACTTTCCATTGGGTTTTCCGTCAAGCTTTCTTCCCAGGTGAATTCCTTCAGACAAAAAGTCTGAAGGATTCTTGCCTTAACCATTTTGCCACGTTCTTTTCCCGAAAGAGAACTGTGCCTTTCACAAGGATTTGTTCAAGCATGGAACTATCCTTTGGGTTTTTACAATGGTCCATCTACTCCTCGCCTACCCTCCATAAGGGTTATTTGTCCTTTGGCTTTGCCTTATTTGATTTTTTGTCAATCTGAATAGGTGAAATGTGGTAGCATCTGCTGTGAAATAGGTGAGGACACGTGGAAGCATCTGCTTAACTTATAGAGGATGTTAATGTCTTTTGGGAGTCCCATAGAAGATGACACATGGCAGCTTTTGCTAAGCTTTAGAAACAATGTAGATACACTTGGGACTCACTTGGATTCATGTGGATGTTGACACTTGGCATGCTCTATTTATCTTACAAGGGACACGTGGCAAGTTCTGCTACTTTGAGAAGCAAATCATAATGTGTCTTGGTAGATGACACTTGGCAGCTTCCACAATTTCTTCATGATAGAAAAAATGGCTAAGTGTTGAACTTGTTTCTCTCATGTAGAGTCCATAGAAACTAACTAGTGAAGTCTATAGAAAATGAGCTTGTAGAACTGGTGGGGTCCATAGATTCAAGCCTATAGAGTCCATAGATTTAAGCCTGTAGAGTCCATAGAAATCTAAAAAAGATTGAATAATGAAGAATTTGAATGCTCGGAACAATTTTTGAGGAGGGGAGAGAGGATTTTGGTCTGTTGGACCAAAATAGTTCAAATGTTGTCCAAAAAATGAGTGATATTTTTTGGGGATAACATAATGGTCAATAAGTAGATGTTTATTCACACTTATTATTATTCACTTCTCTATTTTACAAATGGTTGGAAATAAACTTATATATATATATATATATAGGTGGAACTTACCCTAAATCCTTTTGAATATGACAGTTGTATAGGTTCAACCCTATATATTTTCAAGGGATAAATCACTAGGTCTCAAGTTAGGCCGATCGAAGGGCTGATTAAAATCAAAGTGAAAAATACCATAAATAGTACAAGGTCAAGCCAATCAATCCTGTATAGTAATGAAAAGCTAAAAATTATACAAGGTCAACCTAATTGACCTAGTATAGTCAACTGGTAAAAGGGGATCAAGACAAGAACAAAGAGGATAAAGCATGATAAATTTTTGAAATGGGTAAAACTGAGAAGAATAAGATTAGAGTAGATGGTTTTAGGAAACAAATGTGTAGATGGCATGTGCTAAAAGGGACAACAATCTTACGAAGCACTAATGGTCTTCCCACCCCTTTCCTAGTGCAGCCCTTAAAGCATGCACTCAGAGAGATTGAGACTTGATGGGTTCCTTCAAGATAAAAAGTGTGAGTAATCAATAAAAGTTTTAAAATATTATGTGTGTACATATGCCCTATTAGAAGCTCATCATGTGTCATGTGAGTGCAACACAAGATGGTGTTTCAAGAAATCAAACATGATAATGTATAATGTTGATGCTAATTAAAGTTTAATAAGTATAAAATATGATAAAACAAAGGACAGAATTGAAAAACACATACCTTTACTCACCTTAGTGTTGTATATAAAGAAGTAGACTGCAAGAGAAAGTGAAGGTGTCCAATGTGAAGAACATTAGGTGACCCTATAGAGATTAATGTAAAAAATAGCCAAAAATCGAAAGCTTTGAAATATAGGCATATGATAGTGGAAAAAATGAGTTAAGTCAAAGATATGACGTTATTAGGAAAAATTGGAAAATTAGGATTGTTAAGGCAAGGCTAGAATATTGAAATCAAATGAATGACAAATTGATGGCAAAAGAATGACAAATGATTGGCAAATGAATGATAAATGATTATCGAACATAGTAAATCATATTGGAAAGCATGTAAAACATAAATGGCAAAAATAAATGTAGAACATACTAAATCACATTGGGAAGCATGTAAAACATGAATGACAAATGAAATATCCATGCAAAAAAACTTAAACAAAGATATGTAAGAAAGGTAAAATTAAGCTCATGTAAGATAGGCAATAATAAAAACATGAAAGACTAAAAATGAAATGTAATTGAAGATGTGAGACAAATAGGAAGAAGGCATACATAAACAAAAACATGCAATAATGGAAAATATCATATGTAAGATAAGGAAAGTCCACAAAAATCAATCAAGAACATGATGGAGAAATGAAAATCAAAATCTCTAAAGGATGAAAACTCAAACTTAGTGTTTATTCTAATATACAATGTAAGAAAACACAACCACCTAATGACATGACTAGTATGACAATGAGATGGTGTGGTAAATAAATGATGTAAGGGTGTAATCCATAGTTGCTCAAATATGTTGTTTTGATCTAAGGATAGATAAAACTGAAATAAAGTAATGCTAGCCTATTTTTAAGAGGTGAAGAAAAAGTAATTTAAAGAAGAGGGAAAATAGATTTGGAATCACAATTTTCCTATCAAGGGGGGAAATGAAATGGGTGGAGGGAAGAATGAAGGAAAAACTAAGGTCAAGGAACTCTTTATCAAATTCAAGACACTCAAATTAGGTTTTTTAAAATAAGAGGACTTTTGACCTTAAGGACTCTAAATAACTTCTCTTAGCCACACTAGTCTTAGGTTAACAAATGTAGTATATAGATCATCCCATGAAGGCTATATGCATGAAAATTAAAATGGTCCTACCTTCCCACAATGTGTTCCCCATTCCATAGGTCCCCTTATAGATCTATTGGTCTATAGAAAATATTGGGTATTGCGTGAGAAATTAGGTAGCACCGTAGAGTTTTTTGAATTCTCCTATTCCAATCTACTAGCCTACCACACCCCAATGGACCTCGGCTATATGTGAGGCCAACTATGGAGTTTGAGCTTCAATTAGAGATAAATATGTGCTTGTAATCACATATTTTTGTGTGATGTTAATTTTTGAGATTTGTATGTTTTTTTTAGATATCATTGCCTTTTGATTCAAATGATTTGGATTTTAAGTTTCTTAATGACTTTTTCTATTCCTTCTCCATATGGATTTGGAAGACCAAACATGAGTGCTAAAGATGAATTTGATTTGAATACTTGGGACTTGGTTTCTAAGAGAGATAACTTTAATGAGCATGGGGTCTAAGAGTCTCGTAAATCTAGGTGAAATAAAAGTGTTATCTTAACTTTTACCTTATTTTATCCAATGTGGAGTGAAAGAAAGTAAAAATCAAGAGGAATGAAACATGGAATAATTTAAATTACTTCAAATCACACAAAAAAAGGTGAAAATGGGAAAAAATGGATATAATGATAGAAAAAGTGTGATTATTTATCATAAGAATGAGGGAAATGGAGGAAAACATGCTAAAATAGATTGTTGTGCAACTTCCATCTATCAAAAGAAACAAAAGCTAAAGTTGAGAACAAGGATCAAAAGCATTTTCTAAAAAAGGAATGATAAGATGGTAATTTTATGAGGAGGGTCAAGTCCTATGCATGGTCTTACACTATAAACTCAAAAAAGAGAAACCCATGGGGGTGAATGCTAAATAAGGAGAAAAAATAATTATAAAGCTACTAAGGAAAAGAATAACATAAAAAGATAAAAGAAATATATGATGACAAAAATGAAAGCAAATTCCAAATGTAATGTGTAATAAAACCAAATAACACAAAGGTGAAAATGATGATGCTGGTAAAGTGAAAGTAAAAGAAAGAAAGTGCATAAAAATAAAGAAACATGAGACAAAAAGAACAAGTAAGATAACATATGTATCAAATATGAGTGTGTGAAATACAAGTCTATAAGTCCCATAAGGTTTCTTGAAGTTAGATATGTTTGTTATTATTCATTGTATAATAAGAGTGGGCATCACAAGATGCCTCAAATGGAAATTAGTTGTAGGGATGGGCATCATAAGATGCCCCAACAAGTGAGTTGGAGTGAAGTAACATTGTACCATTAAAATGATTTGCATTGGGTTGGTTCATGCATTTGGAGATAGTTAAATGTGTTGGTTTGTTAGATTTTATGGATGTTGAATGTGGCATATGATGGGTAAGAGAGGTATGAGGAGGTAACAGAGTTAAATGAGGACCATATATGATATGCATTGGATTAGGCATTTGAACTAGGTATGCTTTTGGTTTAGGTGACCTAAGAGGTTGAGGTTCAATGGATGCAATGATATGTTTAAATTTGTTCATGTGATCTATCCTTTCCTTATTGGTGTATGAAGAAGGATCAACTATGGTTTGAACAAAATTATCAGATGTGGCATGGGTATGGGAGAATTTTTTTTTCATTAGGTAGTTGATGTTGATGTGATTTTGGTTCTTGAGATTTAAATTGAGAATCTTGAAGATAGTCTTGATAACATTATTTTATTAGATTATCAAGATTTAAATGTGCACCAAGCAAGGAAGAAAGAATAAATCAATGAATATCATGACAAGACTCATAAGAATGACCTATAGTAGCATGCCACTAAAAAAAATTATTAGGATTGTACCATTTTGGAGGAGGTTTGGAAGGATCAAAGCTCATGTGTTTATAGTGTGGTAATTTCTTCTTATGTTGTTCTAGACTTAAGGGAGGGTGGGTTTGGTTAAAATTGGTTAAATTGGATGATTCGCTTTGAGGTTAGGGAGGGTTCGATGAATCAATGTTATAATAAAATGATTGGAAAGGTGATTTAGTAGTTGTTTGAGGTGTTTGAAATTGATTCATAATAAAGTCTTGCCTTTTTGTTTGGTTTAAGGCTTCTTCTAAAGTCTTAGGAGAAAAGATGTAAACTTTATATTAAAGGGTGGGTTTAAGAGTAGTGACAAATTTTTTTAAAAGATTATCATCATTCATGTTATAGTCCATTTTTTGGGTGAGATACTTCCATCATTTGATGAAAGTGTGAGCAGATTCATTAGGAAGCTGCTTGGTATTGATGAAATGGCTAAGGTAATTTTTAGGAAGGTCATCATGTTGGAATTCCTTCACTAGAAAATTGACTAAATCTTCTAGTTGTGAGATGAAATATCTAGGAAGTTAGTTTTACCATTCAAGTGCATCACTAACAAATGTTTTGGCTAAGGGTTTGGTGGTAGTAGAAGTGTTAGTTTGGACCCATTCCTTATAGAGATTACCAAAAGACTTAATAAAGATAGTAGGGTCCTTAGTCCCATTATATGTGATAGTTCAAGAAATGTTTCCAATATCTATGGATGCAATGAATGGGTTTAAAGGTTAATTTTGAAGATGTTGAAGCATTTTTTAATTCATTAGAGGTTGAGGGATGATATTCCCATTGGCATCTCTAAGAGGAGGAGGGAAAAAATTGGATTTGGTTGAGATATGATGACTTGAGGTGGTTGACTAGTCATGTTTACTAAATGTTGTTGCATGTTCATGATTTGAGATTCATTGGTTGTTTGCAAGATGTTTAATTATTGGATGACTTGTGTAATAATTTGAGTTGTATAAATAGGTGGGTTGGTGTTTGTGGGAGGGGTATTAGTTTTGATAGGAAAAGGATTATCAGTGTTGGTGGGAGGAGGATTATTTATAGGTGGAGGATTCCCAACATTAGTGTTAGTTGTCTTGAGTGTGGTAGATGAAGAAGAAATCTTGGTAAATCCACCATTCTTGTTAGGAGTATAAATAATATCATCATGAAGGTTTTTGAATAATTGGAAATCATCTAGATTATCAATTTAAATGGTTTCAACCATGTTAATTTGGGAAGTGATAATATTAGGTTACCTTGTTATGGGTGTAATAAGAGGATTATGAACATTGGTTGTAATAGGTGGAACATAATGTGAGGTTCCAACATTTGATGTAGATGGGTTGATGAGTTTATGAATTCTAGGTTTATAAGGTGCAAAAGTGGTATAAGGTATATAATTTTCAAGGTTAGGATTTATCTAATAAGATTATTTGGATCTAATATATGGTATGGGGTGGATCAAGATTGAGAATATTTTGATGAAGAACTGTGCCATAAAGAGTTATCTTCTATGGTGGACTGGCGAGGTAGGAGAGAACAACCCATGTATATTTGGAATGGGTTAAGACTATCAAGAAATAATTTGATCAGAAGATTCATGATGGTTGGAAATAAATGAAAAGAATGATAATAAAGAAAGATAGTGAACTAGATTGGCAAATAAAGAAGGCAAAAAATAGTACAAAGTTGATTGGGTTGACCCAACATAGAAAATAGGGCCTATAAATAGTATAGGGTTGATTGGGTCAACCCAGTACAGTGAACATAGGTTGGCAAAAGAGTGAATAGGGTCTATAAATAACATAGGGTCAATTGGGTCAATCCAGTATAGTGAACAGAGGTTGGTAAAAGTGAATAAAGGCTAAAAAAATGTACATGTTTGATTGGGTCAACCTAGTATAGTACACAAGGAAAATTAGAAAGCCTATAATAGATTGTGAATTGAAACAAGATAATTTTTTTAAGTAATTTGAAAATTAAGAAAAGTATGGAAAATATATGATAAAAATAATGATGGAAAGAATGAAATAAAGTGAACAAATCTTGAAATGGTTATTTCACATCAATTTCACTAGAATATATGCAATTAGAAATGAATCATGTCTATAAATCAATCCTAGCTTAGAGAAGATAGAGGATGCCTACACTTCTGATTGGGAATAAATTTTTTAAGTAGTAGTATGACCAATATGAGTATCTTCTAGACTTGATTAGGGGATCACTTTTCACAATACACCATATTAGGAAGGGCTCCAAAGCTTACAGGATAACACAATCATGCAACAACCCTAAAAGAGTCCTAGGTTTAATGTTCACTCTATTCTAATAAACAAGAAAGTAAATATAATCTAGTGTACACCAAATCTTGTGGCACAAAGTGGGGGTTATAAACAAAACAAACTAAACGAAACATGTATAGAATACATGTACTAAATTCAATGTATACATAATCCTAATGCATGGAAGAGAAGCAAAACTACATTATCTATCTACTCTTACAAAGGAAAAAAATCTAGGAATACTTACCTTTGAAGATGAACCTATCGAGCCTCAATATCTCCCTTAGCCAAGGTGCTTTAAAATATATTGTTGTGGTATGTAAGTATAAAAAATACAAATCAACTCTAGGCTACACAACCTATCTATGCATCCAAAAGACTTCTCCATAAGATAATATCCATATCTCCAAAGAAAGTATGGAACCCTAAGATTTATTCCTCAACTAGAATGGTCAATAGGTAGATGTTCATTCGCAGTTCTTCTTCTTCTCTTCTCTATTTTATAAATGGTTGGAAATGAAATTATATATATAGTCAGATATATCACTAAATCCTTTTGAATATGTTAGTTGTACAGGGTCGACCCATTCGACCTTGTATGTTTTCAAGGACTAAATCACTAAGTCATGAGCTAGGTCAGTTGAAGGGATGATGAAACTCAAAGTGAAATATACCCTAAATAGTATAGGGTTGACCTTGTATAGTAATCAGAGGCTAAAAAATATATAGGGTCGACCCAATCAACCTAGTATAGTCAACTGGTGAAAGGGAGTCAAGGCAAGAACAAGGAGGATAAAACATGACAAATGTTTGGAATGGGTGCAACTGAGAAGAATAATCTTAAGGTAGATCATTTTATTATAAAAGTGTTTATATGGTAAGTGTAAAAAGGGAAAATAATCCTATAAAGCACCAATGGTCTACCCACCCCTTTCTTGATGTACCCCATAAGGCATGCACTCAAAGATATTGAGACTTGACAGGTTCCTGTAAGATATAAAGTGTCAGTAATGAATAAAAGTTTGAAAATATTATGTGTATACACATCCAAGATACCATCATACCCTTGTATAAAATCAAGAACCAAATCCTTGCTTACTTCAAGGAGGTTAGAATTATTGTGCTCTTCCACCTTGATATTACTTTACTCAACACTAATGAATTTGGATTCCACCTTGAGCATTTAAAAATAGGCATGAAAAGGAAGGTGTAAAACACCAATTAATATGGATCCTAGGATTTTTTTAAAGCTTTCCATGTAATCCACCACCATTATCATCAAATTAAATATAGTGAAGGTCTCTCTTAAGGCACATGCTAAATTATTGATGCATTATGAGGTTCTATTCAAGGAACCACCTATCACCCTACCAAAGATTTATAAAGAGGTCAAATACCATTGTACAACAATTGATAGCTCAAAAAGGCACATAGATGCAATTGGGAGGTGTTCCCCCTCATGTCTTAATCTAATGATACCTTTGTTCCTCTTGTGGTCCTAAAAGGGAAATTTGTTTCACGTTCTCTTTTTCTCCCCCCTTTTTTCTCTTTTAGGATACATTATTTTATAATGTAACTATTTTTCCATGATGGATCATAGTAGGATTCCATGAAAATTGGTTGTGAATCCCATCTCACTCCTACATATACTACTTTCTAGCACATTTTTATGGTTGCCATTTTTTATATAAGACACAAGATAATTATTGTATTTATATTATTACATTCCATTATGTCTAATTTATGATTTCATTCCAATATTTTGGTGAAAATGGGATAATATTAGTGTCAAAGGCCATGATATGAGTCTTTATGTAATGCATATACCCAATTAAGAATGATTTACATGATATTATAGTTAATTTCTACATTTATTCTCATTTTATAAAATAGTTATAAGTTTGTGTGTATGTTAACTACAAACTTATAGGTGTTTATCTATAGAGTGAAACTATAGGAATTGAGCACATGATATTTCCTTTAACTCCCTTCCATGTGTAGTTGAAGTTAGAGCTTATGTAAAACTTAACATATAGTGTTAAAAATGTAGGTTGGCTCATACTCAGTATTAAGCATTATTTTTTCTATATTCACACATAAATCCTTATTTTCCACCCTACCCTTTCCCTCCTTTTGAAATTTCTTTGATTGATACTTTGAATCATGTTTCCCAAATCTGAATTGTAAATTTTAGGTTAGTAAAGTAGTAGACTCTTAGATAGAATTAGTTGGTGTAAAACTTTATTATATGTGTATAGAATGTTTAGATTCTAATGGTAACCATGCATCTCTTGGAGGCTCATTCTAAGCAATCTATATAATGGATCCCAATACCCACAACTCGTGCCCTGGACTATCCTAGTAGCAATCCTAAATTGAGATGATGAAATTCCCTTAATTCTTCTTTGATATCTTATTACACCTAATTTAGTAGGGACATTTTGAGGTCCCAAAAAAATAAAAAATAAATGGTACTATAAGGAGTTCTCACTAATGCTTCAAACCACATATTAGGATGCCTATACAATCTAGAGCCTCATATATGTACCACTAGATCTAGGTCTAGTCCTAATCTATTATTGACCTCACCCATACAGTTTTAAATAAGTAGTTCTAGAATATAAATTCCAATACCTCTATTAACTCTATGTAGTTCATCCACCCATTTCATTTCAAACAACCATATACCTATGTCCAACCTTGTACCCATGGCCTAGCTAGTCATATCTACCATTAATTTTCCTGGGGTTGCCCATGACTTAACCATAAACCCAGAGAGATATATACCATGACTCATTCCTAATGGTGGGCATACTTATAAATAACATATGACTTCAAATAAAATATCTCTCAAACTCTTGAACTTTTAGCATGAATATGTAGCTTGTAGGCTCTTCCCATTCACCCTTATAGACATTACTTATGACTAGTTTTAAACCTACCCAAGAACTCTATTTTAAGATGGGACAAATTTATCAACACATTCTTGGCCCAATTTAGGAAATTTATTGACCCAACTATCTTGTACCAATAGTTATTTAGCATAAAGAGGGAAGTAAAGGATCTCATCAGGACATTCAATGCTAGGTTTAAGAAAATGTATAGTCAAGTCACTACACTATATAATCTAGATGCCCAAATAGATTTAGATATGTACAATAATGATTTGTACCCTTGTACTTTAATTTTATTTCATAGGGATCCCCTTATAGTGTATTTTCTACTTGCCTACATTGAATCCATCAAGGTGGATATGTGATTGAATCCCCAAGGCCAAATGGTGACAACCATCCCAAACATACTACCAAATTTTCTAGCCTTGAACCATATCCTCAATGATAACTATAACTTACCAATGCCAATCTTGTGCCCATGATCAACCAACTTCCCTTAAGACATGTTACACCTAACCAACACTTAGGCTTCCTTAGGCTAGTTAATGGTGAAATATCACGTCAAGGTCACAGTCAAGTATTGGCCCATATTGTAAACAATGTCCAAAGTATACCTCAAGAGTCTACCAAGAATGAATTTGATTATAAATATTGAATGATGTAAAATATTAGTAATGAATTATAGGCCTTCAAAGGTAGGTTGGAAACACAGATGAGGAAAATTCCAATAAGAATTTTACCTACCAAAGATACAACATCCCTTTAACCACTTTGATAGCTAACCATAGCATTCACCTAAAAATATTCTTGAGATTAATATCTATGAGATGGGCTTTCCAAATTTGTGTTGAGTGTATAACACTATCCAACATAGAGAACTTGATTGCATTGAATTCTATAATGTTTTTCATATTTTATAGAAAGATATGGAAGGATGTGATCCTAACCACCAAAATTTTGCCAACTTATTTGATACCCCTATTACATCAAGACCTTCAATCACTTCGATGTTATTGGATACCTTTGAGTTTCCTATTTAATAGGATAAAAAAACCTGAAGAGGTCATTGATGAGGTACATGCTTTCTAGTAGTACCAATAAAATAACTATGCTCTTAGGATTCAGACACAACAACCACCCTTTACTACATCTACTCCTCTGAATAGTGGTATAGTGCCTCCCAATCCTAAATCTATAAATGTTCCTTCACCTCCAAAGGCCAATTACCCCATAATTTTTGTAATATCAAAATTTATTCCTAGTAGTATTATCTATAACATAGTAAAGGATATGAAAAATATCAAATCAAACATCACGCTACATGAGCCAGCCGATATCATCAAGCAATGAGATCTTCTCATAAATAATTTAATATATGAACCAACCCAACCTAATAAAAATACTACACACACCAATGTTCTAATACATAATAAAAAATTTGAGGTTCCTCCTTTCATCCTTACAGTTTGATTATTAGATAGGAATTTACATAATTTCTTGGCCAATTTAAGATCCTTGGTAAATGTCATGTCTATTAGGATCTATGAAAAATTTGGACTAATCCATATCAAATTATATAAAATATTAGTCCAACTAAATAATTCATAATTTAAGGTCTTAGGTGAACTCTTCAACATACATATGCAATTGGAGTATGAACCCATGGTCCATCAGTTAATGGATATTCAAGTGGTAGTTATTATTTAAGCATATGAGATGTTACATAGTAGGGACTTGTCTAAAACCTTAAATGGGTATATGGCTATGAACTTCTCATATATGTGTCTTTTTTGTGGAGGCATCTCCAACTAGATCTATATTGATAGAGAACATAGGATAAATCACTTGATCATAAATATAATACCATAAATGAAAAAATAAACATAATAATTTTTGGCATTAGCATTTAAACTCTATACATAGAACATGTGAAGGGTAATATTGATGAATATTCAAATTCATCAAGCCTATGGTCCCTATACTTTTATGGGGCCTGGTATAAGTAAGTTTTTAGAGCTAGGATTTTGTTAAACAACTTACAATGGAAATAAAAGATGGCTTTCTATATTATATTGTTACCTTATATTAGCAACCTTTCATAATATGAAGCCTTAATCTTAGGCCTAAAATTGGCTATAAATCATAATTTTAAATCACTAAGAGTGTTTGGAGACTCTAAATTAGTGGTCAATGAGGTTACAAGTAAGTTTTAATGTAAGTTTTCTTACTTAAGAAAATACAAATACCAAGCATGGGATCTGATTAAAAAAATTATTGCCTTCAATCTCATCATTATACCTAGAAAAGAGAACCATGTCATGGATTATTTCATATCCTCTACTATGAATCTAGCTCCCCTAGATTACTTAAGGTTGAACCACTTTTATATAAAGCTCATAACATGTCACTCAGTCCTAGACAATGTTGAAAACTTTTAGGTTTTGAAGTCTTTAGGACCCAAATTTTAGATTAAAAGGATAGATATAAACCCATTTATGAGGTTTGTGATGAATATGGTATCATATGTTTAAGATAAAATTGTATCTTAAAAGGTATAGTTTTAAATCAAAGAGTATTCAACTCAGGTAGATCCACACATAAACTAGAGAGACCAACTTATACCAACCAATCATTACACACAATCAACCTAAGACCCATTTATCAACCTAAGGATGTTAACATTTATCATGATTTTACTTCAACAAAAATAAAATAGCTTGAGAATTTGCTTCTATGATATAGGGATGTTATTGCCTACACATACAAAGACCCCAAGATATTTGACCTAAGTGTAATAGCACACACTATCCCACTTAAGCAAGGGTAAAAGTCATTTAGGTAGAGACAACATCATATAAACCCTATCTTAGAGCCTCTTATCCACAATTACATTCACAAATTACTCTTGGCATGAATTATTTTCCTAGTCTACCATTCTACTTAGGTTGTAAACCTGGTTCCTATTTGTAAGAAAAATGGGTAGATTAGATAGTACGTCTATTTCAATAATTTGAATTGAACCTCAAATAAATAAAATTATCCTTTTCTCTCCTTATATGAGGTGGTTCAAATGGTAAGTGGATATCATATGATGTCCTTTTTGGATTGATTCTCAGGGTATAATCATCTCTTAGTAAACCAATAAGATAGAGTCAAGACTAACTTTATGATAAAATGGGGAACCTTAACCTATAAAAAGATGCCATTTGGCATAATTAATTTAGGATTTACTTTTTAGAGGGATATAGATTTCACCATTGAAGACCTGATCAGTAATGCATAATAATCTATATGTATGATCTAACTATATTTTTAAAACATAGGTTTGACTATGTCAACCACTTGCAAAAAGTATTTGAAATATGTATAAAGTATGTTATCTCACTTGACCTAAGGTGAGATCCTTGGTCACATTATCATTAATTAATGTATCATTATTTACCCTAAATGACTTAGTGATATTTAAAATTTAACTCTCCCTAATAACAAGAAAAAACTAAAATTATTCTTTGGCAAGATTAGTTTTGCACATATGTTCATATCTAGTTTTGTTGAGTGGACTCCCTTGGTAAAAGAGGCCTTTCAAAACATTATTAATGACATCATATAGGAATTGATACTAATCAACCCAAATTACATAAATTATTTCCACATATATTCCTTCATCTCTAAGCTTACCATAGTCATTGTGCTTACTCAGAAAGTTCTTGAAGAAGAACATCCCATAGCCTTTATGAGAAGAAAATTTAAGGACTTAGAAGTGAATTAATCAACCTTAGATAATATGTTTATGCCTTATTAAATTTTTTCAAGAATTTTTGGCATTATATTCTTAGAAACAAGGTGCACACCATTATCCCTAACCTGACTTTAGGATAGAATGAACTAGGGGAATGTAGAGGTTGATGGATGGCCAAGATACAATAATATGACTTGGATATTAAACCTACCAAAATGGTAATAGGTCAATTCTATACTCAAATAATATAATATTTTGACCCTAGAATCGTTGTGGTGTAGTTAGATCAATCAAAAATGACTAGACAAGACTCGTATGATCCAATCATCCACTATTTCCTTTATAGGAATCCACCCATAGGACTAAACAAAGAAAAAAAGAGAGATCTCAGATTGAATTAAAATCACTATATGTTTAAAAGAGGAGTAATATACCAAAATAACTATGAAAGTTTATATCTTTAATGTTTTTCAAGAGGAGGCTAAGGAATTTATGACGAGTTTCTATGAGAAGTTGGGCAGTGGCTAGCCCTCAAGGACAATAGCCCAAAAATATTATGAGTTAGGTATTATTGGCCCACCATATTTAAATATATACATAACCATTTTTATACTTTACATGAATGTCAAACCTTTTCTAATAGGGAGACTCATACGGTAATTTCTCTCCAACCCATGATAGAATAACATCTCTTTGCTCAATGGAGACTAGATTTTGTTGGAGTCATCAACCCTAACTCCTCAGTTGCCAAAAATTCATAATTACCATAGTAAATTATTTAATAATGAATTACATCACTAAGGAGGTGATAAATTTCCTCAAATAGAATATAACCACATGGTTCAGCATACCAATATCATTGGTTTATGATAATGTCCTTATTTTCTAATCAATTAAACTCATGGAGTGAGTTCATGAGAAAAATATCACCCTAAAGTTATCATTTAATCATTATCCATGTGGAAATGTTAGTTGATGCCACTAACAAAAATTTAATGGATGCAATCTAGAAATCTGCTCATAAGCGACCCAAATATTTCCACTCATTACTAAAGTATGCATCCTGGGTTGATCTCATCATATACAAGTGGGCACTCAAAATTTCACCTTTCTTATTGGTATATGGCTTAGAGATAATATTCTTGATGACCCTTATATTTCCCACGTATAAATTCATTCAAGAATACATGGATAATAATGAAATGTAGATTCAAGGTTGTTGGGCATTGTTCAAATGGAAGACACGTGAGAGGAATCTCTCCACAGTTTTAGCAAATATTAAGAAGCTATCAAAAGATGATTTGGCAAAAAGGATAAAGTGAAAAAAAATGATATTTGATCTAGTCTTATTATAGGACAAAGCTTATGAAAATAAAGGCCAAAATTCCAAACTAGACCCACTATATATAGGCTTGTGTCAAATTGTTAAGTTACTGGGACAAAATGCTTTCAGATTAAAGATCTACAAGGGAATAACTTCCCTCTTCTTGTGAATGTATATTTATTGAAGCATTATTCTCAATTGTGCCATCCACAGTCATCTCAAATTAGTTTTAAATGTTTTTTAGGAGTAGTGTAGTATTATAGTAGTTTGATTTTTGTTGTGTGTTTATTTTGGGTGTGTTTGTTTGATTTATTAATTTATATTTTATTCATTTTATTGTATCTACCCTTGAATGCCTTCCTCAAAAATTATTACCAAGCAATTATTTCTCTATCCCTAGAAGTGTGACTATAGTCCATGCATCCCTAGGATTTCCCCGCCTCAAATATTTGATGAAGCATTGGGAACATAGTCCAAGAAACAAGATCTAGAAACTATTGTCTTCACAATTAAACATATGATTGACATAGAAAATATTTTATAGTATTCATAAAGAATGAATTCATTGATCCAAAACTTAGCAAGTGAATTAGGAATAATTTTATTACTAATAAGGGGTCATCACCACACTAAATACACTAAAAAGTCACTTTAAATTCACAACATGGAAAAAAGTCCCCTTACATGGTAAGAACCAAAAAAATAAATCATTTACTTTAATCACATTGGTTCCTAACCCTTGTGGATCAGATATAGAGAAATTATCATAATAAAATAAAGTCTAATAATCCTAATAAAATCTTAAATTTTCTTTCTAATAAACGGTGATTTTGGCAATCTCCATCATAAGATTTTAGGCTTGGATAGCAATGGAGTAAGGCCTAGATTGGAATAAAATGTATCTTTGTTATGAATATATACACCTAGTTAGTTGTAGATTAATGCCTGAGCCTCCCTTTCCCCAACCAATATGTGCATAAGTAGTGTAATTCAAGAGTTATAAACACCTAGGTCGCATCCAAGCTTTGTCATGAATTCAAAACAAGATTAAAGGAAATGAATCACTATTCACATAAAAATGACTTATTCAAGGAATTAAAACCTATTATGTTATGTGTTAAAGTAAACTTAAACACTTCATTTATTCTCTAGTTCTGTTGAAAGGGATTCCATTGTCTATCTTTTTTATTCAAATTAAAGGTCTATAATTCTTAGTTATAAACATTAGAAAGTGTTTTCCCTACATATTTTCCATTTGTTGTGACCAAAATAACCTTATTTTAGATGAAAAGGAGACCTGTGCAATGAAAATATATCAAAAAAATCCTTATATCAATCTAATTATAAACCCCATATGATTTCAAGATCTTGAGCACTTGTTGTATCCTAATCTTTAAGATTTTTTTACAGTTATAAAAAATTCCATTTTCTTGTATTTGAATAGCATTCATGGTTTATTTGTTCATAAAAGGATAGTCCCACTATGCTTTTGACGTGCTTTTATACTTAATTTATTTTCAAGTGCTAACCTTTTTCATCTTATAAAAATCTCTAAATAAAGTGGATCACAAAGTCTAGATGGCACCCTCCTAGAGGTTTTTTTGACAAATAGGTAGCCCTCCATTCATGAAATAATTTTTGAATAACTTAGTCTTTGTATATTTTATAGTTTTGAGAGTTTTCATAACTTTCAGAGCTTGGGAGGCCTGATCCAATCAGATATCACCATGTGTACTCATACACCTAGAGTTGTCAAAGTTGTCAAAACCCAAGAGGCTCGATCCAATTATAGATCACCATGTATACTCATACACCTAGAGTTGTCAAAGTTTTTATATCCTAGGAGGTTGATCCAATCTTAGATCACCACATATACTTGTACACCTAGAGTTGTTAGAGTTTTTAGAGCTTGGAAGGCTTGATATAATTAGAGGTATACAAGTGTACTTATACACCTATAATTATCAAAGTTTTTATATCTTAGGAAGCCTTATCTAATCATATATTACCATGTGTACTTGTACACCTAGAGTTGTTAGAGTTATTAGTGCCTAGGAATCCCAATCTAATTAAATATTATCACATGTACTCATATACCTAGACAATTATACACCCAAAAAATCCTTATTATGTCAAACCAATAGTGTCACCCCTTTGCACATTGGTACACATGAGACTTTTTAGGCTCTGAATGTATCTCAAGATCCATAAGATCCAAATCTAGGTGTGTTCCCACCACTCTCTACATTTATTATCTCATTTTGTTAGTTCATGATTCCACACTTAGAAATGTCCCATCATCATCATCTAATCAAAATAAGCCTATTCTACATGAAATAAAACCTAAGCAAAAGGTAAAAAATAACTATTTCAAAATCAATCTATCAACTTAGAGATTAATTCCCTTGTCACGAGCCCCTGACACCATTACTATGGAAATATATTAGAGACATGTAAGGTCTTATATAAATTGATCTCACTATTATTTTTTTGTGTGATTTTAATTTTTTAAATCCCTCTACTGATTTATCACCAAATCTCAAATCACATCTCTACAAAATTCCATCATAATAGTATAAAATATTTAGTAATAGAAACATCCACATCTAATCCCAAGCCAGATAAGGAATTAAAGGACACTACACTCATGTATGGATTTGCATACTGCAAGTAATATAATAAAATATTCAAGACAATTAAATATATTTGAAAACCCAATAGTTAAAATGAGCTAAAGGAAGAGGATGTTGAATCATAGATGACCTAATATCTTTCATATACTTGGGCCTGCACAATTTTTTAGTAAGCCCAATTTCTTCCCTTATAGTGATATCTTTACCAGTCTACTATGGATGTCAAAATGTAATAATGATATTATCCATTCACTAAATAGAGAGCTCCATATTGCAAACATCTCTAGGGTGGCCTTCAAGATCTATTATAATCTCCTTGATTACAAGATTCCATAATACAAAGAGGTAACCATTGATTAGATGAAGACCTATAATATCTATGAGACCCTAAAGTATTAAGCCAAGGACACTAGTTGTTGGCTTAACAAGGAGAATGTTGACTCCTACACTATAAGGACCTTTAGAGAGGGAGTGTGAATTGTTATGTTATTTCTCAACTATCTATATAGGGTAAGTGATGTCATGCATATCAATAAATATTGGACCCCTCTATTGAGCATCATCCTTGAAAGGAAGCAGGTCCTAGCTCTTAGGGACATCATCACTTTTAATATGTCACAGTAAGTTTCAAGGGTTATCACTAGGGGAAATTTATAGACTATGTCTTATTTGTTTTATACCACCTATGTCACCCTCAACTTCAAGAGAATTGATCTCCCTAATGGGGACTTACAAGCTTCACTATCCATGTCATTTTCACTAAATTATACATTATCCACTTCAATAACCACATATGGGACATATGATAACCCCCTATATACTTGGCAATAATTGAGAAGCCCATGTTAAGGCTATCAAAGGATATAAGATTCCATCATAGCCATCAGTGCCTACTGATAATTCTAAGACCATACCATAATCAAGTTAGAAGGCATCTATGGATCTCCTTTCAATCTACCATACCTCATCCTAGACTAGCTAATAGAGTATGAGATCGCTTTTCATCTCATCAATGGCATAGTTAGTTTCTACCTCATTAGAAGATAGAAATCCTATCCTTTTATCCCCATCATCATAGGGTGACATTATTACAAGAACTTGTATGCCTTATAAGCCATATCCACACACAAGGACTCCTTCAGTCTCCCTAAATATGATGATAGGTAATGGTATCCTTAGGAAAAGGTGAAGGCTCATGTGGAATTCTATCGATATAGGCTACATATCAATTACAATCCTAAAAGCTACCTCAATTAATCCTAACATCTAAACATTACCAATGATGCTAAAGTAATTTTAAATTTATAAGCTACACATCTTCACAAATTCCTACAATCATAGCCTAGGCCCATACTGGAGGAAAGACTCATTTCCCCACAACCTATTATGAAGGTCCCAGCCATTATAAGGAGGATTTCTGAATTGATCTTATAAGGTTTCCTAGTAATAGCTCCATCAATGTTGGATTCAACATCACCTGCAAGGACTTCCCAAGTAATCCAAACTCATGATACTCATGTTATTCACTTTTATATTAGCTCTAAATCTCAAGGTGGCTCCCCTTGGGCCTAATATTTATCATCCCCAAATCCTTCAACTCTCACCTCTAGCATATCTAGACATCATTTTTAGCCCCTTATTATTTTCAAACCTAGGTTCAACCTTCCCCTATGGTAACTCCCCTATAATTTCCCTTAAAATTTCTCCTCAAAGGTCTATTACTCTATTGGTTCCTTCAAACCTTGGTTCTCTATGCCTCTAGGCCCCTCTAGTTGATGTTACACCGGCTTGGCCCACTCTTAAAATTGTCCCAAGGCTAACCCATGTGATTATCATAGTCCCTGTTAGTGCTCTAATTTCTACTCCTATGAATTATAATGGCATATTCATCCTTCGTCCCTCTCATTATTACAACTACCCCTATAATTTTTTTGATCCCATGTAAGCCTCCACTAATTTTACATATTCTAGTGCTCTAACCAATTCAAGTGCAACAACCCTAAGAAACCCACCAACTTCAGGTATCAGTAGAGTATACACTAGGTACCTCTTTACACCTCAAGATCCTTCTAGTTATACTCTTCCAAGTGTAGTGGCACTAAAATTAATCCCTCAAAAGAAACATGTTAAGTTCTTGAGGTTGATTTCCCCTAGGCCATCAACACAACCTCCCTTTACACCTATAGTACCATCTTGGGCCTCTATCTCTTTTACATCTAATTCCCTAGAAATTAGATTCAATCAACCCATCTCTTCTTTCAAGGTGAACACTTAGATCATAGATATAACTGGTTCTTAATTCTATATGACCAAGAACCAACTCAAAGCATATTTATTCCCATGGGAAACTACCCTTGTCACTTCACATGCACCCATGCTTCCCCCTTCATCATCCATACCATTCCATGTCCATCCTTCATTATTTCCTCCTCAACCCATACTTCTTGCATCCAATTCATTTGTTACCACCCCTGTTTCCTCATCTTCAATAGCCCTAGGAATAATGGGAGGAAAAGGATATATTGTTGGTCACATAGAATATTTTGGGTCACAAAGACCCAATACAATCCACCATGGAGACCTAGAGATCCATCTTAAATTTAATAAAGACACTAGAAAGATGAAGAGGGTGATGACCCAAAAATTCATCCAAGATGGGTACCCTATTATGTGTATAACATATCAATATCTCTTCTCCCTCACCAATAAGAGGACTTATACGATAGAAGAAAATATTGCAAAATACCCTATCTTTATGGTACATGCCATAAATGAGATGATAGAGAAGCTCATGGAGGATCTCAAGGATCAAGTCAAGACTTTAGAGTTTTAATTTAGGATTTCATTCCAAATTGGCCTCATTGTCAAGGTGGAAATAGCATTTGAAAAACTATTCAAAACTTTAGGATAGGTGATCAGAGTTCTTTGAAGAAGTAGTATGTTATTCTAGAGATCATAGTAGTACTTAGAAAAAATCATTAGAACTGAAAACAAATGAAATAATATTGAATTTATCATAAATAAGGGGATATTTCCCAAAATCAAGATCATGCCTATCATGAAACTCAATTTATACTAGATTTTTGCATGGAGCATGAGGACTACATTAGAGGATTGGCTCAGATACATCCAAGAGATCATCAGACCTCTGGAGAAAATAAAGGACCAAATCCTTTCTTACTTCAAGGAGTTTATAATTATTATACTCTTCCACCCTAATTTCACTTTACTCAGCACTGATGAATTTGGAGTCTATCTCAAGCATTTTAAGGCAATAATGAAAAAGGCTGAAAATGACAATAGAGATGGAGCTCAGGTTGTTTTGGAACTTTTCATGCAGTCCACCACCATCCTTAAATAGGTCAACATAGTGAAGGTATCTCTTAAGGCCCCTTTTAAGGCATATGATAAATTATTGATGCAGTCTAAGGTTCTATTCATGGAATCACCTATTAACTTACCCAATATTTACATAGAGGTAAATCTCATTGTGTAGGCACTAATAGCTCAGTAAGGCACCCAAACATAATTGGGAGTTGGTCCCCCTCAAGTATCTATTTGATGATATTGTCATTCCTATTATAGTCCCAAATGGGAAAGTTATTTTCATATTCTATGTGTTTCTCCCACCTTCATATATTTTAGGGCACGTTATGATATTGTTATAATTATGTTTCCATGATTGCTTAGAGTGGGATTCTATGCAAATTGGTTATGGATCCCATCTCACTCCCAAATATGTTTCTTTGTATCATTTTTGTAAGGTTGTAATATTTTGATATAATAAAAAAATAATAATGCATTATTATTTTTACATTCCACTATTTCTAATTTATGAATGTCTTCCAATCTTGTGGTGAAAATAGGAGAATGTTAGTATTAAAGGATATGATATGAGTCTTTTTAAAATGCATGTGTCCAATTACTAATTATTTGCATGGTATTATATTTTATTTATGCATTTATTCTTATTTTATAAATTATTTATAAGTTTGTGTCTATGTTAACTAAAAATTGTAGGTGTTCATCTATAGAGTGAAACTATAAGAATTGAGCACATGATATTTCCTTTAACTCCTTTCCCTATGTGGTTTAAGTTAAATATTATGTGAAACTTGACATACATTGGTAAAATTATATTTGGGATCATACTCAATCTTAAGATTGATGTTTCCATACTCACCCAAAAATCCTTATTTTTACCTTACCCTTTCCCTCCTTTTAATATTTCTCTGGTTGATACTTTGAATCAAGGTTATCACATCAAAAATGTAAATTTCAGGTTAGTGAAGTAGCAGACTCTTAGATAGGATTATTTGGTGTAAATGGTTACTGTATAATTAGACAATGTTTATCATTCAATGGTAACAGTGCATCTCTTGGATACTCATTCCAAGAAGGCTATCTAATGGAACCTAATACAAGTAACTCATAACCTAGACTGTCTTAACAGTAGTCCTAAAATGAGTGGATGAAAGTCCCTTAATTATTTCATCATGTCTTAGTGCATATAATTTAATAGGTAAATTTTGAGGTCCCAGCATAATGGAATGGGAAGGGAGGGTAAAATGATATGCCTCAATAATATGTATAAGATACAAATAAAAATATGTCCATATTGTATAGGGATGAACCAATATCAGCAATATATGAAAATATGTATATCACATGTGTTAATAAACATGTATATAGGTTTAAGGAGGATATTTTATGTCATGATATAGTCATTATAATCCTAATAGGCACATTATTATATTATTCTTTGTATACACAAGATATAAATGCTAAACTCTAGGAGTGTGTGGGTATGATGTCCTCTATAATAAGGTATAGATGTTTTAACATTTCAAGGATGTTTGGGATGCCCTCATTTGTAGTTTAGTAATATATATATATATATATATATATATATATATATATAATCAATTAACCTTAAGAGATAATTAAGGGTATGATTCCCCCTATGGAAATATAAGTTATCATTTGTAGTATGGAGAGTTTAATGTCAATTTGATATAATGGCATCCTTGACATGTAGGATAACATCAATGCAACTCATGAGGATATGAGTATTATTTTACCTTAGGTAATATATAGGTAGAGATATAATCTATGAAGGTCATATGGGTATGACACTCCCAATAGAAATGTATCATTAGTAAAGTATAGGAATTGTAAATATATGTAGTAGCTTGTGGTGTAAAAGGGATAATATTTTACCCCAAATGGAAAAATATGGGAAATAATATTAACAATGGGAGACAAATGATATGTCATGTTTCATTAATGTGCCCCTAGTAGGGTTAAATATATCAATGAATCACACACACACAATAATAGTATCTTTCACTAAAATTATGGTAGAGAACATGGAAACATAGGCAACAAACATAATATATTGCAAGTGGTAGCATGCATGATATGGATTATGGCATTAATCATAAGATAACATATATTATATGCAAGGAAATCACATGAAATCTTGTAACCACACAAAGTTAATGTAGCCATCGAGCAAGAAATGACATGGATACAATATGACATGATGAATATAAAATCCTTTATGGAAAACATAAGATGAGACATCAACAAGGAACATTCATAATAACACACAATTATAAGCATGCACATGAAAGAAATTGATAAATCATAGAGGACATAAGAGAAATCACAATGTATCTATTTATAAATCATATGTGACAATATAATGTATGTATTCATGTAACATAATATGCAATATGTAGTTAATATCATGATATGTATAAATAATAATTTAAATATCTATATGTGAAAATGGAAAATAGGAAGGATAGGACCTGAGACCCACTATAAATGGATGCCCATAATATAATAAATTCCACCAATGTGATAATTCCCTCATGTGTGGGTTTAAATTTAGTTGCATAACATTTGTAACTCCATGATCATATGTAAATTGTATATCATGCATCTCACCCACTCAAAGAATATCATGTGAATTTTTGTGTAACATGTATATGTAAACCTATATCATATGTAAATAAGCATGCTATGTATCCACTGACAAAGATAAAGGTAAATAATTTTTTTATTTTTTAACTTTTTATAAAATAATCTTACCCCATATATGGGCATTATATGGCCAATATGAGCACAATAATAGCATGTCCCAAATTTTGACATGGTATAGTCAAATGTAAGTATATGATTAGTATGTCATCTATAAATATGTGATGTGTATTTTGGAAATATATAGAAATATCTATATGATATATATCATGGTGAATAAGAGATTTAAATATTTGAGGACAAGTGAAAACTAAAAAATAAAATGAAAATCAATATCAAATGTGCACACGTAAAGTCAAAATATATAATTAAAGTGTCGAGAAAATAAACTCTTGGGATGAACAATTCTAAGGAAACAAACAAAACCAAGTGACAAGAATTCATGAAAATCCATAAAAATCAAATAAAAATTACCAATCAATAAATTCTAAGTCAAATCAATGTAAGATGAAAAATAAAATACCACCACAATGTCCTCAATGCCAACTATTAATTCATATCCATATGTATATAATGTAAGTCATATATCTATTATTTGAATAAGGTATAAAACATTAAAGCACAGGGTATTTTAGCATAGCTAACTAATGATACCATCAAGTCCTAAACTGTTAATATTGTCTATACAACAACGAATAATTGATTTATTCTTATAAAATTAATAAGATGTTATCAATAAATCATCATATTGTGAACTAATGTCTATAGTACATGGATATGAATAATTAAATTGAGTTTGCCTTGGAAATGTACTAGTAGATGATTATTCTTATTTTTATTGAATTTTAGCGTGATACACCTTTTTCTTAGGTACCTACTTAATTTTTTTTAGAGATGTAATATGATCTAGTTTAGGCTATCTTAAATCATTCTTTACTTTGTTCTCTCACTAGATTATGTAAACAACCAATTTTTGCAGAAACCCTTATTCTCATGTTTTATTCGTAATTTTACTTATTTGGAAAAATTGTACATTTTAACTAGCTTATAAGATGGCCTTAATCCCACATAAGTATATATTTGGTCCATAGAGCTTAGAATCACCATAATTATTATCCAAAAGGTATCCATTAGTACATTTATACAAAATCTTATCCATTATCTATCCCTAATTAAAATAATAAGCTTAGTGTATCTCATAGCCTAACCTATGGCTATAAGGGAATGTCTTAAATAAACACATACCCATACGAGTTTATTTCTTTTAGATTTGTGGGTCCATACATTTATTACATTTTCTCATGAGCTTTAACCCTTCCCATTTATATATTCTAAATTTGATCAACACACATTAGTTATATCCTAAATCATCCTAAAAATAAAAGGTCTTGTTAATCCATTTGATAATCATAAAATTAGATAAATAGAGAGAGGGAGATCATTCAACACTTAAAGGGTAAAGCATAGATCCAAGGTTATCCATTCAAGAGGTCATTTATTTAATCAAATATTTCACACTTACAACACTTATTTATCTTGGTCTCTGTACAAATTCCCTTATACTAAAGGAAGGTAATTAGACTTTAGTAGTTTCATTGATTTCTTTTATGGCATAGGAGGTTAAAACCTTTATTCAAGATATTATATTCACATACCACAAGAAGTCTATGGAGGTCTAATATTGACTATGTGGGGTATATATTTTGCAATGTTGCTTTGTAAATTGCATGACTCCACTTTTTTATTGTTTTGGGGTGTGTAAGCTAGGTTAAAGTGAAGATTCATCCATATATTATATTCTACCCTACACATCTACAAAGAAAATTTACAATTGAAATTATGAAGACACATCACATAAGCATGATAAAAAAACTAGACTATGAAACCTTATAGGGACATACATGGTGGCACAAAGATACACCTTGTGGCATAGGGAAATAACCAAAGTGATCAATCTTGTTGTAGTCAAGCTTACACAAAATAGTCCTATATATGTACAGCTTTATCCTAAAGCAGTGCACAAGTCATAAAACTTAGGAACAAGTCAAATACAATTAATACTATTAAAATATAGACTCAAATTTATATAACATTCAAAGTGTGATCATTTATCAACCTTTTGGTCAATTCATTGCTTTGTTTTAGTATTTATTTGTGACACTTAAGCTTGTTTCCATTACTTATACTCTTTAATAAATCTAATTTATACATTTTAGTTGTAAATGTTTAGATTTATTTAACTACAACTTATTTATATATTTTTTGTAAACATATTGTAATTATATATTTATCATATTTGAATGTAATAAAATTGTGTAGTATCAAGTGTTTCTTCCATTTTTTAAACATTGTATAACAAGTATAATATTATATGGTGCCATATTATATGTCACTAAAAATAATATGGAAAACATTTGAATATTAAATTATATAGGTAATGTAATATGTCCTAATGATGTAGGTACTGTAGAGAGGATTACAAAGCGAGTTAGTCAAACATTAGTCCATAAATCATGAAAAATGCATAAAGAACTAACTAACTAAGCCTATATATTCCTATGGGAATTACAAAGGATAGCAAGAAACAAAATAAAAGAAAGAAACATCATATTACCTTCCTAAATGGATTCACCATACCTATGTGGATCAAAAGCATGTTCTCCCTTGATCAAGCATCCTTGTCTTTGTCAACAAAGGTGGCAAACTCCTCCAATGTCTCAAGAACACTCCATAAAACCTAGGCTCATGATTCTAAATCACTTAACTAGCCTATCAATGAAGCTTTCAAACAAAATCAATGATCAAATGAAAAGGATTTTGGAAAAAATTTAGCATTATAACTTTTTTATATTCAAGCTTAAAATTGATGTCCATGGCCTCTCTATTTATAGATTTTTGAGATTGGTTAGGATTAACCATGACCATCAATCTCAAGATTGAGATGTGTGGCCATGGATAATCCTAATATTTGGAATTAAAATCATGATTATCTTCATCATGACCTTGGAATAAGGGGCATTGAAGAGGAATGGGAGGCATTAACTAGGCATGGGTGACCCATAATCTTGATATTTGTGGCATTTATGGCCTACGGATGTCTTTCTAAGAAATGAGGTCACCTGATGATGCAGATAATAGGAATCAATTTTCAAAAAGAAATATTCAACAACTCTCATGGAAATCCCACTTAAGCTCTTGATCTGGATTAATTAGCCTTAAACAAGGTTAATCAACATTTATGCAATTATTTGAAAATTGGCCCTCAATTAATCAAAATGGTCAGAAAGTCATATTACTGAGTTGTAATTTGACTTGGGAAGAAGTAGAAGGTGATATTAAATGCACCAAAACCATATTTCCATTTAGGATGTTTCCAACATAAAATAACAAAGGTATGTGGCATATACCAATGAATTTAGGAGAAAAGAGTGATCCAGAGCACACAAGGCAAAATCATCATTTTGACTCAAAATGAATTGATCAAAGTTAGTTGGACCATAAATTGTATTACCCCATTTAGGAATAATTTGACCTAAAATGGCACTTTTAAATGAAAAGTTCAAACCATTTAGCATGTTTTATGGATTTTGACCTAAAATGTGCATTTGAGTGCAATTCAAGTAAGATTGACAATTTCAACACAAATGGTGTTAAGAATTGGATGTCTACATTTTGCCCCTATTTGAGAAGGTGTAGTGATACATTCAAGTGAAGCAAAATATTTTTAAAGAAAAGAGTTGTCAAAAATAAATTGGAATATACCCATGATTCCCCCTCTAGAGGACATACTAAGATGAAAGAGAAGGATGAACTCTCGAAAAGAGAGAGAAAGTGAGAGGTTAACCCATGGAATAGAAACATCCAGATGAGTTAATGCTTGCACATGTGATTACCATAAATGATAAAAATATAATGAGAGGTATAATAGGCCCCAAATATGGGGTAATAGGAAAGATATAATCCATAAATGTAAAGGACACACTATAAATGTACCTAATTTGAGAGTACAATCTGCACGCTTATGGCATTGATCAATCCTGAGACAAGTTACACACTAAAATATTGCCATCATAGGCATTAGTGTGGAGAGCTTGGAATTAGAGGAAAAGAGACATCATTCTACTTCAGGAATGGAAGCACCACTAGAATAGGGTCTCTAAAGAGAAGATAATAAGTAGTACTCTAGTAGAGAAAATGTGATCATGATAAAATAGTTTTGCCCTAGTATGGCAAATTTTGATCATTGATAAAGAATAAAGAATGATTTTTCACTTGTAGATCTGATTTGATTCAGATGTGGTTTAGATGTTGGGTCCCAGCATGGGTAATTAGCAAGCAAAAATAGCTCAAGGATATAACTGAAAAGATAAGTTAAAGTGAGCATGTGCAAATATACATGCGATGATGTAATGGCTTAGAAAGCCATAAAAAACCAAGCATATGAGAATGCACAAAGTGATGAGAGAGATTAAAAGAAGAATGGAGATAGCCAAGATGACCTTAATGGAAATTGAGCATTACCTACATAGTTATATGGACTCATGTTCCAACATGAAATTCAAGCCAATGTAGTTTTCCCAAGTTTTGGAGAGAATGGAATGAGAAATGATGAAAAATGACCAAGAATTGATTAGACTCACAATGTATATAAAGAGATGCACATCTAAGCATTGACAAATAAGCCTAAAATGCATGTTACCTAGAAGCCTAATTTTATATCATGAGCCTAGGTTTTGCAAAGTGTTCTTAAGAATTATTCATTGGAGTTGATGTTAACGTTAAGACATTGAGACTTGAGCACAAAGTGCTTGCTATAAAAAAAGAAATTAGGCATCATAAGTATGAATAACTTAGAATGACATAAGATTCCAATTACACTGAGCTAGTTCAAATGTGAATATCTATAACTAAGGATAATGGTAAAATAATAGCCAAAACTAGAGTTACAGTGATTTACATTTAAACAAAAAAGCAAAAAATAAAGAAAAAGACAAAAATAAATAAAACTAACTTGAAATCAAGATATTATCTTAAGTAGGAAAAAAAATGTTTAAAAAAAAACAAAAGGAAAAAATGCCTTAATGACATGAGACCAAGATAAGAATAATCAAGATCCATGTGGACCATCAAGGCATTCTTAAACATAAAAGAGAAAAGCAAAATTAAATAGAAAAACAATCAAGGAAACACAAGACCAAGAATGGAGATAAGAAGTAATAAAAAGAGAAAAGGAGAGGTGTGAAATTGCAACAAAACACCAAGAACATTCAAATAAACACACACAAATAAAAACCAAGTTATTGCATTTTAAAGACAAATGTTCATGCATGTGATAGAGGTGTTACTTTCTATGACATCATAAACAAGAATAATGAAAATTTGTCCCTATTTAAAGAGGAATAGTGAAAAAATAAATGGGGGAAGAGAATAAAAGGAAGGGGTTGGTCGAGCTGACTCCAGATGTGTCAAATAAGTGGACGCTGCCTACATAGTTCCATGGATGCATGTTCCAACATGAACTTCAGGCCAAATGTAGTTCTCCTAGGAAATGGGATAGAATAAAAATGATTCAAAGCATTTACTATTGGGAATCATGAAAAGTGCACTAGGGTAGTATAAAATGTGTTCAAGGTAAAATAAAAGGGTGGGATAAAATTATGATAGCACAAGTTGCCCCCAAGTCAGGGGTCTTGTAGACAATGGTTCAAAGTTGTTCATGCGTAAAACTTATTAAGGTGTATGATGTTCATGGGATTTGAAATTTCTTCACCATTAGGTTTAGATAATTGATATTCTCTTGATCCATAGTTCACTATGATAATATATGGTCCTAACCAATTAGGTTGAAACTTGCCTTTCTTTTTGGGTTTAGCATTAGTATTCTTCTGGTTTTCTTTCAAAACTAAGTTACCAATCTCAAATTATAGAGGGAGAATGCATTTTTTTTAGCTTCTTCATAATCTATTCTGATAGGCCTACAAGTTTTTTAGGGCAGCCAAATGCTTACCATCAAGAATCTCTAGTTCATGCAATTGTGAGGCTCTATAGTCTTCATTATCTTCAATGTGCTCCAGTGATATTCTTAATGATGGGATCTCAATCTCGACTAAGATGATAGCTTTAGTGCTAAAAACAAGAGAGTATAAAGTAGATCCAATTGGGGTGTGATGATTGGTTCTATAAGCCTAAAGGGTAGGAAAGAGTTGTAAGTGCCAATTATGGCTAGCATCATTGACAATCTTCTTTAAGATAGCTAGAATGGTTTTATTTTATGCCTTAACTTTTCCATTGCCTTATGGGTTATATGGATTAGATTTATTGTGCTTGATCTTGAATTTTTCACAAAGATATTTCACATCTTGGTTAACAAAGGATCCACCATTATTGGACATAATATAGGTTGGGATGCCATATCGATAGATGATATGGTAATGAATGAATTTGGATATTTATTTCTTGATAACATAAGTGAGAGGAATGGCATCAATCCACTTGGGAAAGTACTTGGTTATAGTCAAAATGTGTTTATGCCATCTAAAGATGTTAGGTTAATTTTTTCAAAGAGATCGAGACCCCATGTTGAGAATGGCCATGGTGTTGTAATTGACTGCAATGGTAAGGAAGGTGCATGTATCAAGTTTCCATGCTATTGATAAGGAAGACACTTATTTACATAATTACAAGCATCTATCTCCATTTTAGGCAAATAATAGCCTTATTCTAAGGAGTTTCTCTACTAGGACTACACCATTGGTATGGGCCCCACACATTTCTTCATGAACCTTCTTTAGTGTTAGCTTGAAGGAAGATTTTTTATAAGTTATTGGAAAGGTTGGTGGGAAATACATGACTATGGAAATAGTTATAAAAATATTGGTACCATGGTAGTTTAGGTGAGTGATTAGGATCAGTAATGGTGCATATCCTCTCTAAATCTGATAGAATATGTGTTGGATGAAGAAGATTTTTAATCAAGAACTGATACTCTTTAGCACTATCATGAATTTGAATCATGGAACTAATTATTTCCATGGCATTAGTATATTTGTTGTTCACTCGTGGAACTTGCTCAAACTATAGAGATTTAAAATGTATTTTGAGGTTATCAATAATTTACTTGTAAGGAATCATTTTATCATCCCTTGTTTGATACTGGTCAATTGTCTAATTTATGATTAGCTATGAATATCCATAGACCTTTAAGATTTGAATATCCCACTATATAGAAACATGGAGCCCTGAAACCAATGCCTCATATTTGGCCATATTATTTGTAAACTAAAATTGTATATGAAATTCTTTGGGGATCAAATCCCCCTATGGCATGATCAACAATATGCCAACTCCAAACCCTCAAGATGTGAAGGATCCATCAAAATAGAGTGTCCACTATTTAGGTTCTTTTAATGTTTGTTCTATCATAATGATAGAATCATCTAGAAGGTCAAAATTGAGAGGTTGAGTAGCCATAATAGGAGCTTTTGCAAGTTGGTCATCAAGAACTTATCCTTTGATTACCTTTTGATTATGATACTCAATATCAAACTCAATGAGGAGCATAATCCATTTAGCCATGCATCCTTGAAGAGTTGATTTAGATAGGAGGAACTTGAGAGGATCTACCTTGATGATAACAATAGTTTTCTTATTTAGCATATAATGTCATAATTTTTGAGTGGAAAACACCATAGCTAAACATGCCTTCTCAATAGGCATATAATTATGTTCATAGGCTACCAATGTGTGGCTTAAATAATAAATAGTGTGGTCCTTACCATGATAATTAGAGCTAAAAGTGCCCCTAGTGCATGTTTCATGGTTGATATATAAATAAGCAGTGGCTTTCCTTATGTTGGAGGTCATAAGACTGGTGGATTGGCCAAGTATGTTTTAAGCTTTGCAAATGTTATCTGTAAATCTTCATCCCACTAAAATGTTACCCCTTTCTTTAAGAGATGGGTAAATGGGTGGCACTTATCTACCAATTGAGAAATAAACCTGTATATAGATGGGATCTTTCCTTGTAGACCTCACAACTATTTAAGATTGTTTGGTGAAGGCATTTCCATAAGAGTGTTGACCTTGGTAGGGTTGAATTCAATCCTTCATTGTGATATAATGAACCCTAGTAATTTTCCTAATGTGACTCTAAAAACACATTTCTTAAGATTCAAGAAGACTTTAGATGCATGAAACTTCTCAAATACTCTTCGTAGAATGTCAAGATGTCCATCTCTTATTCTTAATTTTGCTAGTATATCATCAACATAGTCCTTAACAATGTCATGCATCATGTCATGGAAAATGATAGTCATTGCATGTTGATATGTGGCTCTAGCATTATTCAAACCAAATGGCATGACTTGGTAATAGAATGTCCCCCATGGAGTGGTGAACATGGTCTTATGTTTATCTTTAAGGGCTATCTTGATATGATTGTAATTAAAAAATCCATCTATTAAGGATAACATCTCATACCTAGCAGTTGAGTGCACAGTCATGTCGATGTTGGGTAGAGGAAAATCATATTTGGGGGATGCTTTATTGATATCATGAAAATTAGTACAAATACATATGCCTAGGGTCTTTTTACTCACTGGTACTCTTTTAGAAAACCATTCAAAGTAGTCCAGTGGTATAATAAAATTGGCTCCTAACAACTTTTCCAACTCAGCCTTAACCAAAAGGGCAATGCATGGATGCATCTTTCTCAACTTTTGCTTAACTGGTTTAACACCAAGATGAATAACAAGATGATGTACAACTAAATTTGGGTCCAATCCTAGCATGTTGGAGTATACCCATGCAAAGATGTCTATATAATCCTTAAGAATAGATATAATATGTTCACATTCTACTTCAATAAGGAAAGCTCCAAGATAAATAATTTTGGGATCCTCATGGGTTCCCAAATTTACTTTTGTTGTGCTCTCCATAAGGAGTATGGATTCATTTTATATAATTATAGGCAATTTATAGTCATGATCATTTTCCTCTGTTATATCTTCTTGTTATTCCTCCCAAAGATCCAAACAATATGAAGAATCAGAATCTACCTTCTTAGGTAAAGGCCAATTGGCCAAAAACCTCTAAATATTCAAGAGTAAGATGCTCAAATATTTGATGTTGTTTTGAAGAGATGCTTATACTAGATATATAACTTGCGTTGGATGGGCTTTTTACGTCCTGAGGGGATGAGTAAACTTTCCCACCTAGGAGTGCTTGAAATAGGTTTTCACTCAAAGGCTTGTCTTTTTCTTTACTTTTTCCCTAGTTGACAAGTGCCTCAAAGAGGTTTTGACATAAATATCTTGATGTTTGTTATTTATTATGACCAAGAAAGTTTGCCTATTCTTAGAAATAGGTAGAAGAATCCAATGAGAAATCAAAACCCTGCTTATGATCACTAATGGGGAATCAATCTCATAAGCCCATGTATTTTATAATCGATTCTTCATTTTAGAACTCATCGAGGCATATGACTAAATTTTGTTGATCCCAATCTATGAGTTTAGGATGGAAAAGGCATGGGTTATAGTGACAGTTTACTTCAAGATGGGAAGCACCAATGGTAAAGATATAATGTCCTGATTTAGGAAGGGAAGCACCACTAGGATGGTTTTTTCCTCCAATATGGGAAGCTTCAATAGTCATTATGGTCAATATGCCATTTGAATCAAACAAATATGAGTCAATAAGCTCATCAAAAAGGCTATAATGGGATGTTGTGTCACTACTAGGAGTCTCATTACTAATCACTTCAGAAGTTTCACTATCAAATGTCATGAGGTCATCCTCTAGTGGTTTAAATTTGAGACCATGATTCTAATTAACAACTCCAACTAATAAGGGTTCTAAAATTCCTTATGCCTATGGGCCAAGGCCTTTCCCTATATAATCAAGATGATCCATTATCTTGTTAGAGATAAGATACTTTGGATTTTGAAAATAATTAGAAAGGCCTTAAAAACATGACCAATATCCCTCAATAAAAGCCTCTCAATCTTTCTTTGGTATAATTGTAGGTACAAAAACTACATGAGGTTTTGGTTATTTCTTCTTTGGTTGCCAAATTTGATCAGGTCTATTAGGAGTCTGGGAAGTTTTAGGCTTACCAAATGTTTTAGGGGATTTTGGGAATTTTGAAATATGGAGGACATCCTTTAGATGGTACATGGAAATGTCTACATCTTTAATAATAACATGTTTGGCTAGAGCTATAGGAAATATATCAGCCAAAGTGGAGGCTAGATCACTAGGGTCTATATAATTAGATGGAGATGGATGATAAATGATGGCTTTGTTCTTCTTTGTAATGAATTTATAACCTAGGCAATAGTTATAACTATGAAACTCTACTTTAATATGTGTGTAGTATTGATATGGCTATTGATTAGTGAGAATAGTAACCTCGATCCCAACATGGGGAAACTTAAGGCATTGGTAAAGAGTAGATGGAACTACCTGTACTTCATGGATCTAAGGATGGCTAAGAAGTATGTTATAAGGAAGCTCAATATCCATAATATGGAATAATGTGTGATGAGAAATAGACCCAACCATGATTGGCAACTAAATTATACCAAATGACTCCCTTTTGGCACTATCGTAAGCCTTGATTGTAATAGTTTCTAGCTAAATGTTCTTATCCATGTAGCCTAATCATCATACCAATTTAAGAGATATGATGTTCAACCCTAAACCATTATCTATAAGAACCCACTTGATCTTGTGATCTACAATGATTATCTCAATGTATAGTGGGTTATTGTGGTTTGGGCTGAGGTGGACATGTCTTTTTTATCAAATGTGATTTACTAAAATGAAGACAAGTGTCGAACTAGGTTTTATAATTGATCAATTTTTATATCATTAGGCACAATAGACTCTTCCAAAAGTTTGTTAAAGATGATTCTATGGAGATCAAATGTCTACAAGAGTTCTAATATGGAAATTTGTGTAGGGGTTTTATCTAATTCATCCATTAGACTATAAGGCCTTTGAATTATGGATTGAACTATTTTAGTCTTTATTGGGATAGTATTCAACTTTGGAACCATTGTTACAATGTTCTCATTAGGTTTTATGAAATAAGTGGGTGAATGGCTCTGGATGGCAACTCATGGGCATCTAGTTGTGATTACATATCCTAGAGGTGGCAAGGAGTTATTATAATTAGGAGAGGAAGGCAAAGGCCCTTGGATGGTGACTCATAAGTGACTAACTATATTACTACAATTTTGGGTCAATGAGGAGCCTTTATATTTAGAAGAAAGGTGTTATTTTTTAGGATTAGTAACCTATGTAAATAAATTAGCAACATGATGATGTGAAACCAGCATAGTTTTACTAGGGGGAGAGGGTGCTGACCCTATAATGATGGATCCCATGTTGCAAGGAATGCAATATTGGCCACATAGTCTTAAAGTAATAGTGGAAATTTGGGTTACAAAAATATATCCCATAGTATTATTATAGTCCTAAGGTACGTTGTTATAAGCCACATTATTAGTATGGGCATTATGATCTCGATTATGCTCATTATAATTTTGACCTTGTTGTTGGTTATGATTCTACCTCTATCTTTGATTATGACTATTTTGATTATTTCTTGGTGGTGGTGGATCATGTCAAGGAAAGGGGTCTTTATAGATTCAAATATCTTGATTTGTGTCCTAATTAGGGGCCAACTTAATTTCAATAAAGTCCTCAATAATATGTCCTAATTGAATGCAATGATATGCACTATGACTAGCAACATGATGAAAGTTACACCATTTGTTCTTTTTGTACCAATCTGGTTTTGGTTGATCTTGAGGAAATGGCCTTGATACTAGCTATACAATTAAATTAGCTACAATGATCTTTTGTAACAATATTTCAATTAATTCTCCTAACTTGTTAAAGACTCTAAAATTGTTGTGAAATGTCCTTCATGGAGGTTGTCTTTGTAAAGTAGGTAGTGGATTTATGGGAGTTAATTGTACATTTGGAGGAGGAATAGCCTATCCTATTTGTACATGTCTTTTTTCAATCACCCCATTTCCAACCATGTTTTTATTTTTGCTAAAGCCTTAGGCTTATCTTGCATAACTATTTGAATTAGTGATTTAGTCTGATTAGATGTTTGACCTTGCACAAAAATCTTAACAAGGCCCTTAGCAATAAGAGCCTTCTCGATATGCACTCCTTTGTCAATAATTTATTCAAATGAGTTATCATAATCTAACCATAGATTATGCACAACTTTAGCATGCAAATTATATGTAAAGATATCATCCAACTATTTATCTAGCAAATTATGTTGAAAGCAGCCTGCCAATGCTCTCCACCTTTATAGAAATGTGGTGAAACTTTCACCATCATGCTACTTGGCTTTGCATAAGTCAACTTGGTTAATTCATGTTCTATGTTATATGAGATATTGTTAGTAAACTTTTTTGATAAGTTGCTCCAATCCACAACTGATGCCTTGGGTAGTTTAAGTAGCCAATCAAAAGCATAACCCACTAAACTTCATGGAAATAGTCATAGTAAGTACTCGCTACTATAAGCAACCTCTTGAAATAAGATGAAGAATTCCTATATGTGTTCACATGGATCTCATTTTCCTTTGTACTTGTCAAATTTGAGTGCCTCAAAATGAGGTGGAAAGGGGTTTTGAAGAATAGATAAATCAAATTGATATGGGCATATCTCATCAAATTTGTACTTTTTTACTCTATTATTCATCTCCAATCTTTGAACAATTTTCTTCATAGAATTCCATTCTTGCATGTTTGGTGCATTTGTGGATTGAATAAGATGTTTTTGGTGTGGAATGTGCCCCTAGTTTCATTATTATTGGGGTGGAATGTGCCCCTAGTTTTGTTGTTGTTGGGGTGGAATGTGCCCCTGGTTTTGTTGTTGTTGGGGTGGAATGTGCCCCTAGTTTTGTTGTTGTTGGGGTGGAATGTGCCCCTAGTTTTATTGCTATTGGGGTGGTATGTGCCCCTAGTTTTGTGTGGATATATAAGGAGTGTATACCTTTTGATCCATGACTTAGTTCTAATTGGCTCCTTGAGTCGAGAATATAGGCTATTAATTCTTGGATTGTAAAACATTCCTTGAATTTGGTTGTTTCGTACTTTGCTGATTTTGTAAATTTCTATGTTTATTTACCAATTTTTGGGTTGGTTGAAAAGAACTAGCCAATTTTTATTGAGGGATTTCCTCAATTCAAACTAAATGTTTGGGTTTTTGAGTTTATAAAGTAACAAGAGGTTCTTAATGATTGAATAATGTATATTTTGTGTCAAATGGAACACTTTGTAAGGTCTCTTGTGACTTTACTTGTTCATTTAGATTACCTTGATCCACTATGGTAATATCCTCATCTAATATTTGTTGCATACTTTCAACCACATTTCCTTGCTCTTTTGAAGCATCATTGTGAATTGAAGTGGAAACTAGGGAGTCAGTTAAGTCTACAACAAGTTGATCTACATATCATTGACTTATTATCTTGATCTTAGCTAGAAGATATGGATTTGTGGGTTTGGACTCTATTTGTATTTCTTTTCTTTTGTTATAGGAAGAAGGTATGTCTATTTGTGTAAAATCTTGCTCTTGACGTCATTGTGTTCCTTCTCTAACTAAGGTATGTAATTATTCTATAGGAAAGTCATAAGCTAGTCTAGCACCTAATTCTATCAATCTAAGAAGAGATTCATCTTGATCTTCTTGGGGTTGATATTCAGTATAATCATCTTTGGATCCTACTATTGTGGGAATATCATCAAAAACAATGGGGTTATCTTGACCATCAAAAAATTAATCATCTTCATAACTAAGGCCATAGAGGCCCCACTACAAGTGAACTTTTGAGTCATGTCTAAAAGATTTATTATTTTGTGTTTGACTAACTTTGAACCAATGCTTGTCAACCAAACAAAGTATGCTTTGGCTCTTTTTTAAACAAACAACCAAGGTACCAATGAGACTATAAGGGAGGGTGGTTTGAAACCATTCATAATTTATAATTTTTGGTTCACAATTTTACTCAACCTTTGGTAAGGTTGAAATTGTATACATCAAAAGAGAGTAAGGTAACTCAAATATCTAGGGTGAAAACTAGTACACCAAAACCTAGATCTTTATGATACACCCATACTGTAAAAACTAGTTTCAACTTTGACAATTTGACCCTAGAAATTTAGAGGAAAGCTCTCCAGATTATGAAGAAGACAAAATAGACTAAGCAACTCAAGATGTAAAAACATACATGAATCACTAAGTATAAATCTAGGACCAAATAGTTATCACAACATCACCACATGATTTTAGTAGGATAAAATATGTTCTAGGACGCAAAGTGTGAGTGATACACAAGATAACTTGAGTCCACCAACATGATAATGTGAGTTTGAGTCTTAATAAATGACCTTAAATCCAAATGGAAAATTAAACCCAAGTTAGAAAAAGCTTAGTGTGCAAATGGAAAACCCACTTTGACACACCAACCCTTAGAACTCAGAAAGATTTAATTTTGAATGTGGATTATAAATGAAGGATTTAAACAAATTGGGTGAAAGATCTAGACTCAATTGGGTTGCATGATTGTGCCAAAGTGGATAATATAACACAAAGTTTATAATAATAATTTTAATAAGGAAAAGATGAATTTTCCAATAGGATAGTGTAATGCCTCCCTTGCTCAAGAAAATTAAGGACAATGTGTTTTGGTTAAGTTCAATGACTTAACAAGTAGTTTTAGACACAAATCAAGATCAAGTAAGATAATGATAAAAAATAAACATCTTAAGTCTAAACTGACAAAGTATGGTAAAGTGGGGTCTACTACACTAGCAAGTTTTTTATCATTCTAGGGGAATCAATAACACAATGACTTTCATGTCAAATGATGCAAAAGACAAGCATATAAATTGGGTGACCATGGCATTGGCTAGTTTTAAAAAGGTATAGTCATTTTTACAACTCCTACATCCTAATGTTCACTTAGTGTAGTGTGATGTCCAAATGTAGATATGTCCTATGTGTAACTCCAATTAGGATCCAAATGAAGTCAATGCTAGGAGATGAAACCTATGGTCAAATTTTCCCTAAAGAACTCATGGGAGGTAATGACATCCCCCTTGTAAGCCAAATTTGCATTAAAAAAAAAAAATCATGAAAGTTGAAAGGCTTTAGGGTCATTTTCAAGGTCACCCAAACTTTGATGATTTTTTGGGGAGTGTTTTAAATGAATTTATTTCTAAGCCTTAGACTAGGCTACTTTCAATAGGAATGGCATTTTTTATTCCAATGGTTCCCTAAAGGGGATAAATGGAAGAGCATACACGCAACATGCCTCTTTTTTCCAAACAAAAATCAGATCAAGAAACTATTAAAGACAAAAATATTGGAAAGATGAGTTAATTTTTAAACCTGAATGAAAATAAGGTGGTGTTCATTTGACCCCTTGGTCTTAGTTGTAAACTTTGAAAACATTCACCATAGACATCTAAAAAAGTTTAAACACCAAAATAAGGTTCCTAATTAATTTTTAAGCATGCAAAAGGTGATCTAAACATGTTTCTTAGCAAATGTCAAGCTTGGTCATACAAAAAAAATGCTAGCATGTCCTTTAGCCTTGAAGCTCTTTTAGGTTTGAAATAATAAACTTTAAAAAAAGAGCTCTCAGGTCTGTGTTTTAAGAAAAACCCAATGACTGACTATAGTTTTATAACCAATGATGATTACATTTTCTAACCGATAACGGTTATCTAACCAAAATTGGTTATACTAATGTGATCGATGATAGGTATCTAATCGATGTTAGTTTTACTAACCAACATTGATTAATCTATCCAATCGATGTCAATTTTACTAGCCAACATAGGTTATTATGTAAACCTGTGGCAAATAAAAATGGAAAAATAAAGTTAGAAAATTAATTTGCAAGAGTTTTAATGATCCAAATGAAGATTTTAAAGTTACAAAATGATTTTCTTCAGGTGTGGGATGCATCTTGTCCCATCGGGTGTGCCAATATGTAGAGAGGATTACAAATTAAGTTAAACATTAGTCCATAAATCATGAAAAATACATAAAAAACTAATTAACTAAGCCTATATATTCCTATGGGAATTATAAAGGATAGCAAGAAATAAAATGAAAGAAATCAACATCATATTACCTTCGCAAATGGATTTACCATACCTATGTGCCTCAAAAGCATGTTCTCCCTTGATCAAACATCCTTGTCTTTGTCAACAAAGGTGGCAAACTCCTCCAAGTCTCAAGAATACTCCATAAAACCTAGGCTCATGATTCCAATCACTAAACTATCCTATCAATGAAGCTTGCAAACAAAATCAATGATCAAATGCAAAGGATTGTGTAAATAATTTATCATTATAACTTTGTAATATTTAAGATTAAAATTCATGTCCATGGCCTCTCTATTTATAGATTTTTGAGATTGGTTAGGATCAACCATGACCGTCAATCTCAAGATTGAGATGTGTGGCCATGGATAATCCTAATATTTAGAATTAAACTCATGATTATCTTCATCATGACTTTGGAAGAAAGGGCATTGAAGAGGCATGGGAGGCATTAACTAGGCATGGGTGACCCATAATCTTGATATTTGTGGCATTTATGGCCTACAGATGTCTTCCCAAGAAATGAGGTCACCTGATGATGTAGATAATAAGAATCAATTTTCAAAAATAAATATTCAACAACTCTCATGGAAAATCCACTTAAGCTCTTGATTTGGATTGATTAGCCTTAAACAAGGTTAATCAACATTGGTGTAATTATTTGAAAATTGGCCCTCAATTAATCAACATGGTAAGAAAGTCATATTACTGAGTTGTAATTTGACTTGGGAAGAATTAGAAGGTGATATTAGATGCACCAGGACCATATTTCCATTTAGGATGTTTCCAACATAAAATAACAAAGGTATGTGGCGTGTACTAATGAATTTAGGAGAAAAGAGTGATTCAGAGCACAAAAGGCAAAATCATTATTTTGACTCAAAATTAATTGATCAAAGTTAGCTAGACCATAAATTGCATTGCCCCATCAGGAATAATTTGACCTAAATTGGCACTTGTAAATGACAAGTTCAAACTATTTAGCATATTTTATGGATTTTGACCTAAAATGTACATTTGAGTGCAATTCGAGTAAGATTGACAATTTCAACACAAATGGTGTTAAGAATTGGATGTTTATAGGTACATGATTAGGTAAAGGAATGGATAGCTTAGTTAAATCATTTGAATCATAAACAAGTTCCTTAATAAAATCAAGAGTGCATATATTAAATTCAATATTGTGATCAATCATAATTCCTTGAAATTTTTTTCCTTTCATATAAACACTAATGACTAAATATTTTACATGAAAAATATGAGTCTCTATAGGATCATTGGGAACCGTGATTAGCACATTAGGCTATTCAACCTTAAAAAATTTATTTTGTACTTTAGAAGCTGAAACATCAATTTGTATAGGTTTTTATACATTAGAAGATGATCTTTCAACTTGTAGTTTCATTATATATATATATATATATATATATATATATATATATGTATATGTATGTATATATATATATATATATATGTATGTATATATATATATATGTATATATAGATATATATATATATATATATATATACATATATATATACATATATATATACATACATATATATATACATATATATATACATATATATATATATATATATATAATGTAATTCCACCACTAATAATACTATATTAGATTTTATGTTTCAAAGCACAGTACGTATTTTTGGTATGACAATTTATTCAATGATAATCATAATATAATTTTGAATGAAATTTTTGTTGTAGTTAGACCCAATCATGACACCTAATAGAAGGTAATAAAATCATATCTTTATCAAGTAATGTTTTCAATATTTTTCTTTGACTACATTTGATTTTTTTTAAATGTCATGATCTACTAAGGGAAGCCATAGGACTTATTCTATGTGTTACTAAATGATTATCTAATGGTTTAGGATTTTTATTGATTTTAGAATGACTAGTATTGAAAATTTTAGTATGATGAGTAGAAGCACAATGTGAAGCATGATTATCATACTTAAGTACATGTTGTTGTCAATCAAACTTGTACCCCTGTGAAGCTAGTTTCAAGCCTTCACAGTCTACTAAAACATGGAAATAATCTGAGGCTATGGGTGACTTAATCAGTGGATTGAATCTCTAGATTCTAAGGGCTAGCTCTCTTTAGTGTATCAATTAGGATCTTTGATTTATGATACAAAATACTAGGAAAAGAGAGAGAAACTTGGATGGAAATCCTATCTAATGATGGTGATACACCTATATTTTTTGATTGATCCACTCAATTTGAGCTCCTAAGAACATTGATTTAGACAAGAAAATGGCTAAACTTTGAACTCCAATTAACCAATATGCATAATTATTTCATGAAAAAAATTTATGTGGTGATCCAAGCTTGAGGGAAATAAAAGAATAGGCCTAATTTAAGGCACTAACCAGCCACTTATATCCATTGTAAACTCAGCCAAGAGACATCAAACATAGAACATGACATGCATAAACTGATCAACTATGTTGCTAGGTAAGAATCAAGACTTGACAAGGAAGAAAAAGTCTATCACTTATGCAAATCACTGATATGAATACACTATACCAGCATTTTGGAAAATAAAAATAGTCCTTCTATTAATCTGAAAAAAGGTTACAAACTTAGTCTCTGGTAGAATTTGATCTTATCAAAAGAGGGATACAATTCAAGGTTGAAAAGCTAATTTATATATAAAATAATACAATAGCCAAGAGGATGGCACTGAAAATAGAAGAGGAGATCAACTAATTCAAACTTATGCCATCACAACCTTCAAGTAAAAATCTATTCTTGTCTTATGCCTCTCATGAAAGCTCTTTGACATTGAAAATAGACAATGGGCTCAAGCTTGAGTCAAAACTTCTAACATGCATGATGTTATGCCAATCTCCAAATATGAAACTCCTCTTAAGCTGATGAAAATAAGAGAATAATGTCCTTTGCATGAAATCAATACTAATGTTGAACTTAGAATTCCATTTGAACTACTGAAATGTTGAAGCTTTAACAAGATAAACAATAACACATGCATGAAATCAATTCCATGTTGGCATTTGAAGGGATGAGGTGGATCCAATTTTGACAACTCAAACTCTTGCATGGAAAGTCATGCCACACCTTTAACTGAGAACTCCACTTGAAGCTAAGTTATACCTTTGGATGCTTGAGACTAACTAGGAGATAATCATGAATACAATAAACAATCAACTAAAACCTAGACCAACCAACTCCAAATGAACCTCCACTTGCATGAAATCACATGTTGACTCTATCTCTTGTTCTTGTGCATGTATTACTTTATGCCATTTGTTTATGGTTTGCATTTTTGGCTATATGTTTTTCTATTTCTCTAAAACTTTTATCTCTCAAAAAAAATGTTTGAGACTTCTTTCTTTATGCACTTCCTTCAATTTATTTTATGGCCTGTCTTGCTTCTGTTCTTTCCCTTTAGACTAATTTATTCTGGGCATTTGTTCCCTTTCTTTCCCTTCATTCATTTCCATGGCCTTTTCCTTTGGTTTATTTCCTTTGAACAAAATTTTTTAAGGAATTATATGTCTTCAGGTTTTTGCCATTTCATTTTCCCATGGATAAATTATTTGCATGAATTATCTCTCCTTTTCTGCTTGTGCTCAGACTTTCCCCTTGGTAAACCTTTCAAAGGAATTTTTTTGGAAAATTTGTTTGAAGGAATTCCTTCAAAATTTTTGAAAATACCTTTTTTTAAGGTTACAAACCCTTTAGATTTCCCAAGTGGACCTTTCTATAGGGACTCTAACCCTTTGAACTTATCTAAATGGTCCTTTGTCCTTTCTGTTAAGTCCTTTTTTGAAGGGCACAAACCCTTCAAATTTTTTTTAAAAAAATTTATCAAAGGGAACATACCCTTAAGGATTCCTATAATTGATCCTTTTTTGAAGGGATTATACCCTTTATAATTCCATGCAAAGTCAATTTCACAAAGCGCACAAACCCTTTGGAAAAAATGAAATGGTCCACTCAGAATTTTGAAATTACCTTTTTCTGAAGGGAACATACCCTTCAAATTTTTATAAGTGTCCCCTTAAATTAATATTACAAGACCTTTGAATAAATTGGAATTAACCTTTGAAACCTTTACAATGGACTTTCCTGAAAGAAAAGTGCCCCTTGGGTGTTCTGTAATGGACTTCTCAGCCTTTCAAAGTTATCTTTTGGAAAAAAATGAGAATGGGATTTTGTAAAATAAACTTTTTTGAAATTAATAAATCCTCTCAAAAATTTTAAATGATATTTTCCATTTTGAGAATAACCTTTCTTCCTGTAAAGCTCGAAGGTCCTCTTTAGAATTTGCTCCTTTCAATTGCTCTAATCAACATATGTTCTTTCCTATAAATAATAAGACAAGTGAAATAAAACCCCCTAAATAACCAAGACAACCTCAAGGCCTATTAACCATGGATTTTCAAGGATTTCTTAGGACCAATTATTGAGATCTAAAGACAAAATGTAATTACAAAGTTTAAAATGGCAAGGGTGGCAATTTGACTTGTGGGGTCAAGATTGTCAATATTTTGGCGACTCAACTGGGAAGCATTCCTACTATGCTTGAGAAATCAAACCATAAACATAATATCTAACTCCTAAAACAATAGTAAATTTGGTCCATGATTGTAAATCTCTTTTGACCTGATATGTGATAACCTTCATCCTTTAAAAAGAAGGGAAAAACACAAAACAAGAAAACTAACTAAACAAAGTAACTATGCAAACAAGGCACTTATTTAGGACAAAAAAAATGAAACTAATGTTCTTGAATAGTAATTGGAGTAAAAAAACTAACAAGGAACCTAACTAACCATGACAAAGCATGATCCACATAGATCAAAAGGGAAATTCATAAAATCAATCACTCCAAGATATGGTACAGGTTGCAAAGTAGGATGTTTATTAATCATAACCTTTGATAAGGCATCTTTCTTGTCTACCAACTATATTAGAATCTTCTCAAATGAGTCATCAATATAAAACTAGTCACCAACAAAGAAAAACTCATCAAGTACTTCCTGATCTTTTTCATATTGCTTGACATCTACCACCTTGTCAAGTGATATCTCATCTATGAATTATCCTTAAGTGACCTCATCCTCCTTATCAACTACTACAATTTCATCCATCTCTTCAAAGAGCTTTTAATAGGCAACCCAATTTATATTATGATCTTGGATAGGTGATTCTTGATCAAATTTCTCATAAACATTCTCTTCAATAGACAACATATCCATACAAAGTTCTTCAATCTCTTGTAGATATTCAAAGTATAGTTGCTAATCATCTTTTTGTTCCTCATTTTGATTTAAAGAATCAGCTTGAAAGATATCTATATCCTTCTCAATATAAGATTCATGTAACTCATTTATGACTTCAATTTATACCAACCCCTCTTGGAGTTCATCCACATCAAGATTAGCCTTCTCATTCTTAACTATAATTGGATTCTCAATAATAACCTTAAGTGAAGTATCAATGTGAAACTCTTCCTCAAACATACCTGAAGCATCCTCTTCACACTTTAAAAAAAATTGACCTATATTTGGGACCTTTTTTTCAATTTTCTAGATAATAGGCTCCTCTTGAAGAAGGGAGATGGTGGGAGGGTGATGAAATTCATTTGTTTGAGAGGGAGAATGAATCATGGGAGCTTGATCAAGATTAAATTTTTGAATCTAGAGGATAATGGAATTATCACGGGAGTTTTGGAGAGGAGGGAAAGAGAAAATCTTAAAGACCTCTATATTCTATTCCTTCCACTTGTCCATTACCTCATCAAAGTCTAAAACCTCCTTGTCTTCATGGACAACTTGTGCTTGAGAGATGAGTGGTGAAGAAAGGGGACTATAAGAATTCTTATCCTCATGAATAGGCTCTTGAATATGCTCTTGAATACAACTAGGAAGATCTCTTGGCACACACTAGGCATGATTAAGAACTTCATGAGAATAAGGAACACAAGAAGCCTTTGTAGACAAGTGATTCAACTCAGTTTTATACCTATCCCAAGCCTCCATATTCTCTAATACAATAATACACAACTCATTTATCTCTTCTAGATCATTGGACACATTTTAAAATAGACCATTCACTTCTTCATACTGAGAATTTGAATAAACTTTCCTTGTATATGCTATTATTTTGAGCTCTATTTCATTCATTATTTCTTGAAGACAAGACTACTCATATGTAACATCATAGCCATATGATAAAGATGAAATATGGACCTGAGACTGATATAGCTCATAAGGGAGGTAAGAGTCATGCTCTTGATAATAAAGATTATGAGAAACTTGATAAGGATCAACGTAGCTTTGATAATACTCTTGATAAGGCTGATTAGGCTCATAAAGAGGTTATAAGTATCATGATAAGGCTGGTATGATTCATCATAGGGCTGATAAGGAAACATAGCATCGGAATTCTCTTCATACACAACCATCAAAACTCATTCGTGATAATACAATAAGAATATACTTACATGGAAACCATGCCTGGACTATTAGAATAATTTCTTGAGATTGGAATCACCAAATAATTCATGAAGAACACTACTAAAACTATAATTTCATCAAGACTAGCTCCAATGTGTCCCATCAGGTGTGCCAAAAACTATTGTCAATCAACCTTGCACCTTTGTGAAGGTAGTTTCAGATCTTCACAGTCTGCTAAAATATGGAAATAATCCTAGGCTATGGGTGACCTAATCAATGGATTAAATCTCTAGATTCTAAAGGCTAGCTCCCTTTGGTGTATCTATTAGGATCTTTTCTCTATGTTACAAACTACTAAAAAAGAGAGAGAGAAACTTGAACAAAAATCCTATCTAATGATGTTGATACACCTATATTTTTTTATTGATCCACTCAATTTGAGTTCTTAAAAATACTGATTTAGACAAAAAAAGGGCTAAACTTTCAACTCCAACTGACCAATATGTATAATTATTTCATGAAAAGGTTAAATCTGGTGATCCAAGCTTGAGGGAAAAGAAATAATAGGCCTAAATTAAGGCACTAACTAGCCACTTATATCCACTATAAACTCAGCCAAGAGACATCAAACATAGAACATGACCTACATAAACTAATCAACTATGTTGTTAGGTAAGAATCAAGACTTTACAAGGAAGACAAATTATATCACTTATGCAAATCACTAACATGAATACACTATACTAGCATTCTATAAAAATAAAAATAATCCTTCTATTAATCTAAAAAAAGGTTACAAACTCAGTCTTTGGTAGAATTTGATCTTGCCAAAAGAGGGATACATTTAAAGGTTGAAAAGCCAATTTATATATATACAATATCCAAGAGGATGGCACTAAAAATTGAAGAGGAGATCAACTAAGTCAAACTTTTGCTATCACAACCTTCAAGTAAAAATATATTCTTATCTTATGCCTTACATGAAAGCCCTTTGGCATTGAAAATGGATAGTGGGCTCAAGCTTGAGTCAAAACTTCCAACATGCATGATGTTATGCCAATCTCAAAATATGGAACTCCTCTTGAGCTACTAGAAACAAGAGAACAATCTCCTTTGCATGAAATCAATGCTAATACTAAACTTATAATTATGTTTGAATTGCTAGAACATTGAAGGTTTAACAAGATAAACAAGAGCACATGCATGAAATCAATGCCATGTTGGCATTTAAAGGGATGAGGTGGATCCAAGTTTGACAAGTCAAACTCTTACATGGAAATCCATGCCACACCTTGAACTGAGAACTCCACTTGAAGTTGAGCTGGACCTTTGGATGCATGAGATTAACTAGGGGACAATCATGAATATAACAAATAATCAATTGAAACTTAGACCAACCAACTCCAAATGAACCTCCACTTACATGAAATCACATGTTGACTCTATCTCTTGTTCTTTTTCATGTATTTATTTGGGCCATTTGTTTATGGTTTTCATCTTTGGCTATTTGTCTATATATTTCTCTCAAAAAAAATGTTTGAGACTTCTTTCTTTGTGTACTTTCCTTTAGTTTATTCTATGGCTTGTCTTAATTCTATTCTTTCCCTTCAAGCTAATTCATTCTAGGCATTTATTCCCTTTCTTTCCCTTCATTCATTTTCATGGCCTTTTCCTTTGTTTTATTTCCTTAAAACAAAAAGTTCAAAGAAATTTTGTCTTCAAGTTTTTGTCTTTTCACTTTCCCATGGACAAATTATTCACGAGAATTGTCTCTTCTTTTCTGCTTGTGCTCAGACTTTCCCCTTGGTAAACCTTCTCAAATAATTATTTTGGAAAATTTATTTGAATGAATTCCTTTGGACCTTTTGAAAAGTCCTTTTCTAAAGGGCACAAACCCTTCAGATTTCCCAAGTGGACCTATCTAATAGGATCCTGATCATGATGTGTAGAGATATTTATTAAATTTTAAACCCTTTGAAATTTTATAAATAGTCTTTAAGCCTTTCTATTAAGTCCTTTTCTAAAGGTCACAAACCCTTCAAAAAAAAATTAAACTTTCCCAAATGGCACATACCCTTTAAAAAAAATGAAATTATCCACTTAGAATTTTGAAATTGCCTTCTTCTGAAGGGCACATACCCCTTGGATTTTGGATTTTTGTAAGTGTCCCCTCAAATTAATATTACAAGCCCTTCAAATAAATTGAAGGTACCCTTCAGAACCTTGACAATGGACTTTCTTGAAAGGAAAGTGCCCCTCAGGTTTTCTGTAGTGGACCTCTCAGCCTTTCAAAGCTGCCTTTCAGAAAAAATGAAAACGGACTACTTTCCCTTGAAAAATCCTTTAGGATTTTGTAAAATGAACTTTTCAAAAATTAATAAACCCCCTCAAAAGTTTTAAATGATCATTTCCCTTTTGAGAAGAACCTTTCTTCTTGTAAAGCCCAAAAGTCCTCTTTATAATTTGCTCCTTTCACCTACTCTAATCAACATCTATTATTTCTTGCAAAGAATAAGACAAGTGAAAGAAAACCCCCTAAATCACCTAGAAAACCTCAAGGACTATTAACAATGGATTTTAAAGGATTTATTAGGACCAATTATTGATCTCTAAAGACAAAATGGCATTTCAAATTTTTGAATGGCAAGGGTGGCAATTTGACCTGTGGGGTCCATGTGATTGTCAAAATTTATCCTCAAGTATTGTGACCTTGTGATAAAGATGGAAAAAAATATATAAGCATGAAAAAACACTTTATATTTGAGAGGAGACAAGAGACTTATCTTAAATATGTATTATTTATCGATATCCATTGGTTGATATATAAAACACTATATGATACTCTCTAATTTAATAATGTAATCATAAATAGGTTTAGATTGACCTTGATGAAGGCATCGAATATGCTCAAATATAGCATGTGTTCACTTATTATTAATAAATCGTGATAGGAAAGCCTCTTAGAAATTAATTATGGTATGTAAAGAACCCCTAAGTAGAGTATGAAACCAAGCTAATACATGACCCATTAAGCTTATATAAAATGTTTTAATAAATATTCTAGAATTAGCACCATTTTTATTGAAATAAGCACAAAATTACTTAATATGTAAGTAAGGATATCCATATCCACTAAACAAAGAAAACTTGGGCACTGTTAAATCACTTAAGAGTGTAAATACTAAAAACTAGTATTAATTACTTGATAATAACAAGACTGACATACATTTACCATACATGACTTACGCACACAAATATGGTCTTAATCCACCATTATATCACACCTATATGTTAGTAAGATTGATCCTTCCATTTTGGTGTTACACACCTAAGAAAACCTTAATGTCTATTTCAAACATGCTTACTATCCTACACAAGCATCTCTAAATTTTCATTTCATTCCACATTTACACATGTTAGTAACATCAATCTCAGTTAGTAATTCTAATTGATATTGTCTTGAGTCAAATGGTAGTAACCCTCTCTCAAAAATTTCTACTTTCTAAAATTAAACCTTTTATTAGGGTTATCCCATATACCTAGCATGTTGGTGGCATGATAAATTACCCAGTTGGACTCATATATAAACAATTCAAGACCTCAGTTGATATTTGACTTGGTACTTATCTAGTACACATCTATACACTATTGCACACTGAGTGAATCTATCATGTTATTCTTAAATTATAATTAGTTAGGAGGAACACTCACAAGCCAAGTCTGAAGCATACCAAATCCAAGTCAACATAATCATTAACAAGTATCAAATCCAAATCATTAGTATCATACATATAGTGAAGGGGCATAATTTCACAATCACACTATGTTAGAGAAATGTGTGTGTCTTAATTTCCATACTAAGAGTATCATATACATAGATAGTGGTCAATCTCAAATAGGGCTTATTGGAATCATCTAAACCCATTATGCTTTTCTTTTTTTATTGGTTTCTATCCTTCACAAACACACATAAGGTTTCAAGGTGAAGTAGGTTGATTTTTATAATTACGCATAGAATCAAGGTTAAACATCACACATATAGAGCTTTTAAAGATAGGTGAAGGTGATTGTATGATCATCTACCCTCTTTTCTACATAATTAAATATTGATAGTTGATACTACCTAGATCAGATGAAATAGACCTTATGCAAATAGAAATAGAGTACCTAAACCATACTAATCATATGCTTGCTTTATTATTTTTTTCAATACAAGAACATAATCATAGTCATACAATCAACTAGAAAATTTAAGTACTCATCCCTCTATTGTAATTACTATATTTAGCAGTGGTCACTTGTTAAATCATTATAATTAGTTTAGTATTCTATATTCAAATGTATGCTTAAATTCTATATCTATTGATATGAATTATTATACTAGTTTCTATCCTATTAGGGTTTCTAAAACCAAAGTAGGGTAAAACATGTTAGTGAACCCATACACTAATCAAACTATGTAAATCCCTAGGGATTCATTCTTATAGGGTTTCAGATTTCAGCCTTTACATTTTATATTCAAACCTGATTTTTTATTATTCCCTAATAATACACATTAATCATGTCTTTAATGAATGCATATTACTAACTAATGTAATTCAAGAAGGTACCTTTTTATATTATTCTAATTCAATAGTGTATCTCATTTGGATAAATTATGAAAACAAATGGATCAAATATAATAACCCCTATAAGGCTAAAATTAACAGTGAATAATCCCAAGATTTCCTCAAATCCTATTGTTCTAACATCCTAACTAAGTTTCCTCTTATTTCCACTAAAAATAAAAGGGTATGCATGACCTCCTTTGTTCTTCCTACTATGTATTATATATTTCATACTATGAACCCTATTGATGGAGTATGAATGTTGAGATCAATAATACTCATGAAACAACTACTATGGATCAACTAGATACCATGAATGCATTAGAATTTTTGACTAGCCAAGACCAAGCATATTGATCTTAACCATATCTCACATCATGATAATAGATATAAATAGACATATATAATTGGGTATAACAATATTCCACTAATATTAGATTAATAATGCACTAAGGTATGAAGTGAAAAATATAACGACATCTCACAATCTATAAATTATGTCACTAAAGCAATGGCAATGTAATCAAGGTAATCCAAGGCAATTAATCAAATGTGAGAGTGAGAAAGAAACTTAATTTTATAGATTAAGAAAGGCCCTATAATATAAGTGGTTTAATTAATACACATGGTTACATAAATGCAATTTATTATAAGTAGAATCCTAAAGTCTACTTTGGTGTGCAACTTGGACTTTAGTGTAAGTTACCAAGTTGAAATAGGATTATTTTCTAAATAATAAAATAATAAATATTAAGGAAATTACTTAGTCACTAGGTAAAATTGATGTGTAAGTAATAATATACACCACCACCCCCTTAAGTGAAACTTATGGAGTGTGTATAAAAACTGAGGCTAAACCTTTGAATTAGGTCTTAGCACTAGGCCTGATGATGTAACCATCTATAATGAAAGTAAAAAAATACACTAAAAATGAGATGCACCACAAGGATCTCATTACTAAATTATTACAAAAACATATAATAACTATTAAAAATAGTGAGATGCACCTCAAGAATCTCACCTAGAAAATTAATACACAACCTCCCTCCCCCCCTAAATGTTGGATTGGGTGAGATGGATGAAAGATCTTAGAAAGATGGTATGAAAAGAGGAGATACACCACAAGGATATCACTATCATTTTTGGGAAATACATTACATGGATCTAAAAAGAACACCAAATAATCGATCAAATTTTTTAGACACTAGAAATAGCTTTCCACAAGGAGTAATTGATATATTGAATAAACTATCACAAAATTTGAAATTTTGTAAAATAAAGAGAATTATTGAGGAGTATGAATAGTGGATAGAAGATGCACTTGAACAGTCGAAGAACCATGCCAATAGATTCCATATAAGGAGTGTATATGAAGCTACTATAATGTCATGAATGGACCTTGTAGCCCTTCGAATATTGGCCTATAACGTACTTTATTGTGTGTCAATAACACTTGGACTAATGATTGTTGATGGTGGTTATGTTTTTAGATAGTTGTGATATAGGTACCTTGGATAGATGATGTGATATCTTATGTCATGGTTGATGCTCACATTGGATACAGTATACACTGATATGCATATTGCTTACACTAGATTCATTTTATCCTATTTTATATACATGTTGATTTAGCTTAGTTACTTTATTGTATTCTATTGTGTATCATGTCTAACTGATGCGGATTGACTTTATGACTTTTATAGCTGTTGATTATGTTTATAGTGCATACTTAGGGTAATTGGTTATCAGGCCTAACTTAGTTTTTGGTTTATCTATTTATGACTATGCTTAAATTATTAGTTTATGTTGATGATTCATTTTGAATTCACTATCATTATTATTTATATCAACATCATTCAATTAATGTTGATGTCTTATTTGGTGGATGTAGGCACCAAGCCGCAAGCTAGGCTCAGCATTGGGTTTAGACATCTCTGGTATATATGTGGGTAATTGAGTAGTTAGAAGGTCACTCTAACAGGTATAGAATGTACTATATGATATTGATCCACCATTATTGTACTCTACTATGTTGTTATTTTTTGTCATTATTGATCTCGCCCCACTTTGAGCATGTTGTTTTATTTTTATTCTTTGTTAGGATTATTGATTTTAGCATAATTATTCCTCTTGCTTTTTCTGGTATACTTGAGGTCATTTTCACGGTTAGTTATCCTACTTGGGTATCATGATTTCTTGGTGATTAATCCATAAGGAAATGACTTAAATTTTTAGTCATTGTACTATTCGTTTAGGTTTGTCTACACCCATGTGAGTCTCTTGACCTTGGAGAACATCATTGGTGACCTTCATGGGAATTTGGCCACCTTGAGATCCATATCAAATTATGATTATCATAATCATTATTATTTTAATGATTATTATTATTTATTATTATCTAATAATTCTTGCTTTTTATTATCATTTGTATAGCTCGATAATATTATTAATCATTTATTTATGATTTTATTCTTATTACTAGTATCTTGATCAATTTATGATTTTATTGATTAATTATTTTAAAGATTTATTATCAATATTTATTTATAGATTTTATTTTATTAATATTTCATTTTTTTTTAATAATTATTATTTATTTATTAATTTTATGGATTCACTTATTATTATTGTATTACTATTTTTATTATTTTAATACTTTTATTGAAAACTATTTTATGGATTTTATTAACCCTTTTTATTATCTAATGAATTCATTTGTTATTATGCTTTAATGGAATTGAAAATTAATTGTGCATGTTCAGGTAAAGGAAGTGTCTTATTGTTGTTTTATTATTTTATTTTATTATATTTTCTTTAAATATTTCCTGATATAAAATATTTTATTAAAAATATATTATATATTTCTATTTTTCCCATTGGCTTGGGGCACACTCTTGAGAGAGCATTAACTATGGTAAAAAAAACATAGAGGGATAGCGTAATGTAGGGGTTGAAACCAAGTAGGAAGGAGGAATTAAGAGGAGCATGGAGCACTGGTGAGGGTAGGACATTAAATAATGCAATAGAGAAAAGCATGGTGAATGACAAGGGGAAAGCATGGCATTGGCAGAAGAGGCATAGCGTATGACAGAAAGGAGTATGGGCACTGGTTAAGGAGGATGGTAGGGGGTATGAGGCAAAGGAGAGAGGAATGCCATGAGAGGGAAGATAGGAGAATATATTAGGTAGAAAGAAAGAGTATAGCATTTTTATAAGAGGAAAAAAGATGTAAAGCATGGGGAGACATGTTTTCTAGGGCTTATTCTAAGGGGCGTTGATAGGGGAGGTAGAAAAGGGATATATGTGGTAGAGTTAGGGAGAGAGAGCCCAATGAAGATAGAAAATTACATAGAAATGGTAGAAGGTAAGAGGGAAAAAAGCAAATTGGGAGGAAGGGATAGATTATTGTCTTTTATTTTTTCTTCTTAGTCTTGCATTTCATGTGGGGGGAGAGCATGGATGCAGGGATTAGATAGCATAGTGTAGTGGAATAAATGGTGGGAGTTTTATTTGTTGTTTTATTTTCCTATGGATCGATTTCATGAATGGATGGGATAGAGGTATTCATGGGGATATTGGCTTTCATTTTTGGACCAAGCATTAAAGTGGTAAGCCACATGCGAGTTATAGATTAGCTATATTGATTGAATTAAAATGTTAATACATATATTACACCAATTTTTCCTTGGGCATTAAAGCTAACATAGTCTGGTCAATATAGTTTTGTTTCTGGTCTTATCTTCTAATCTAGTGAATACATTGATATTCTATGGTATAGAGACTTGAAATAATGCACTTATACCATGTTTTTGCTTTATTACAATTGCAGCTACATTTTATTGGATAAATATAAATAATTCATTGACCCTGGTAGGCTATGGGAAAAAATAGATAGGTTATGTTTGTGCATCCTCTATTGTCATTAAATGATGGATTTGATTCCTATTAGCCCCACATTTATTTTCAATGATCTCAAGTCATTGTGTTTCCCTTTTAAATATTTAAACAGATATATATTTGTTAGTATAAAATTTTGATATTTAACTAAATTGAACTGGGTGCATCCTCCCTTAAGGTCGATTGTGGATTGTCAACATATTATTCTATTTTAAATAAATTAAAAAAAACTTGACCCAACTTTAAATGTTTAAAAGAATAAATTTTATTATGAGATTTATGAGTTGGGGATTATTATTATAATTTTAGATTACCTTATTAAAATTACCAATCTAGGACTGTTATTGGGTTACTCTGTTTGGATTGAATGAGGTCACTTTTCCACTTGATTTTAGGAATTTGTTCAAATAATTGAAGGAATTAACATTATATGTATCAACCATGTTAAATCCAAATCATGTTAACTTATGTTAATGAACATTATGATTCCCTCTTTTTGATTCAATTGAGTTATGTGGTTATTGGGAGTTAGTTCCCTTACATTATTTATTATATGCTCATGTAAGCATCTTGAGATGAGCATTGGACCTTGGCAAAATCTTCTAGTCTTATGAATGGGTTATATTAGACCTTGTCTTATGATGTAAATTATCTGCTATAAGGATCCAATGTATGCCTTGGTATTACTCAAATCTATGGTTTGACTGAATTTTATGACTTCATGTTATTACATTATTATTTTTTACTTGATGATTTTGTAATTCTTTATTGGTGGCTTAGTATTATGTGTATACTTATTACCTCATCCAAGTACCTGGTTACCAAAACCCTCTACCAAGCTAATCATTGGGGTGGTAAGGACCACTGATGGTTCAACTCATGGGGTTGGTTTTGAAGGATGTTCCCCTTGTAGTGTTCATCCTTCTCTGTTGATGTACCTAGTTTTGTATCATTGCTCATTTCTCATCCGTACCTATCGACCTATGATGTTGGAGTTATGGATTGTATCTGATTACTCATTTTATGTGGTAGTTCATATTATTACATTATGCAATTTTTTAATATCATTATGCCAAAAAAATGACATTATTGATTTTGATGTTGGAATTATTGGCATCCTTGAGGATAGTTGTTTGATTCTTATATATCTAACTAATTGTATTTATTTCTTTGGTGTGCATTTATTTTGGGCTCTATTTACCATATGAGTGGTAGTTTAATTATAATGAATTATACTATATTATTGTATGTACATGAGTAAGAGATATACTTGTTGATTTTGAGTAGGAACAAAATGGTAAAAATATCATTATTGGAACAATTAAAACTATAGTACCTTTAACCTTGAATTTAAATAAAAGTATGATGGTGTTGCCTTATGATGTGCTTAAAATATTTAGAGGTTTTAATTTCATTATGGGAGTTGTGTATAGACTTCTATATACTTGTGATGAACATTAACTAATGACATTCCCACGCATGGATTACCTATTTATCATATGGACCCATCTCTTGTTTATGACATTAGTATGATGATAGTTAAATTGTAATGTGATATGTTGTTATTTTGAAATATGATTGGTAATGTGATAGACTTGGGTTTAAATTAGTAACCATGGATAAGTATATAACCTGATGTATGAGTAAAGGCATATTATTTGATGTTATTTTATTATGACATTTTATGAATATGGTTGCATGGCTTAAAACCTTAGCTAAGACAAATAGTTATTCTAGAGTTATGCAATTAGTTTTGTCTTGATGATGTAAGGTATTAGCATTATTACTAATCACATGGCTTTAATATGGTTATAATCTTGGATGAAATTAAGTGGTTATAAATAGATTATGAAAGTATCCATTGGTACTTCAAAACAATATATTTTCATTACTATATTATAGCAATGAATGTTTATTGGTCTTAGTACCATTTTAGATGAGCTTATTTCTATTGCTTAAGAAATGAAGTAAACCAAATTAAGGACATTCATATGTGGACCCACATTATGGGTTATGGATTGTACCATTAATGATGTTATAATGATTTAGATATATGTCATGTTTCTTAAAATTCTATTAACTTAGATATTTATAATGCAACTCTTCATTAATGTAAGTTGGCTATATTGTAATAAATTTTTATATGAGAATGGATAATCACTAGTTATATTAAATATGGGCATGCTTAAAAATGAAAGCTTATCTTTGTCATGAATTTCATGATATATCTTATGTTGTAAATGTTAAGATGTGAATAATCCATGTGATTGGTAATTAATTCTAGAATGATGATGAGAATTAGTAGGTTATGGAAACCTTAATGTTACACTTGGTTAATTTATTAAATAATCCACCCTTGAAATGGGTTAGCAAACCATAATATTCCTTAATGAACACATAATTTAATTCCCAAGACTAGTTAAGTAATGAAGTTTGCACGGTCATACGCAAGCTAATTGGGTGGGCATGAATGCTTATGTTTTTAAAATAACATGATATGTTAAATAAATGGTGATTAAGAAATATTAGGTATGAGACCCCTATGGTTGGCTCATGGAATGGAAATTGATGAGCCTCATAAATATCATATTATTGTGTCCATCTATTATACTCATATTGCTTTATTACCATGCTTTTAAACACTTTTTCATATCAGTTTCCTTCTTTCATAAGCCATATAGAATTATGCTTTTAAACTCTTTTAAATAGTTAAAATTATGTATTTGAATTAAATATATAATGGTTGTCTATTGATTTAGGATGATTTTTCTATAAATATTTTTTGAAGATGTTTTGGAAAAATAGGTATATAGCACAGAACATCATGTAGCAAAGGAATCTCACTACACAGACCATCTTGTAGCCACTGCATAACCAAAGTCGTGGAAAAATAGATTTTGATTCTCTTTCAATCGACTCATATAAATGACTCTAACCTCCATGTATCTCAATAAATAAATAGTTGAAGAACAAATAGCCTTGTTTATCCTATAGCAAAGTTGCAATATTCACATGAAAGATGTTTTTAGTGAAAGGAACCAATTTTGATTATCCTGATTTGAATGTATCTTATAATAGAATGTATATATTTTTTTGCATAAAATAATTTCCTTTAAAATATATAATTATATAGTAGTAGAGTAAAGAGATATATAAAAATAGTATATGTTGAATAGAGATTATCAGAAGTACATTATGTTAAGCAATTGTTATTGTAACTTTTTGTAGTAATTTATTACTATATTTTTTATTAATATGAGTGAGAAATTATAAGTTCAATTTAGTGTTATGAGAGGAAGGATTGAAGCTAAAATATGGAAGGAGGAAGGGCCCCCTTTGGAAGCATTATATCTACAATCCAACTTAATTTAATAGCTAAGCATGTTATTTAATTTATTTATGCATTGTGTGATTTACATTCTTGCTTAGATTTGTTTAAGAAAGTTTTCAATGCATAAGCATTTATTTCTCAGTATTTTTTTAATTTTTATTTCAAGCATTTCATTTACTACACTTCAACATTTTAGATACAATTAGCATAATGTCAAATTAGAGATTCAGTGTGCACATACAGTGATGTCATCTTATCGAGTCTACATCCTCAGTTTGACATCTAAATGAAATAAAATGTATAGGTCTATGGTGACTCTCTGTGTCCATTTTGGTTAAGATAAGTACATCCAATTGTTAATTATCTACTCATCATATTTGGTGTCATTATCGAGGAAGGGTGTCACACACTTATAATCTTTAATCTTGATAGCAATTGTTTATGGATGTTTATTGTTTTTATTTTCAAAGCTTGTTATTATTTAGATTAAGGATTTCCTACTTTCATATTTTAAATTTCCATTTTTACAATTAAGATACTATACAGACAGGGTGGGCAAAAAGTAAAAAAAAAAGTGGTTGACATATGCAAAGCAAAGGGGACTATATAAGAATATTTTTTGCTTGAATCATCAAATGTTTCGACAAGATTAGATATTCATCCTATAACAATTGAGGAACATGAAGTAATTCCTAAAGATCACTCATAATTGTCAATAGAAGAGGTAGATAAGGAAGAATTTTTGGCTAGATTGGTAGCACAAGCTGGAGACCTTGAAGAGGTTCATACCCCTAGAAGAGACCCACATATACCACCTCTAAGAATTATCACCTTATCACCTCATACATAGGAATATAAATATTTATTCTCTCCATCACCAAAATTTATTGGTAAGGAGGCATTCAAAGCTATTATTGCCCCTAGAAGAAACACCAAGCCAATAGAATCTTCTAATTTAGAGAGACTCTTTATCGAGACACTAGTAGAATCTTCCAAAACATCCACACCATCCCCATTGTATAGGAATCCATACATTCATAAGGAAAAAGATAAAGTCTCTATCTTCTACACCCCAAGAAATAAAAGAATTGATAGGAATTTTGAGAGTTGGGTAGCAACAACCTCCTATCTACCAACACAAAGAGTATTCATGGGGGATCACCAAGAAAAAAACACTACCAATGAGTTTTTTAATTTTGAATTTTTTATCCTTACTCCTGATGAAAATTCACCCATGAATAATATCCCTCACTCTACCCTCCTTAGCTTTAGAGGAAAAGCATCTAAGGATCCAGATATATTTATTTTTGAGTTCAACATCTTATGTCATAGCTATGATTATAATCAAGATGCTAAGAAAATCAAAAAAATCTAACAACACTCAAAGATAAAACACTTAGATGGTTCATGGGACTTGGAAAGGATGCCATTTCTACTTGGGAAGGAATGAAGGAGAAGTTTTTGATGAAATACCAAGACTATTTGAATTACACAAGCTGATGATGAGTTATTGGAGGAAATATATGGAAAGATATTTTTTTAGCTTATAAAAATCCAAGTAAACTACAATGGATAAGGAATCGATCAAGTTGATATTCCTAAAAATAATTAAAGATGATTGTCTGGAGGCACTAGATCTAATGTTTGGTGGTGATGTGTCTACACTACCATTTGATGAACTAACAATTTTATGTACAAACTACTCCAAATCAACTATGAATAAAATTAGGGGTATAACCCTTCTTACAACATCTACTATATGACTATCTAAAGGTAAAGTTAGAAACCCACTCTAGGACATGAAGCAGGACAACATCAGTCACCTAGTTACTTATCTTGATACATTACATACATGAAGGAAGAAACAAGAAACTAAGAAAGCTTTAGCTACCTATTACCCTAAATACAGAAAGAAGGTAGATTGCACATGCCATTCCATGAAATCTCAGGTAGCTATTATAATTGACTAAAATCTTGAGATAATGGAGTTACATGCTATAGGAGAAGATGAGAATTAAGTGTTTTTTGTGGCTCAACAGAAATCATGGGTACAATGATCAAGTATGACATCAAACTCTAAATTTGCAAATACTCAATTCTCAAATAATCCTCAATATGGTTCTTGGATAAATGTACCCAATCAAAATTGGTTTTAAATAAGCTGGTAGCTACCCTAGAATTAGTTATGGATGTAAGAGAATGGACAAAAACCTTAATTATGACAATTCCAAAACTAGCAATGGTTTTATCCCTTTAATCCATGGCAATAGTAATGGAGAGGTAATCAAGGCTTTCCCCAGCAAATGCAATAACCACAATAAAAATAGGCCATAATGTTAAACACTTAGAAAACTATTCAAACCACTCAATTACCCACCTAGCCCATCCCCAATCCTACCAATAAGTTGGTTCAACTAACATAATCCACTAAAATAATGCAATATCTAACATACACCTTGGATATTAATCAAGTTCAACTTCACATCGGTCATGTTCTTCCACAACCCACCTCACCCATAATTACAGAACACTTTAAACTAGCTTCACTCCATACTAATCCACAGCCACCTATGGTTAATCCTGATCCAAGTCCATTATAAAATCAAAAAGAAACTAACAATCCTCCTTTTTCAAATAGATTGAACATATCACGTCTTGAAAAGGGGCTTGAATTTGATATTTTAGGACAACTCAAGAATGTGTGCATTAAAATATCACTCTTTCAAGAAATAAAAGATTTTCTTATCTACAATAAATCTGTTAGAGAGCTATGTTTAAAAAAACTACGAAGAAAGAATAAGGATATTAAAATAGTCTAAGTCATTGTCCAACTAGTAAATATTATGTTGGTAAATATAATTCCCCCGAAATATTCTAATCTGAGAAGTCTTGTAGTTAATGTTAGCATCCATGACCAACCCATTTCCAATACTTTAATTGACTTGGGTACAGCTATTAACATGATGACCATGGAGATCATGCAATAATCAAAACTTACCACTCTCTATCTAACACTTACCATTCTCCAAATGGCTGATAGATCAACTATTAAGCCTGAGGGGATTGTTGAGGAACTTGTTATCATTATGGATTCTTGGAAATATCTAATAAACTTTATTATCCTATAGCTAAAGAGAAATTTGAGGGGTTATCCTCTCATCCTTGGTTACCCATGGTTGGCTATTATCGATTCTTTTATTTTTTGTAGGTTAATAAAATGCTAATTTCTAATGGAAATGACACCAAAAAATTGGTGTTGTATCCATCATCTTAGCCTTCCCTAAATAATGGCACAATTCCTTAGATTGATTACTTTAAAGAAGCTATCTCTTTGCAGACTCTTTGCATAACTAACTAGAGTAAAACTCTGCAAGCCCAAGAAGAAGACATTATCCTTACTAGTATCTTGTAAAACACCTATCGATAAGATCTTGTAGCCACAAACTTATTATAATTTATGTCATGCCCTCTTCAAAATACCTTTCTTGAGAATGATTTCTCTAAAACTGCAAGAGACATTTGGATATTGCATCAATTACATCCCCATCAATGCATTTATGCTCCTTTAATCACCAATGTAGAGACCATGCTTTCTTTAACAAAGTAAGTAGACATTTTACTAAACAAAACTCTCAACATCAACACTTCTTTAACACCCTAGCAATAAAGTTAGTTAATTACAATTCTAAGAAGGCACACAAAAACATTTGCCTAGGATTACCATGACATGAGAGGAATACCCCCAAATTTATGCATGCATCAAATTTACAATAAAGAATAAAGCAAACCTATTCACCAACCCCAATGATAAATGAATCTTGTAGTCAAAGACATTGTTAAAATTGAGTTAAAAAAACTCTTAGATGTAGGATTTGTTTATCTTATCTTGGATAGCCAATGGGTCTTTCCCCTGGTCATTGTCCTTAAGAAAGGGGGAAACTAGCATATTTGCATTGACTACCAATAGTTTAATGTTACTACCAGGAAGGATCACTTTCCCCTTCCATTTATTGATCAAGTGTTGGATACATTAGTAGGGAAGAAGTATTTTTCCTTCCTAGATGGATATAGTGGTTATAATAAAATATGAATTGCTCCACAAGACCAAGATAAAACCACTTTTACTTGTCCTTGGGGAACCTATGCTTATGCCATCTTACCATTTGGTCTTTGTAATGCCCTAGACACTTTTCAAAGGGTTGTCTTGAGCATATTTTTTGATCTCTCCCATGGCTATGTTGAAATATACATGGATGATTTAATTTTCTATGGGTAGACATTTGAATAAATGTTGACCAACCTAGAAAAAGTTATTCAATTCTATTAGGACCATCAATTATCTTTGAGCAATAAAAAATGTTACATGCTTATGACTGAAGGGATTATTTTGGGACATCACATATCCCCTACTAAAATTCAAGTTGACCTAGCAAAGGTAAATATTATTAAGGATCTACCCACACCAAAAAAGCATAAAGATGTTAGCAATTTTTTAGGACATGTTGGTTATTATAAATGATTCATCAAATATTTTAGTAAAATTATCACCCCATTATTTGGATTGCTTACTAAAGATGTTAAATTTACATGGACTGATGATGTCAAAATACCTTTTAATAACTCAAAAACCTTCTCATAAAAACTCTTGTTCTGAGAGGACCTAACTAGAAAAATCCTTTTCACAATCATATAAATGCATCTAACACCACTTTATGAGCTATCCTTGGCCAAAAAGATGAATCTCTGAGTTATAGAATCTATTTTATCAAAAAAAATCTTTAAAGGGTTGAACTTAACTACATTTTAATAAAGAAATAATTTCTTATCATCATCTATGACATCAACAAATTTCAACACTACATGATAGGTTATCAAGTATTCATCCACATTGATCATGCAGTAATAAGGTATTTAATGAATAAATTTATTGTAACAAGTAGGATAATTCATTGGTTGATTTTGTTGTGGGAGTTTGATATTACCATTATGGATAGACTAGGTAAGGATAATGTAGTCGTATATTTTCTATCTTGGTTGCAAAATGATGAGCATAGTCTTATTGTTGATGATTGTTTTCTTGATGAATATTTAGTTACTATAAGAATTCAATCTCATTAGTTCATAGATATTGCTATCTTATTTCAGGATCACTACCATAATATTTCTCACTTAGGGACAAACAACACCTAATTCAAAAGAGTAGACATTATTCTTGGATTGTAGGATATATCTTTATCACTGGACTAGATTCAGTTATGAGAAGATATATCTGAGAATATGAAGCTTATAACATTCTCATATCCTACTATGATGAACCCTATGGGGCTCATTTTGCTACTAAATATATTGCCATGAAAGTACTTATTGCTAGATATTATTGTCCTTATTTGCATAAGAATTCCATGATGTATACCCAAATATTTACTCAATTTTAATGTATGGGAAATCCCACTTGCTCTGATGAAATGTCATTATAGCCATAACTAGTTATGGAACCCTTTAACAAATGGGAACTAGATTTTATAGGTCCCATTGATCCTAAATCCAACAATAAAGAATACATACTGGTGTGCATTGATTATGTCACCAAATGGGTAGAGGTCAAAGCCTTAAAACATGCCTGAGATGTGAAGTAGTTGAGTTATTCTATGAAGAAATCTTCACCCACTATGGAGTACCAAGAGAAATAGTCACAAACCAAGGCCCATAATTTATATTAGACCTCATAGCTACCTTGGTCAAGGATTATGAAATCAAATACAAGAAATATAAACCCTACCATCCTCAATCAAATGGTTAGGTGGAAGTGACAAACCAAGAACTATAAAATATCCTCACTAAGGCCGTCAGCTTGCATAAAAAATATTGGTCAACTCATCTTATAGAATCAGCTTGGGCTTATAGAATCACTCGAAAAACTACAACTAATTTCACTCCATATGAACTAATTTATGGTAAAAATCATGTTCTACCCATTGAGTTTAAACATAAGACATTAAGGATAGAACTTGACTTGGGATTGGATCTTTTCCAAGCTCAACAAGATAGGATCATGCAGTTGAATGCACTTGATTAACAAAGAAATGAATCACTTCATCATACTAAAATAATGAAAAAACAATGTGTGAGAAGGCATGCTAGGAACATCAAGACTAATAATTTCCAATCAGGAGACTAGGCACTCCTTTTTTACTCTAAATACAAATATCATAAAGTAAAATTGTAGTCTAGATGGCTTAAGCCTTATGAGATTAAATAAGTTTTTGACAATGGAGATGTAAATCTCATGACCATTGACTCTGTTTAGTTTTGACTACTTGTTAATGGCCACAAGATCAAGTTGTATAAGAAACCATTTTCTAAGAAAACTTTCACTCACCAACTTCTTGAAGAACAACATCCATCTCTTCTTCATGAAGTAAATCAACTTGTTCCTGTAGCTGAAGGGTATTTCTATCAACCCTTCTCTAATATTTTTCAAGAACAATAAATCTTCTTTTAGTCAAGAATAAGTCATTCATAATGGCTTTGTTTAGGCTAAATAAAATCCTACCCTCTAGATTCTTGAGATTTTATTTGAGTTTGAACCAAAAAATCTATAAAAAAAATCAAAAAATTTAGCAATGAAAACATTTGGGTGTTACCGATGAATGTTGTCTTAGAAAACTAGGTCATTGGTTGATCGACATTCATTAAAAAAAGGATAGAGAGAGAAGGCACTACTTTAATAACAATGTTTTATTTTTCCTTGTGTATTCATTCCCTTAGAGTATAAATACATTTTCCTTCTTGCTACAGGATGGAAAACTTGTCACTATAGGTGAAAAACTTATTGTTGTAGGATAAAAATTGTTGCAATAGGATACCACTTATTTCTACAAGACACATATATTGTTATAGGATGTATTCCTACATTCCATCTTACATCAAGTCTTTTCTCCCACTCAAATGCTAGTATATGTCATTATTTCCACTTCGAATCATCATCGACACATTTATGAAAGGTATTTCTATAAGTAACATGGTAATTATTCTATATTTATTTCTTATTATATAATTTAACTATTTCTAAAGGTGATGGGACTTAATGTTATTAATGTGCCACTATATCCTCTCTTTATCATTCCCACTTACCATCTCCTTTACTAATTTGACCATTGACACAACTGTTACATCCACCCCTTACTCTTACCATGAGTGTTTTATGCACATTAGCTTCATCATTTGAGGACAAATGATAGATTAAGTTTGGGGGGAAGATTTTCTATTAATTCTAAAGGATTATTTCACCTCCCAAAAAAAAAGGTTAAAAATCATTATGCCATAGCCCAAACCCTTGTTTCAAGCATCCAAACTTGTAACTCACACAATATGGAAGGTGATTTATTGAAACATGAACTACTAGATATCACCCCTTTGACCAACAGCCCAAAAATATTAGCCTTGTTTTGCCATATAATATGGGTGAAGTATTTTGAGAAAATATAGGCCCTAGATGAAATAACTGTGAAGGAATTTGTTGGTTTATTGCATAATATCTTGGCCATGGTAAAGGGGATGGAAATAAAGCTGATAAAAATATCCATCAAAAAAGTAATGGGACTACCAAAAATAAGGGAAGAATGGAAAGACAAATTTGATGTGAAGGCTGAGAGATGAAAGTTTATCAGAGGAAATGAATGCCTAAACATTTCAAAGTAGGGCACTACAAGGTTGTCTCTACTGGGAAGATGGGATAAAGATGTTGAGTTTATCTCCAAATATTTCATTTGTGAAGGGAGGTATTATATATTGCATGGCTTCCACTTTAAATTATTGAGTCATTTATGGCATAGAATGGAGATAAACAATCCCAAATTTTTGCTTCACATGATCACCAAAAGGTTGGAGGCTTTTCAAAAAGGTAATTTTAAAGCTCTTTCCCACCATTGTCTCATCCAGTTAATTGTTCAAGATCATTTGTAAAGAACTAGACCCAACATCAGTTGGAAATAATTTTTCCAAATACCGGGAAATGCAGAGAGTGATAGAGAAGGAAATGAAATAGAAGAAGAATTGGAAGTTAAAGAACAAAGATCAGAAGAATCCCTTCCTATAGAACCACAAGAACCTATATCAAAAAACCTTCCTATAACCACACAAGAACTAGTAGAAGGTATTCCCATAGAAACATAAGAACCTATAGCAAATATTGAAGAAGGGACTTCTAGAGGTAGGGAATTCAGAAAGAAGAGGAAGAAACTCATTCTCTGGCCCTATTCAGATAAGTCTGAGGAGAAACTTCCACCTTCTCTAAGAAAGGCCAAAGTAACCCCTACTCCTTGTAAATGAATAATCTAGAGAAGAATAGACTACCAGTAGTAATGAATCTCTAGAGACTAAAATAGATAGGGGAAAATGTTCTCTAGTATTCCATCAGGAAGAATCAAAACAAATTGAGCATAGTCTTAAAGAATTGCATGAGGAAGAATAACAAGTTGAACATATTTTTGAAGAATTATATGAGGAACTAGTATAGGAAGAAGTATAATAAGAACTAAATGAGGAACCAATGCAAGAGGAAGTAAATCAATTTTAGCAACCTATTATATAAATGAAATTTTCCACTCTTGAACAAGCCCTACAAGAAATTGAGAAACTAAGGAACCAGCTATAAGATCAATCTAGTCGAGGACTAGATCCACTTGTTATAGTAGCTTATTAACTATAGCCCTTAGTTGAATACCATCTTACAGGTAGAATTCCATAACCTTCTATAGAGGTAAATCAACAAGAAGAACCCAAAGTTGCCTAAGAAGTCAAGTATCGCTCCTCATTTGTAGTATCTTCTCAAGTGTTGAATTGGATGGATAGTCATTATAAAACTCTAAAGGAACTGAGGAAATAAAATAGGAAATTGAAAGAATAAAATAAGTTGAAAGAAGAGAGCATCACCAAACTAAAATAGAAAGTTGAGGATATGGTTCGTCTTACCTAGGAACTCCTTGATTACAAGCCTCTTACAAAAGTTTATTTAGTTTATCTTGAAGAACAATGGCACAAGTTCATATTCATGAGAATTTATTGTGATATGCCTCATGAATTTATTGATCTCCTTTCCTTCTTTTCTATCTATAAATTAAGTTCACAAGAATAAAAATCATAATTATGTGAGTTCTACCTGCACAATTATGTTGTTTCCTATGATAAAGAGTGGAACCCTAATCTATATGTTGGAGATGTCCAACTACAAGCATTTCATAATATTTATTGAATTAATAAAGAAGAGGAAGAGAAGTAGTGGAATATAGGAGCAAGGATAATGAAATCTAGCTACTCATTAGGAGTGAATCAATGGCACCTGATGTTGTTTTAGTAGAATGGGATAATATCATGTTGAAGAATGAAGTGAGAACTTGGTTTAGTAAGAATTGTGGTAAGGCCCAAGATTTTTATTTAGGATTGAGAATTTTTTTTGATCTTGTTGTAAGAGAATTATGCATTGAATGATGGAATGATCTCACCCTATCACTAACAAAGAGAGAGCCCTATTCCCCTTTTAATTTAAACATAGCATTTCATAGGATCACAAAGTACATTCTTCTTATAGGTGATATAGAATCACAATTATTGAACCTAAATTTATAGCCACCCTTACTCTAGTATCCTATTTTAGATTGGAAAGAAAAAACCCCAATAGATGAATCCAAAGAATCCAAAATTTGGAAACTATTTGAATAAATGTGGGGATTTTATGCTCACCTTGTCAAGGGTCTTGTAGATCCCATGGATTTTAGAGTTCTTTGTGAATTGGGAATGAACAAGTATGTTTCCTGAGTCAAAAAAGATCTTAAGTTTGGGGGTGTGATGAGAGCCATAAATGTCTTATTATTATTTCCATCTATTTTATTCATCTTGCTTGATTACCATGCTTTTGAACACTTTTCCATATCAGTTTCCTACTTTCATAAGCCATATAGCATTATGTTTTCAAACTCTTTTAAATAGTTGAATTTATGTATTAGAATTAAATATATGATGGTTGTCTATTACTTTAGGATGATTTTTATATAAATTTGTTTTGAATATGTTTTGGATAAATAGGTATATTGCACGGAGCATCCTACAGTAAGGGAATCTCACTACACAGACCATCCTATAGCCACTACATTACCAAAGTCATGGATGAACAAATTTTGATTCTCTTTAAATTGCCTCATAGAAATGACTCTAACCTGTATGTATCTCAATAATTAAGTGGTTGAATTTCAAAATAGCCTTGTTTGTCTTGCAACAAAGTCACAAGATTCACATGAAGGACATCTTTAGTGAAAGGAACCAATTTTGGTTATCCCAATTCAAATGTATCTTAGAATAGAATGTATATATTATTTTTCATAAAAAAATATCCTCTATAGTATATAAATATGTATCATTAAATTTGAGAGATATATAAAAATAGTATATGTTGAATAGAGATTGTCAAAAGTACCATGTGTTAAATAATTATTATTTTAACTTCTTGCAGCAATTTATTGCTTCATTTTTTTTAATATGAGTGAGCAATTTTGAGTTCAATTTAGAGTTATGAGAGGAAGGATTGAATCTAAAATATGGAAGGAGGAAGGGAAACCTTTGGAATCCTTACAACAACAATCCAACCTAATTTAATAGCTAAGCATGTTATTTGATTTCTATATGCACTGTGTGATTTAATTTTAGATTATGTGATTTACATTCTTACTTAGATTTGTTTAAGGAAGCTTCCAATGCATAATCATTTATTTTACAGTACCTTGTTTATGTTTAATTTCAAGCATTTCATTTACTACACTTTAACATCATAGATACAATTATCAAAATGTCAAATTAGAGATTGATTGTGCACATACAGTGACATCATCCTATTAAGTCTACATCCTCAGGTTGACATCTAAATGAAATAGAAGGTACATGTCCATGGTGACTCTCCTTGTCCATTTTGGTCAAGATAAGTGCATCTAATTGTGAATCAGCTACTAGTCAGTAATCCTATAGCATGATAAGTAATAAATTTCCCAATGCTAATTATACACTTTTTCGATAGGAGGCTCACGTGTGGGATGATGTCCACCTTGAATTTAGTATGTTGATCCTCATCTAATTTTTTATAATATCAATCCTTCTTCTTGGAATTATATCTTGTGTGGGTGGCCTTAATCAATATAAGAAATGAAGGCATAATGTTTTCCTAGAGAACTTGAGGTCATGTTATGATGACCTATGGGCATAGGACAAGATGTAGTCCTTGATTAGGATGTTGGTTGTAGGTTACTTATACTTACTATAGAGTTATTGAGGTACATTACACTGCATTAATGTTATGCAGTGGGACCTTTTTTTTTTCTCTAGTATTCCATCAAGAAGAATCAAAACAAATTGAGCATAGTCTTAAAGAATTTCATGAGGAAGAATAACAAGTTGAATATATTTTTGAAGAATTATATGAGGAACTAGTATAGGAAGAAATATAATAAGAACTAAATGAGGAACCAATGCAAGAGGAAGTAAAGAAATTGTAGCAACCCATTATATAAATGAAATTTTCCACTCTTGAACAAGCCCTACAAGAAATTGAGAAACTAAGGAACCAGCTATAAGATCAATCTAGTCGAGGACTAGATGCACTTGCTATAGTAGCTTATCAACTATAGCCCTTAGTTGAATACCATCTTACAGGTAGAATCCCATAACCTTCTATAGAGGTAAATCAACAAGAAGAACCCAAAGTTGCCTAAGAAGTTAGGTATCGCTCCTCATTTGCAGTATCTTCTCAAGTGTTGAATTGGATGGATAGTCATTATAAAACTCTAAAGGAACTGAGGAAATAAAATAGGAAATTGAAAGAATAAAATAAGTTGAAAGAAGAGAGCATCACCAAACTAAAATATAAAGTTGAGAATATGGTTGGTCTTACCTAGGAACTCTTTGATTACAGGCCTCTTACAAAAGCTTATTCAGCTTATCTTGAAGAACAATGGCACAAGTTCATATTCATGAGAATTTATTGTGATATGCCTAATGAATTTATTGATCTCCTTTCCTTATTTTATATCTATAAATTAAGCTCACAAGAACAAAAATCATAATTATGTGAATTCTACCTGCACAATTATGTTGTTTCCTATGATAAAGAGTGGAACCCTAATCTATATGTTGGAGATGTCCAACTACAAGCATTTTCATAATATTTATTGAATTAATAAAGAAGAGGAAGAGAAGTAGTGGAATATAGGAGCAAGGAGAATGAAATCCAGCTAGTCATTAGGAGTGAATCAATGGCACCTAATGTTGTTTTAGTAGAATGGTATAATATCATGTTGAAGAATGAAGTGAGAACTTGGTTTAGTAAGAATTATGGTAAGGCCCAAGATTTTTATTTAGGATTGAGAATTATTTTTGGTCTTGTTGTAAGAGAATCATGCATTGAATTATGGAATGAGCTCACCCTATCACTAACAAAGAGAGAGCCCTATTCCCCTTTTAATTTAAACATAGCATTTCATAGGATCACAAAGTACATTCTTCTTACAGGTGATATAGAATCACAATTATTGAACGTAAATTTATAGCCAAAGTTATTCTAGTATCCAATTTTAGATTGGAAATAAAAACCCCCAATATATGAATCCAAAGAATCCAAAATTTGGAAACTATTTGAATAAATGTGGGGATTTTATGCTCACCTTGTCAAGGGTCTTGTAGATCCCATGGATTTTAGAGTTCTTTGTGAATTGGGAATGAACAAGTATGTTTTTTGAGGTCAAGAAAGATCTTAAGTTTGGGGGTGTGATGAGAGCCATAAATGTCTTATTATTATTTCCATCTATTTTATTCATCTTGCTTGTTTACCATGCTTTTGAACACTTTTCCATATCAGTTTCCTACTTTCATAAGCCATATAGCATTATGTTTTCAAACTCTTTTAAATAGTTGAATTTATGTATTAGAATTAAATATATGATGGTTGTCTATTACTTTAGGATGATTTTTATATAAATGTGTTTTGAATATGTTTTGGATAAATAGGTATATAACACGGAGCATCCTACAGTAAGGGAATCTCACTACACAGACCATCCTACAGCCACTACATAACCAAAGTCATGGATGAACAAATTTTGATTCTCTTTAAATTGACTCATAGAAATGACTCTAACCTGTATGTATCTCAATAATTAAGTGGTTGAATAACAAAATAGCCTTGTTTGTCTTGCAACAAAGTCACAAGATTCACATGAAGGACATCTTTAGTGAAAGGAACCAATTTTGGTTATCCCAATTCAAATGTATCTTAAAATAGAATGTATATATTATTTTCCATTAAAAAATATCCTCTACAGTATATAAATATGTATCATTATATTTGAGAGATATATAAAAATAGTCTATGTTGAATAGATATTGTCAAAAGTACATTGTGTTAAATAATTATTATTTTAACTTCTTGCAGCAATTTATTGCTTCATTTTTTTTTAATATGAGTGAGCAATTTTGAGTTCAATTTAGAGTTATGAGAGGAAGGATTGAAGCTAAAATATGTAAGGAGGAAGGGAAACCTTTGAAATCCTTACAACAACAATCCAACCTAATTTAATAGCTAAGCATGTTATTTGATTTCTATATGCACTGTGTGATTTAATTATAAATTATGTGATTTACATTCTTACTTAGATTTGTTTAAGGAAAATTCCAATGCATAATCATTTATTTTATAGTACCTTGTTTATGTTTAATTTCAAGCATTTCATTTACTACACTTTAACATCATAGATACAATTATCAAAATGTCAAATTAGAGATTGATTGTGCACATACAGTGACATCATCCTATTAAGTCTACATCCTCAGGCTGACATCTAAATGAAATAGAAGGTACATGTCCATGGTGACTCTCCTTGTCCATTTTGGTCAAGATAAGTGCATCTAATTTTGAATCAGCTACTAGTTAATAATCCTATAGCATGATAAGTAATAACTTTCCCAATGCCAATTATACACTTTTTTGATAGGAGGCTCATGTGTGGGATGATGTCCACCTTGAATTTAGTATGTTAATCCTCATCTAATTTTTTATAATAGCAATCCTTCTTATTGAAATTATATCTTGTGTGGGTGGCCTTAATCAGTATAATAAATGAAGGCATAATGTTTTCGTAGAGAACTTGAGGTCATGTTATGATGACCTATGGGCATAAGACAAGATGTAGTCCTTGATTAGGATGTTGGTTGTAGGTTACTTATACTTCCTATAGAGTTATTGAGGTACATTACACTGCATTAATGTTATGCAGTGGGACCTTTTTTTGTTCTCTAGTATTCCATCAAGAAGAATCAAAACAAATTGAGCATAGTCTTAAAGAATTGCATGAGGAAGAATAACAAGTTGAATATATTTTTGAAGAATTATATGAGTAACCAGTATAGGAGGAAGTATAATAAGAACTAAATGAGGAACCAATGCAAGATGAAGTAAAGCAATTGTAGCAACCTATTATAGAAATGAAATTTTGCACTCTTGAACAAGCCCTACAAGAAATTGAGAAACTAAGGAACCAGCTATAAGATCAATCTAGTCGAGGACTAGATGCACTTGTTATAGTAGCTTATCAACTATAGCCCTTAGTTGAATACCATCTTATAGGTAGAATTCCATAACCTTCTATAGAGTTAAATCAACAAGAAGAACCCAAAGTTGCCTAAGAAGTGATGTATCACTCCTCATTTGTAGTATCTTCTCAAGTGTTGAATTGGATGGATAGTCATTATAAAACTCTAAAGGAACTGAGGAAATAAAATAGGAAATTGAAAGAATAAAATAAGTTGAAAGAAGAGAGCATCACCAAACTAAAATAGAAAGTTGAGGATATGGTTGGTCTTACCTAGGAACTCCTTGATTACAAGCCTCTTACAAAAGTTTATTCAGTTTATCTTGAAGAACAATGGCACAATTTCATATTCATGAGAATTTATTGTGATATGCCTCATGAATTTATTGATCTCCTTTCCTTGTTTTCTATCTATAAATTAAGTTCACAAGAAGAAAAATCATAATTATGTGAGTTCTACCTGCACAATTACGTTGTTTCCTATGATAAAGATTGGAACCCTAATCTATATGTTGGAGATGTCCAACTACAAGCATTTTCATAATATTTATTGAATGAATAAAGAAGAGGAAGAGAAGTAGTGGAATATAGGAGCAAGGAGAATGAAATCCAGCTACTCATTAGGAGTGAATCAATGGCACATGATGTTGTTTTAGTAGAATGGTATAATATCATGTTGAAGAATGAAGTGAGAACTTGGTTAGTAAGAATTGTGGTAAGGCCCAAGATTTTTATTTAGGATTGAGAAATTTTTTTGGTCTTGTTGTAAGAGAATCATGCATTGAATGATGGAATGAGCTCACCCTATCACTAACAAAGAGAGAGCCCTATTCCCCTTTTGATTTAAACATAGCATTTCATAGGATCACAAAGTACATTCTTCTTACAGGTGATATAGAATCACAATTATTGAACCTAAATTTATAGCCACCCTTATTCTAGTATCCTATTTTAGATTGGAAAGAAAAAACCCCAATAGATGAATCCAAAGAATCCAAAATTTGGAAACTATTTGAATAAATATGGGGATTTTACGCTCACCTTGTCAAGGGTCTTGTAGATTCCATGGATTTTAGAGTTCTTTGTGAATTGGGAATGAACAAGTATGTTTCTTGAGGTTAAGAAATATCTTAAGTTTGGGGGTGTGATGAGAGCCATAAATGTCTTATTATTATTCCCATCTATTTTATTCATCTTGCTTGATTACCATGCTTTTGAACACTTTTCCATATCAATTTCCTACTTTCATAAGCCATATAGCATTATGTTTTCAAACTCTTTTAAATAGTTGAATTTATGTATTAGAATTAAATATATGATGGTTGTATATTACTTTAGGATGATTTTTATATAAATGTGTTTTGAATATGTTTTGGATAAATAGGTATATAACATGGAGCATCCTACAGTAAGGGAATCTCACTACACAGACCATCCTACAGCCACTACATAACCAAAGTCATGGATGAACAAATTTTGATTCTCTTTAAATTGACTCATATAAATGACTCTAACCTATATGTATCTCAATAATTAAGTGGTTTAATAACAAAATAGCCTTGTTTGTCTTGCAACAAAGTCACAAGATTCACATGAAGGACATCTTTAGTGAAAGGAACCAATTTTGGTTATCCCAATTCAAATGTATCTTAGAATAGAATGTATATATTATTTTTCATAAAAAAATATCCTCTACAGTATATAAATATGTATCATTATATTTGAGACATATATAAAAATAGTATATGTTGAATAGAGATTGTTAGAAGTACACTGTGTTAAATAATTATTATTTTAACTTCTTGCAGCAATTTATTGCTTCATTTTTTTTAATATGAGTGAGCAATTTTGAGTTCAATTTAGAGTTATGAGAGGAATGATTGAAGCTAAAATATGGATGGATTAAGGGAAACCTTTGGAATCCTTACAATAATAATCCAACCTAATTTAATAGCTAAGCATGTTATTTGATTTCTATATGCACTGTGTGATTTAATTATAAATTATGTGATTTACATTCTTACTTATATTTGTTTAAGGAAGCTTCCAATGCATAAGCATTTATTTTATAATACCTTGTTTATGTTTAATTTCAAGCATTTCATTTACTACACTTTAACATCATAGATACAATTATCAAAATGTCAAATTAGAGATTGATTGTGCACATACAGTGACATCATCCTATTAAGTCTACATCCTCAGGTTGACATCTAAATGAAATAGAAGGTACATGTCCATGGTTACTCTCCTTGTCCATTTTTTTCAAGATAAGTGCATCTAATTCTGAATCAGCTACTAGTCATTAATCCTATAGCATGATAAGTAATAAATTTCCCAATGCCAATTATACACTTTTTCGATAGGAGGCTCACCTGTGGGATGATGTCCACCTTGAATTTAGTATGTTGATCCTCACCTAATTTTTTATAATAGCAATCCTTCTTCTTGGAATTATATCTTGTGTGGGTGGCCTTAATCAATATAAGAAATGAAGGCATAATGTTTTCCTAGAGAACTTGAGGTCATGTTATGATGACCTATGGGCATAGGACAAGATGTAGTCCTTGATTAGTATGTTGGTTGTAGGTTACTTATACTTCCTATAGAGTTATTGAGGTACATTACACTGCATTAATGTTATGCAGTGGGACCTTTTTTTGTTCCATTGTGCACTTTGATAGATAACTTCAAAAAAAATTGGGGTTGTTTCATATAATTGATCATCAATCCATCCCAAATGAATGTGGATGGTGGAACAAGATGCATGCAAGTGATTGAATTCCATGTGCATAAATAGTATATGTAAGTAAATTTATAGATCATATTTAGGACTCTCATGCCTAAGTGAATCCAATGATAGGTTAGGACTCTCATGCCTAATATAATAAAGCTCATTTTTCTCATGCCTAAGTGAATGAAAAGGCTAAGTAAGCCTTAAAAAAATAAGCTCAGGTCTCACATTCCTAAGTGAAGGGTCAATTATGTCATGCCTAACATAATGTGAAGATGACTCAGAAATCTCATGCCTGAGTGAACTATCAGAACAATTATCTAATAGATAACTCAAATGCATAGATTTAGTAAAGTTGAGTCACTCAATGTGCCATGAAAGTGTAGAGTGAACAAAATTGGTGTAGAGTGCATATAAATTGGTCCCAAGTAAGAAGTGAAAATACTTTTTATAAATATAATGTCATGGTGAGAAATATAGTGAATAGGTTGGATGGGAAAATAATGCCTTATTAGTTCTTTCCAATACCTCTGATAGAATAAGAGAACTAAAAATAGTAGTGTACTTATCAAATGAGGTAAGCACATCAACATTCTGATCAACAAAAGTGTGAGTTGTAAATAAATACAACTACAAGTGAAGTGAGATCATGATAGGACTCAATGTCTGATAGATCACAATCTAGGAGAACTTCCAATGGATGCATGCCAAAGTTGGATGTAAGTATTGAATATATACCAAGTACAGTAGTTGTGGGTTCCACATGATTAAATTATTATTTCAATATTGCAATACTAACTTGTAAAGTGTGAATGAGTGACTCATGTTTTGTAATTTTTTTGAGGAGGAGTGCATTTTATGCTTTTAGGGCCCTATTTTCCTCTATAAAATAAATAATATCTTCCTCAAGTGAATAAAACTCAAATTACTTTCAACTTTCAACTTTCAACTTTCAAGTTGTTATTTACTTACATTAGTGTGCTTACATCAAGGTATAAATACATTTCAAGAAATAAAATAATGACAAGGCACTAAGAAAGGGACCTTGAAGGAGATGCGGCATAAATCACAAGTGTGCCAAAATAGGAAGAAGGCACAAACCTAAAGAGTGTCATAAGAAAGTTTTTACCCCCTAAAAAGAGTGTTTGGCACTTTATAAGGAGTGAAATGATAAAATAATACCCCTGGCTACTTATAACAATATAGTTTTAAACAAAATCACCATGTTACAAATTGAGTATAAAATTGGAAACATTAAAAAAAAAATTATTTATAATATGACTTAGTTTTAGTTAAAAATATGGATATCAGGTAAAAACACATGCACTTTTTAAAAATGGCACCTCAAAAGGTATCCAAAGTGCATAGAAAATGCAATGTGAATCTAGGTGATGTTCACTGTAAAGAAGGCCACTTGAAATATTTAAAAAAATCAAACTTTTAAGAATATTAATAAGAAAATGAGCATATTTCATAGAATATGATGGAACCAACTTTGCAATGCAATAAGAAACACCTCCTAACTCCAAGTGATGCTCAAGATATGAGCAAAATGGCATAGGTGTCTATGCAAAAATGCTCAACAAAGGGGGTCCTACAAAATGTGAACATGCAATTATAAAATATGAAATTAAAAACTAGGAATCCTAATGTGGTAGAAGGTACTGGATTAGAGGGGGGAATATGTGGGAGAGTCTGACCATCTATTAGACTAGGCCCCACCTACTAATCTTTGAGTGGTCGTAAACTAACTTTGAAAATGTTTTATAATGCAAATGGAGTAAAAACATGATTGGGAGGCTCCAACTTGATACCTCCCCCATGAAAATACCTTAGTAAAATGTTACTATCCACCAAGCCACATAACACTTACAAGTCACTATATGACAAAAACTATTTTTTTAAAGTAAATGTTAAAAAAATAGGTAATGGTTGGTAGATAGGCCCAAAGTCCACCAAGGTGACCTTGGGTGGCACACAAGGTTGTTAGATGATAAGCAATCAGCAATTTCATAATTTTCCAACAATTCAATTATGATCATATAATGTCAAACCAAATGGTAGTTTGAAAAAAATGCACAAAGTTAGAGACATGGATGTTTAGGTGGTATAGGAACTACTAACACAATAAGGTGGCATCAATGAGCTAAAAAGTGGTGTGCATGGAGTCACAAGCAAAGTGATATAAGTGGTGGGATGAGTGTGGATTTTGGTTGGGCCAATTGGGTGGTGAGTGAGATATATTTATAGGGTGGTGTGTTATCTGAGAGGCAACATAGGTGGATTTGGAAAAAGGTGGATGGAGGATGTAGAGGGTGACAAGGTAAATGAGGTGTGACAAGGGAAAGGCCATATAATAGGCTATTGCTAGGGGAAAAGGTGGGTAGAGGAATGGAAGGAATTGGAGGGGATGTTGTTGTGGAGGGTGGATAATGAGATAAGGAGAGAAGGTGGAGGGATGGGAGGAATAGTGGATGGGAGTTAGAGGTGGACACAATGGTGGTATATGGGTCATAGGGAGATAAGATGGTGGTTGGTTGTGTTTCCCATAAAAAAGTTTTTATTTTTTTTAAATAAATAAACAAGAACACCACCACCCCTCCCCCCACCCCCTCCTTTGCACCTATTATTTTTTATTTTTATTTTAAATATAAATTTAAAAAACATAAGAAAACAACCCCACTTGCTAATTTTTTATTTGAAATAAATTAAATAAAAATATTTAAAAAGTGTTCCCCCTAACCATATTAAAAAAATAATTTAAAGTTTTTTAATTTAATTAAAAATAAATATATATTTAAACCTACTTTTTACATAGATTAGGTGTATAGAATGTTTATTTCACTTAGTGCTAAAGACTAAGGGGTATCTATTCTACCAAATTTTCTCAGGGTACAATCCTGACCTCATCCCTTTTGGTATATCCTAGGATTTGTACCTTAGTGGATGGCTAGGAAATACCTTTTACACCATCATCTTCACCATTGGACTACAACCTACTTGATTTTTATTTTTATTTTTTTAAAACTTTGAAAAACAACCCCAAATAAATAAATCAAATTGTTTTAACCACGGACAGTGAGAATTGACCAAGACATTTTCATAAATTTGGAGCACCATAAGGCCTATTTCCATTAAATTATAGTTTATTCCTCCTAAATCAACCACTTTGAATGCATCCTTATGGTCAAATCTGGTTGAAAATGCATCGATTCACTAGAAATCAATTAGCAACACATAGGATTATTTCACAAGTCTAAAGTTACAAGCATCTATTTTTTAAAAATGAAAGGATAAATTATGTTTATCAATTGATACTGAAATGGTAGAGATGTATGATCTACTCCAAACTATAAAAAATACATTGTAAACTATGAGCCACAAAACCACCTCAAGAAAGCCACCAAAAGAACAACTTGAAACTCATAGCAAGTTTATTATCAATTGAAGGGTTTTGGACCCTTTTGGACACAATATAAGTTGTATAATTTCCCTTAAATGCACCTAAATTACACTTACCATTAAAAAATCCCAAAATGATGAATCTAACCTAAGACTCCAACTCTAATACCAAATTACAATTTGAAACTAGCCAAAATCAAGCATACTAATCTTGGTCCTAGCTCACATCATGGAAATAGATATAAATAGACATAAATATTGAAGAATAAAAATATACAACTATTATTATATTAAAATTATTTTAAGGCAAGGATTGAATAATATAATGACCTCTCAAAATATCTTATCCATACCACCAATGCAATGGCAATGCAATCAAGAAAATCAAGGCACTGTGAGAATGAGGGAGAGACTTGCTTTTAAAGAGAAAGAAAGGCCTTATAAATATAGGTGGTTACTTTAATGCATGTGATTATATTAATGTATGGGGTTGCATAAATGTAATTTTTTAGTGTGTAACTAGGAATTTATTGAAATTTGTCATACGAGTATACAACTTCAACCTAATGCAAGTTGTCATGTCAAAATAGAATTATTTTATGAATAAGAAAATAAGAAATCATAGTAAAATTAATAATTCACTACATAAAATTAAGGTGTATGTAATAATTTACACCAACAAGATGACCTAAAATTCACTAAATATCTTAATTAAAATCCACATCAAATTGATGTGATGTTATATATTGAAAGAGATGAACAAAAATAGTTGGCTCAAGTTACTACATTTGGGGAATAATATGACCCCTTTTATGTTATCAACCAATCCTTTCAAGCTAGTACTTCCAATTCAAGTGTTCAAACATTTATTGTTGGTAGTATCCCTACATCTACACCTTCAATGACATATGTGGTTCCACCCAAGGTGTGGAGGCAACACAAGGCTTCCAATAAATGTCCATACCTATTTATATATAAGCAACCTTTACCCATCATATGATGATTATACATTTTACATCACTAACCTCACCTATTGCACATTCCATTAAATATATTATTACATATCTACATGCTAATGTGTTGCAGCTAGAGCTAGAGCTAGTCATTCCATGGATTTACATGCTTTGGTTCATAACCCATTATCCCTAAGATAATATCTTATCCTTTACTAGTATGGTTTTTATCTCCTAAGCTTCCATTATATGAATGTAAATGTGATCCAAAGTAATACCTTATATCATTCCACGTAGCATGCTTGTATTTTGCATATAATGATGAATTATTTTCCAAATTATTTCTAAGAAATATAAGGACTAGGTTTTGTGATGGTTCTATGATCACCCCCTCCAATATGTGAGAGCATTTAACCCTTTGGTAGAATAATTGATAGTACATTTCACTATTAACATTCATGATAAAATATCTTATGCATAAATTTCTAAACTCAAGTAAAGATCCAATGATCCAATCAATGATTATGTACTTTAGTAAATGACTATGCTACTAAATATGATTAATGTTATGGAAAATAATTAATTACAAGACATATGAAATTAAAGTTTTTTTTCACCACTCCATGAGTCAATTATATTTAAGAGATTCAAATCCTTCTATGAGATATGCCACACAATAAAGTAAAAGGAAGTTAATCTCATAGAATAATGAAAGTGACAAGCTAAAAATATTTAATGATCCATCTCCCAAGCATGAAATTATTGACACTAAGGAGACTTCAAAAGTAACTATGGATATAATATGCATCATCCACCTATGACATATGATCACCTAATAGATGTAATTATTGGTATACTTATCAGCACTTCACCATAGCATCCGATGATCGCATTTAATTATAATGAGATTACCAATGGTGATTTAGATTTGCATGCACTCTTCATATGAGCATATATAAACTACCAACCCATACATCATGTCATGATTGATAATGGTTCAAGTGATAACATATGCATGATGAAACTTATTCATTCCCTTGGGTATACACAATAAGACATACATGATACATCAAGATAAATTAAGGTATTTTATGTATATAAATAAAATACCCTAGGACATATAACACTACTTATTTAGTTGGGCCATGAAATACTATCCACTATATTCTTAGTTATATAGAGTATAGGGTCTTTGACATGTTTTCAAGATGCCCTTGGATGTAAAAAAATTGTATGGTACCATCCACAGTGCACCAATGTCTCAATATACACTACAACAAGGTGGTCATAATTATAGGTGTATGATATGAGTACCCTATACAACTAGGATATCTCGTCCTCCACCCCCAACACCATTGTAATCAATTGATACACCCATTAAATATTAGTGTATAGATCTATTGGTTACACATATATAATATCTTCCTATACACCCAATTCATATAAAAGTAGTTGGATCTATTAATTTCCATCACACTAATGAGTTATTCAAGGAAAATAGAGGCCATCATATCCTACAGGATATATTAAATTAGTATGATGCATAGTTTAATGTGTTCCATAGTGAACACAGGTAGTGAGACATTCTCATACTAAATAAAAAAACCCATAGAGTCCTCATCCTTCTAGCATTACCCATCATACATGATATTTTATGAGTAGTGATCATGATAGTACTATATAACATGTGATTAATTATTATATTTTTATATTCCCATGTATAATACCTTTTTTCATGATAGAGGATTCTTACACTAGTTGATACAAGCACTCCCCATGGTCCTCCCATTGATGGGATTATTTATTAGCACTTTTCAAATCGTAAATATTTAAAAAATACAAAAAACAAAAAAATAATAAACATTCAAAATATTCAAAAAAATGGACCTAAGCATGACATGATTACTAAATTACACTATTTACATATATTTTTATCACATGATTGTTAGAATACATATTATTTTCATACACATGCATTTGATGTTATATGAGTGTGATTTAGGACATATAGGTTACACATAGACATATAGATGTTGGAATTTCCTCTACCCAATGGCCATGTTGATACTAGAGGCATCTTATTGCAAATTTTTCACTATCATAGGTTATGTATTTATTTAGCCTTATACCATGTTGATTTATCTATCTTTCTTACACATGTATTGATAGATACTCATATATTACACAATGACATAAGGATATGTTATTAGATTATGATGTGGCATTGATACATATAGATGGTATAGACTAGTCTTTACTTGTTCTATTCCTCATTAACTTTTTTACTCTGTTAAATGATAGGCTATTTTGTATTTTTCTATTATATGTGTCTCCTTGGCCTTATTTGATGTTATATCTTTACATCCTTTATTTTATGTGAAATATTTATTCCCTTGTATATGGCCCTTTTCCTTGAATTTTGTGACCTCTTTATGTCCCTTATTTGTGACATATTTATGTCCCTTGTGTGTGGCCCTTGGACTTTCTTGTTGTGACATATCCATGTCCTTTGTATATATCCTTTGGCCTTATGTGTGAAACTAACTCTTGATCTTGTTCTATGTATTGAACTTGATACCATTGAGTGGTGTCATGGTCCATATCTTGCACTTTTATTGCATAGTCTTATTGAGTTATCTATTTAGTGATGGTTACTACTACATCCTTCATAGATACATCTATCTAGACATGAAACTTATATTCTCTATAATATATATATATATATATATATGTTACAAACATGCTCTGATTGGCATATGCATTATTGTGATGTCATACTCTCCACATGTTTGCATGAATATACATGATGTTATCTTTATACATGACATGATACAATTAAATTTTATTTTGGGATGAATAACTTATAAAACACATACCTATCTCAAAAGGGAGCCATTACAATGTGATTATCATCAAGACACAAGTCTCCATGAATAGTAAAATCATATTTTAGAATCAAAGTACAAATTTTAGAGACTTAGAGTGATTTAGATATCATATGATTTCAATTACATGATATATATTGACAATCAGTACATATTATGGGGACATATGCACTTAGTTTATAAATACTTAAGTACATATTCATACACACTTGGGTGAATATGCATGATCATATGCACATAATTATAGGAACATGAATTATAGGTTTCCATATACACATACATTTGAGATACAAGTTCTCATATTCAGTATATATATGTATAGCATTCTATATTAATTGGAAGAGATTCAGGGGTCATGACACTAGTTCATGCACATATACACACTTGCATATTCATAAAGCATAATATTGGTTCATATACATACATAATAAAATAGTTTATAGTTTAATGATAATTTTTTTTCATTCCACTTCACACTTATCAAATCTAAAGTCATGATTGGGGCATGAAGATTATTCATTCTCTTTTGATCACGTATTTATTTTACATTGAGTTAACCTGAGCAAAACTATACAATCAAATAGTTATTCATGATAGGGGCATGAACACTATTCATTCTCTTTTGATCATAGATTTTGTTTTATATGGATAAAACTTGAGTGAACTAGATCAAAATAAGCCATTTGTAGTGGTTGATTCAGTTTTTAATGTTATAAAATCCATCATGCCAGTCCCTCTTTATTTTTTCATAGTTATTTGGGTTAGTACATCATGTAAATATCACCACATTTATGAGGGTTGGGACATATTATCTTCCAAATCCAAGATCCAAATATCCATGTGTTTCATCAAATAATCATAAGTCATTCAATGTTTCAAAAAGGAAGTATTATCTCCAGCAAGTTATAAAGAAACATGATTTTCACCAACACATGGGTGTACTCTTTTCTTGCTCTTAAAATTTTCAAAAATTCAAGTTCAGATTAAAATTTTCAATCTATGGACATTGACTACTACATGTTGGTTATAGGTTTTGTTGTTGAGTGACCTACACAATCAAAGATTCTTACCAAATATAAAATGTGGTGTACACACTTAAGTATATATTTTCCTTTTACTCTAGCAATTTCATTAATATAATAAAATGGGGGAATTTTTATTTACTAAATTTGGTATTATTTACTTGATAATGATAAGCTTAATATACATTTACCATGCGTGACCTACATGTATAAATATGGTCTTAACCCCCCATTATTTCACACATACATGCTACTTTGAGTTTGATCCTTTTGTTTTGTTGTTACACACCTATAGGAACCTCACTATCTATTTTAAACATGCTTATTATCATGCATAAACTTCTCCAAACTTTTAGTTTAGTTCACCTATACATGGGTCGTTAACATCAACCTCGATAAATATCATTAGTCAATACTGACTTGAATTGGATGATAATGACCCTCTCTTAGCAACAAATATTTTTTAAAATTTGACCTTTCCTTAGGGTTGATACATATTCCTAGCATGTCATTGGTGTAATAAATTACCCAATTGGTCTTATATGTATACAAATAAAGGCCTCACTTGATATGGGACTTATAACTTATTTAGTACACATATATATACTATTTCACATTGAGTGAATCTTCCCTATTCTTACTAAATTTCAAACCAGTCACTAGTAGTAGTCAAAATTCAAGTTTGGAGCATACCAAATCTAAGTCAAATTAAGCATTATCAATTATAAAATCTAAATCATTAGCTACATACATATAGTGAAGGAGCATAATTAAATAATCACACTAGGTGGGAGAGCTACTTGTGGCTTGACTTCCCTCCTCAAAGCATCATATATGTAGTCAATGGTCAATCATCAAATAGGGATGATTGGTATCAACTCATCATATTACACTTTATTAATTTTTTTTAGGATTTATATCCCTCACAATCACACCTAAGATTTAAATGTTAATGAGGTTGAATTATAGATTTTCAAACATCATTGAGGTTTAACATCTCACATATAGATCTTTTAAACACATGTGAAAGTGACCAGACAGTCATAGACCCTCTTTTGCACACAAGTTAGTATTAATAAAAGTCAATAACAATAGTTGATATTGACCTAAATCTAATGTAACTAACCATGTATAGATATAAACATAGTTATTAAACTAGATTAATCACGTAACTACTTTAGTTTGTTTTGCAATGCCATAATACAATCGCATTCAAACAATCAACCAAAAAATATAAGTGCTCATCATTTTTTAATACTAACTATATTTAGCATATGCCATTTGTAAATTCATTGGAATCAGTACAATATATTACATTTAAATGTATGATTGAATCATGTGTTTATTATATAAATTATTTTATGACTTTCTATCTTATTAGGCTTTCTAAAATAGAATTACATTAAAACTAACAGCCAAAACATTCATATCATTTGCATTTTTTCATGGTTCAATAGGATTGAAATTAAGTTGTCCTAATTTTTCAACTTAATTATCATAACAATAAGATTAATCATTATTCCAAGCAAAATATAATGAAATTAATTATATAAATAAATTATAATTTTGATAATGTGTCTTAAATATCAAGATTTGAGTTACAGTAATAACTGACATTAATAAGGGCATAAGAGAGAAAATCCACATAAGATTATTATAAGAATAACAAAATACTAAAACTATATGAATGAGCCACTTCAAGGGGGAACCTCCAAAACATTATAATAAGAATATAATTCATAATATGGTGATCTAATACTAACCACTAACTGCTATATAAACCATACTTAGGCTATGGATACTCTAAAGGATGACACTCCTACTTATATGAAGACATATAAATTATCATATGACTAAGTAAAATTTTATGCTAGCCACAAGTCTATCATACATAGCTTAATACATGTTATAGATTAATAAGGTAAAATGTCCCCCCCCCATTCAAACCAGATTTATCCTCAATGTTGATGATCTATGCATGCTTATGCAAGAATAATTCATCCTTCCATGTCACATCCTCACTAGAAAAATTCTTCAAGATGATCAGATACTCTATAATCACCCTCATTTTAAACCTCTTTATGTGTGTTTTGAGTATTTATTTAGTTATAAAATGATTCTTCCATTCTAATAAAACTCTAATAACTCTTTTTTGGGTTGGAACTATTTGTCTAGTGACCTTATTAAAGCATGAAAAATCAAAAACTTGGTGTTTTTTTTCCTAAATTTGATAACTCCATTTTTTATGCTACAATGTTGATCTTCTACAAGACCTAATATGGACCATAATACTTAGGTGAAATCTTGTTATCCTTATTATATTTTTCTAAGGAAATATACTTATATGGTTGTAAACACACAAAAACCCAATCACCTACTTCAAACTATGTTTTAATGTTCTGTTGTTCAATTTGATTTTTCATTTGGTTATTCGCCATTGCCAAGTTCTGTTGATATTAAATATTTATTCATGTTGGTTTTTCATGTGGTCTAAAATTATAAAAACCTTTATCTGAACCCTCACAAAAAAGGTGATATATGGTGATTGGTACCCATACAATGCTAATAATGGTGACATTTTGGATGAGGTATGGAAAGAAGTGTTACATTACCATTATGTTAGTGTCAGCTATTGAACCCTCCAAAAACTTGTTACCACCTTATTTTTTCCATCAATTTTGAGATGATATGATGAGCTATGAGCCAACTAAGTACCTAGGAAAGAAAATAAATCATCCCAAAAAGTATAGTTAAATATAGGATCATGATCACTTAATATAATATTTACAATCCCATGTAGCCTTTGAATTGTATCCATTAAATTTGACACTACTTTACTTTATAAAAAAAAAATTACAAGGAACTTTATGAATTTCTATCCTATTAGGCTTTCTAAAATAGAATTACATTAAAACTAAAAGCCAAAACATTCATATCATTTGCATTTTTTCATGGTTCAATAGGATTAAAATTAAGTTGTCCTAATTTTTCACCTTAATCATCATAACAATAAGATTCATCATTATTCCAAGCAAAATATAATGAAATTAATTATATAAATAAAGTATAATTTTGATAATGTGTCTTAAATATCAAGAGTTGAATTATAGTAATAACTAACATTAATAAGGGCATAAGAGAGAAAATCCACATAAGATTATTATAAGAATAACATAATACTAAAACTATATGAATGAGCCACTTCAAGGGGGGACCTCCAAAACATTATAATAAGAATAGAATTCATAATATGGTGATCTAATACTAACCACTAACTGATATATAAACCATACTTTGGCTATGGATACTCCAAAGGATGACACTCCTACTTATATGAAGACATATAAATTATCATATGACTAAGTAAAATGTTATGCTAGCCACAAGTCTATCATACATAGCTTAATACATGGTATAGATTAATAAGGTAAAATGTCCCACCCCCCCCATTCAAACCAGATTTATCCTCAATGTTGATGATCTATGCATGCTTATGCAAGAATAATTCATCCTTCCATGTCACATCCTCACTAGAAAAATTCTTCAAGATGATCAGATACTCTATAATTACCCTCATTTTAAACCTCTTTATGTGTGTTTTGAGTATTTATTTAGGTTATAAAATGATTCTTCCATTCTAATAAGACTCTAATAACTCTTTTTTGGGTTGGAACTATTTATCTAGTGGCCTTATTAAAGCATGAAAAATCAAAAACTTGGTGTTTTTTTCCTAAATTTGATAACTCCATTTTTTATGCTACAATGTTGATCTTCTACAAGACCTAATATGGACCATAATACTTAGGTGAAATATTGTTATCCTTATTATATTTTTCTAAGTAAATATACTTATATGGTTGTAAACACACAAAAACCCAATCACCTACTTCAAACTATGTTTTAATGTTATGTTGTTCAATTTGATTTTTCATTTGGTTATTTGCCATTGCCAAGTTCTGTTGATATTAAATATTTATTCATGTTGGTTTTTCATGTGGTCTAAAATTATAAAAACCTTTATCTGAACCCTCACAAAAAAGGTGATATATGGTGATTGGTACCCATACAATGCCAATAATGGTGACATTTTCGATGAGGTATGGAAAGAAGTGCTACATTACCATTATGTTAGTGTCAGCTATTGAACCCTCCAACCACTTGTTACCACCTTATTTTTTCCATCAAGTTTGAGATGATATGATGAGATATGAGCCAATTAAGTACCCAAGAAATAAAATAAATCAGCCCAAAAATTATTGTTACATATAGGATCATGATCACTTAATATAAGATTTACAATCCCATGTAGCCTTTGAATTGTATCCATTAAATTTGACACTACCTTACTTTCTAAAAAAAAATATATAAGGCAAAAAAAGTGGGAATATTTAGTGAGTCTATCAAAAAAAATGATGATGATATCTTTCCCTTCAAGCTTGGGCAATATTGTGATGAAATTCATGAACACCTCCTCCCACCTCTGACTACAAATAGATAATGGTTTTAGAAAACCTAGGTTATTACTTACATCACCCTTGTTTTTCTTAAAAACCATGCATTTTACCTCAAATTTATATACTTTCCCTTTTAACCCTTCCTAAAATAATTCCATCTTGATTCAATGATAAGTATTCAAGAATCCAAATAGCCCAATACCTGGTGAAGCATGTAACTTTGCAGGAACCTTTTACTTATGTTGATTTCTTACATAAGTGAATCCCTTCCTTATATTATATATCTTCCCCTTTCCATAAAATTTTTTATAAAACACTCAAATCCTATTGGATCTTCTTAATGAGAGTTTGTGGATTTGTGTCATTCTCCCATTTTTATTTTTCCCTCCAACCAATCTTCCTATAATATGGATATGGCACACAATAATGCTTATGTGGATTCATCACTCCTAGATAGTGCATTATCTATGACATTATCCTTTTCCTTATTATATATGATCTCAAATTCATATCCCAATATGTTTACGACCCATTATTTTTTTCCTTCTAATAATAACCTTCATTCTAAAAACATTTTCACTGTCATGGCCTATCTTCACCTTAAAATGTCTTCCCATCAAATAAGATCTCAATTGTTTGAATTAATGAAGGATAACCATTAGTTATTTATCATAAATTCACTTTTAAAAAATTACCTTTGATATTGTGACTCTAAAAATTGATAGGTCATCTTTATTACATGATTACTGCCCCCATGTTGTACCTCGAAGCATCACACTGGACAATGATTTTTTTTGAAAAACATAGGTTAATTATAACTAGAATGGTGCACATGGCCTATTATATTTTTTAAAATTCCTTAGTGGTTACATAATTCCAATGGAAGGAGTCCTTATTTAATAAACCTATGACTGATATTGCTATGCTACCGTAATTTTTTAAAAATTGATGATAGTGACTAGTGAACCCTAAGAAGCCCTATAGTTTATTGAGGATTTTAGGCACTTGAAATTAAAACATGGACATAATATTTTAATACTCCACCTTATGAATTCATGTTAAAAATATTGACCCAATTAGTTTACCTCCTTGAATACAAACACACATTTATAAGGTTTAGCATAAAGTTGATGTAAACACCTAAATTCCACTAATGTAGTGTTGTAATTAACTTTAATTACAATTAACACACTAATATCCTCACCATCCTAAATTATAATTTCCCACTAATATTATTTCCCTAAAATTTTAAAATAATTTATTAATCAATATTAATTAATTATCACACACACATAATTCTCTAAAAATTAATTAAAATTCAAAATTTCCACCTCATCCAGACATCTTTGAAGCTTATCTCAAACAAGTGTTGAATCATCCAACCAACTCTTTAATTTCTTCAACCAATTTTTGAGTCATCATTGAACATTTAAACTACCATGGTGAGTCATCCAACTACCTTGACTCATTCCTAAGACATTTTCAACTACCAACTAACTTTCCCCTTCTCTCTCACACACATGGAAATTAGTCATCATCCATTGAGATGAAGACCCAAATTTAATTGTTGATAATTATCATATCAACTAAAAATAAATTCTTCTCAACTATTCATCTCCTCATCTAAAATTATATAAATTGATGTGTTGTCCATCATTTTAATCATCTACCTTCAAAATATCAAATCTCTATTGAAGCTATCATACACATCTATTGAGAATCCAATATATTTACACCCATATGCTTCCCAATTCACCTTTTTTTGGAGAATGAATTGAGCACCCATATCCACTGAAGCAAGATAAATCACATGCCTTCAAAATGGATAGGTTGATGTATTATACATGGTTTTGTAAGTACTTGTTTTTAATCTTTCATTCATTATTGTTGATCAATCCAATGTTTTAGTTTAGATTTAAATAGGATTTATGTATTGACATCTTAATTTAGATTTATGATTTTTTAGCTATCAGATTATGGCATGTCCATTGGTATTTAGATGTGATTCGTATGGACTATGTAGGAAATGATTAGATACATGGGGTATCGAGTATCATTTCGGCCACCACCATAGCCTAAAAATCTAAATAACATCCAAAACATTAAAAAGTCCCCAAAAATACAAAAAAATCACAAAACCAATCCAAAAAAAATGTGTGTTTAGTCAACGTATCCTATTTATACATTACACGGATTACCCATTGGATGGTTAACATTGTCAAATATCTCATATCTTAAATTATGAATAATCTATCCAAGGACATGAAAAAACACATTTGTTTACTTAATTTTATTTATTTTTTACTTCCTTTCTTGTTTGTAAAAAATTATGTGACTTGCTTCTACATATTTTTTCTTCCTTGTTTGTTTTCCTTACTTGGTTTTATTGTTGCAAATTCTTTTTTATCTTATTTTAATTTTTTATTTTATTTTGATTCTAGGTCACTATGTGTATTACAAATGGTTTTATTATGATATTTCATATCATGTTATACTAAGTATTGCACATGTGATTCTATAGTACTTATGCATATAACATAATAGACATCATAGTTTTTCTATACCACTAGTGAATATTGTCTTACACAACATAAAAATAAATTTTTCTCAATTCATTTTTGAAAATAATGTTGAAACTCCCTGCAAAGACTATCAAAAATAGTTATTCACCCAATCTACATTTTTACTCCATCTCCAAACATACATCACATCCCTAACCCACATCAACCTATTCAAATAATAAAAATCTAACTTCACATTTATATTAATTACACATAGCTAACTTCCTAAACAACTCAGTGTGCTTCATTAATAATCCATCAATTATTTTAAACCATACATCCCATAATCACCTCTATATACCAACAATAAATCAAATCCATGATACCCAATCATGTGATCAATCATATTTAATCCATGCAGTCAATTCACTTCTTGGGATATGCTTGTGAAATAATAAACTAAATAAATCCATTAACTTAATAATCTCCCTAATATGTCTATTTAATCTCCCACACCTATTGATTTGGAATCGATAAATCATGACATCCATATTATCTCCCATCTAAATCAATCCATCATCAAAACTAATCAAAATGTGTAAGCATTAGTGATGCAAGGGCATCTTCATGGTCTCTAAATTTGAGTTATTATAGATATTAGGATTCATTTAGAGTGTTTTTATATAGGTTATAATCCTTAGGTGGTCTTAAAATTCAAATTTGAGTCATTATTGTGTTTTCCCACCAAAACTAGAATTTAAATATTTGAATTCTAGTAATTGGTTTTTATGGGATTTTGATCATAGAAGGGAAACTCATTAGGGGGTTAAGTGTTTGGTTAAGTTATAAAGAGGTAAAAAATGTTTCAATGCATACTTAACTCTTATGGTTAGTCATTTTTTTAGTTTTGGCTAGAGGTTTATGTTGTTAAGTCTCTCTTAACATACATGTGGGAGTTAGGAGTTAGTTAGGTAGTTATGGAGGTATATAAACTCGTAAATTTATTTTTGGAAGTAAAATTTGGGGTGGATTCAAATGATAATTAATATTTAACCCCAAAAGTAAATTAATAATAAGTTTTTTTAATTTGGTAACTAATCATTATAGACCATGCTTTCATTATTATGCTGAGTTCTTGAAAATTGAGTTGTCTTATGGATTCAAAGCCTATGAATGTGATAGTATGATAAGTGGATTTGTTGGAAAATTATCATATAATAACATTAAACTAAGTTTAAATGTGTGTTATTAATAATAATATATATAAATATTTCTTGGTTGGGTGAATAAACTTGCAAACCATGTACTATGTGGTTTATGTTTTATAAGATTGTGTAAGTGTTGTGTGTGCAAGAAAGTATTTGTGGTGAGATTTTTTGACATTAAATGGTCAATGGTAATTTTTATTTATATGTTTATGAATTTTATAGTGTGTAATCAATTCATTTTTTAATGGGATGCATCAACAAGATATTTAGACTATGTATAGACTGTGTGACCATAGATAGTTATGTCTAAATTTATGACCAATGGTGAATAGAGGTTTATAAGAGATGTTATATAACTTAATAAGGGATTAATATGAATATATAAACATGTTTAAATAAAAATTATTTTTTTAAAATCTAAAATAAATTTGGACTAAACTAAGAGTGGACCACAGGTTACATAGACCTTTGTTTGTGCACACAATCAACACAAGATAGTGAGGAAAATGTCAAAATAGGTGTTACACATGGTAAGTGATGATTGGATGTGTTGTGTATAGTCTGTGTAGATGTGAATAAATATTTATATTTTTTTTAAACTCATTTTTTATAATTTAATAATCAAATACCCCTTTTCAGGCTTGATAGATTATACACAACCTTGTGTTAGGGTTTTGAAAGAAAAATGTGATTCCTGAGTGTTTTCACTATGGAAAATCCATGATTTTTGGTGAAAATTTATAAATAAATGTATAATAAATGATTTTTATACTTATTTTATGGTGTGGTACATATCTATACATATACAAGTGACTGTGTGCTTAAAGTAATGTCACAGACCTAATAGGCCTAATTTGAGGCCAAACATTGACTAGAAAAGTGGGTTAGGAAAAGATTCAGAGAATGAAATTTTTAAAAAGATAAGAGGAGGATATATGTATCTATAAAAAAATATTGGTTTGATGATTTGAGTTTTTACCCTTCCATACTGAGAGGATATGTCAAAAAAAAGGTTAGTAGGAAGACTGTGTAATAAGAGGAAACAATTAGGGGATGACAGTGAGTAATCTAGAGTTGTGTAGGATAAATAGAGGATAAAACAAGGTTTTAAATAAGTTATTAATTTGTTATATGAATCTCACAAGTGTCAATAACCTTAGGATCATGCATTGACTAAGTTTCCCATGTGTCATGGTCATAAGAGAAGCATGAGTAAGAAGATAAGTGTGAGAAACTACAAGATAATAAGATAAGAACTTAGCATCAAAGAATATAAGGTGATGTGAAATCATATCAAGGATAGATATCATTGAGTGAATTTTTTAGCTAATAATGTGTAGTACATTCAATAGAATAAGTGCTTAAGTTTCAAGAAGACATATAGAGGTTTGAAACCCAAGATTAAGGACAAGCTTTTAAAGACAAATAAAGGGTCAGCTAGGTGACTTGCAAAGGTAAGGAGTATGTTCTTCATGTTATTTTCCATTCAAGACAAAAAAAAATTTAACCTCTACATCATTTGGTATCAGAGTGAGAAGGTCATTGGGAAGCAGGTGAAGAAGATTTCCATGAAGAAAAGGTACAAGTTTATTTTTTGTTTTTAGTTTATATATTTGATTATTTTATGCAAGAATGGTGAAGATTTTTTAGAACGATTTTAAAATAACTTATAGGTATAAGAGAGAGAGGCATAAAAGTGATAAATTAGTGGTAAATCCCTTAAATCAAGAGTCTTAGAGAGATAAAGTAGAGAGCTAGTGAAAGCTCACAAGAAGAAAGCTCAAAAAGAGAGCTTAAAGGTGGAAGAGAAAGAGACTCCAAGAGAGAGATTCAAGTGAGAGAGACCAAGTGAGTGGTCAAGAGGGAAAGTGATAAGTCTTGTAAAGAATAATAAAATATAGGTTAAGGAGATACCTAGAGAGAGAGTGAAGATAATGCAAGGAAAATGAAGGGCTTAAGACAAGAAGATGGCCACAAAGAAGTGAGGAAAGAGTAAAATAAGAAAAGAGAGATTGTTGAGTTGAAGGCATGTTTGAAAAGTTTAGAGCAAGATTTGGAAACCCTTAGACCAAAGTTTTTAGTTGAGATTAGAAACATAGTGATATGTCCTCTCAAGGACATAGTGAAGAAGAGAAAAAGATAAGAAGAGATTGGCAAAGTCAAGAGATAGTTAAGAGAGTTGAATAAGTAGCCTAAGAAAAATGAGGAGATAATCAAGCCTCATGTTTTGAAATATAATGATGCTTTGACATGTGTGTATGTAGGTATGATAATTGAGGAAGAAAATGAGTTAGTTGGTCCAGTATATAGACTCAAGCCACAAGATGAATAAGCATTTGACCAAGTGTTGTTCAAGAAGCACTAAGAGGAAGAAGACGTTTAATATAGAGTCATGATGATGGAATATGAGCAAGCAAGTCAGCCATCTAAGAATCAATGTGACATGAATAATTAATATATCCTCACTCAAGAGGATTCAAATGAAATCAAATAAGCATTGGGATAGTAGCATAAGTAGAGGTATGAGGACTATTCTTATTTGTATGAATCTTTGACGAGAGAATATGGATTTGATCCTCATCAAATGTATAGAGAGATGGTTAAGGAAGTGACCAAGGAAAATATATAGACTCATGGCATGCAGAAGTGGTGTTCAAGATAAGAACATTAATGAATATAAGGAGGATTCATTCACATGAAGGCACTCTACATGAAGAATTTGTAGTTGTTGAGGTTGAAGAACATGTGGTAAATGAGGGAGAAACCATACAAAGAGAAAAGGTGCATTGATGGCTGATGTAAAGAGGAAGGATGAATTATACAGGGAAAAATAAGGTGCTTGGAATTAATAAAAAAATCAAGAAAAGAGGAAATTTGGAGAATGACTCAAGAGTATGAGGAGAACCATGATTTTATTAATGATTTTTTGTATCTTGCAAAAATGGCATGGAGGAAGATAGAAAGAGGCAAGAGAAGATATAAGTGTGGCTCAAGATATCATGCACATATACAAGATAAATTGTTTATAGTATAAGCTAAGATATAAAAAGGTCTACAAACCTCAAATAGGCCTCGGGATCTAGGAGGCTAAACAATGGAGATCAAAAGTCAGCAAGTGAAGCACAACAAGAAAGATTGTTTATAACTTTTAGGGAATGTTTTATTTTCCCCTTGGTAGTATGATGCAAGGGCATATTCATGGTCTCTAATTTTGAGTTATTATATCTATTATGAGTCATTTATAGTGTTTTTTTAGAGTTTATAATCTTTAGGTGGTTTTAAAATTCAAATTTGAGTCATTATTTTGTTTTCCTTCCAGACTTAGATTTGAAATATTTGAATTTTAGTAATTGGTTTTAATGGGAATTTGATCATATAAGGGAAATTCATTAGGGGGGTTAAGTGTTTGATTAGATTATAAAGAGTTCAAGACTATTTCAATGCATACTTAACCCTTATGGTTATTCATTTGTTAGGTTTGTGTTGTTAAGTCTCTCCCAATGTACATGTGGGAGTCGAGAGTTAGTTATGTAGTTATGGAGGTATATAAACTTGTAAATATCTTTGTGGGAGTAAGATTGGGGGAGGATTTGAATGAGAATGAAGATGTAACCCCAAAATAAAATTAATAAGAAGTTTCTTGAATTTGGTAACTAATCATTACATACCCTATTTTTATTTTTATTCTAAGTTCTTAAAAATTGAGTTGTCTTATGGATTCAAAGCTTATGAATGTGATAGTATGATAAGTGGATTTTATGGAAACTTGTTAGAGAATAAAATTACACTGAGGTGGAATGTGTGTCATTACTAATAAGCTACATAAAGAGTTCTTGGTTAATTGAATAAACTTATAAACCCTATACTCTGTGCTATGTGTTTTATAAGACTATGTAAGTGTTGTATGTGCAAGAAAGGATCTATGATGAGAATGTTTGACATGTAATGGTCAATGTGATGTAGGAGCATCAGTGCAATCTTGAAATTTTGTAAATATGGTCAATTTATAGTTAATAGGTTTAAGAGGGATTGTGTGTAGTCAATAAAAGATTGTCATATCTTTAATTTGTATGTAAATAATGTTGAAAATGTTGGAAGAACATTATAAATACAAATTAGGTTTTTAGAAAAGGACAAAATTCAAATAGTTAAAATTTTAAGGGTTTTACATCATTTCATAGGGTCCTTAGATGAAATCCATGTTCATTTCAATCAAAGTATAAATATAGTCAAGATGTACATGTTGATAAAGTCTCAAGGATGGTTTAAGACTTACTTGGGAAGGTGAAACAGACCCTAATTTAATAATATCCATCATGCAACTAATGGATGAGGCTCAAACCATTTGTGAAGGAGTCTAAGAGAGATATAAATACAATGGAAAATAGATTAGAGTAAGAGATTAAGAGAAATAACAGACTATGGTCTTTAGGCATGTATAACTATATGTATATGATATGAAGATTGCTCAATAAATGGAAGAATATTGGATCTTCATGAAAAGAAGAGGTTTTATGGTATAGTAGTTGTTTTTTAAACCTCTTAGAGGTAACACAATGTGAATATAATACGTAGAAATAATTAAGTCGAGGAGATAAATAGAGGTTTGTATAATTGTTGTAAAATATTTTATAAAGTCGATGAAGTTATTAATTATTCATTTAATAATTTGAGCACTTGTAAAGTTTTGGTAATGGTTTTAGCCTCCAAGGTAATCGATTCAATGATATAGTGTATATTTATTTTTTTGAAAAAATTTCTAAGTGTGGATGGAATGATGAAGCATATATTTAGGAATAATGGGTCAAAAGTCTTTAAGAGAAAACTCTCATTGAATAGGAATTTATTTTTATATGGTTCTGAGATATGTTGAATCCTGAAAGAGTCTGATGTTTCTGTCAAAGTCTAAATTATTTTCATAATGTAGAACCAACTGGTTTTTATATCTATTTATACTTTCATGTGGTTTATAAAAGTCATTCAATTCTTATTTATGGCATTAATGTTTGTTATAAATAATTCTATATGATTGTTGGTCATGACAGTGAAGAGGGGCGTGTCTTTAATAAATACAAAAATGTGTGTGAAAGAGAGATTTGCCATTGTGAACAGGTCTTGCTTGTAGATGGAGATCTAGAAGAATAATCTATACTCAAATGTGGTAAAAAATAAATAAATAAATTATATAAGCTTTTATAATTGACTGTGTTGTATATTATCAGAAGGTACAAAAAAGTTTATTTGTAATTAAATTAGTGATAAGATAAAATTTCCAATGATAGCACCAAAATGCAAGTTATGATTATAAGTAAATAATAGAATGATAAGATTGTAGAATTTCAAATGCTAATAAGAAACATAAAATTTCGTATGCATATTTAGAAGGCACGTCACATAGTAAGGGATCGAATTGGTTATCCTAAATATTTTTGGTGTGGTGTGCAATGTTATCACATTGCCTTTGTAAATGAGTTCTTTCCCAAATTGGCTAAGAATTATGTTTCACATATGGTTGTACACATTAAAAAAAAAAATGATGATTGGTTTTGAGAAACAATGTGCAGTTTATGATAAAAGTCATTTTGACTCAGTCTATGATAGTATTATAGTGTAATGGCTAGATGACCAGCTAGTATTTAAGAGCTAAAACATCTACATAAAAAAATGGATATGTAAAAGCATCATACAATCAAAAATAACCATTAACAATTTTTAAAACTTCTAATATTTTTCCTCAAGAATTGTGAATAAATTAGATATTAAAAATTATGAGTTGCACAAATTATAGACTTATGCTAAATAGATACATTGGACTTTGTTTTTTATTCTCTTGATAAAGAATTTATTGGTAGAAAATAATTCCAATAGGTCAAAGGATAAGATACAAAGGGAATAATTCTATATTGAAAAAAAAGACTTCGATAGAGCTCAAAATCCAAAATGCTCTTGGTCTATCCAAAATATTGTAAAACTCTTAAGTATTTTTTTTAATAAGGATTGAGTGAAATGTGAGAAGGGTAAATTTGTATTGAGGGACTTGTTCATGCTATAATAAATATATTTAATGATCTAAAATATCTATATGAAGTCCATTTCATGAAAATTTCATTTTGGACTTGAATCTTTGTAGCTTTAAAAGACATTTGAAGCTAAGTTCTAATTTGAAGTAAAATATGTGTATATTGTTTTGAAACCTCATTTCAAGAATAAAGTGTTAGGAACCCAAGAAAGCACCATTGATTACCATGTACAAGCAACTTAATATGCGGAATTAACCAAAAGTTACAAGTAACTAGAAATCAGAAACAACACAAAATATGAGAGACAATACCCAATTGTATTAATACTCATCCAAAAAAGAATACAATAAAGAAGATGCCACTTCTTCTTCAAACCTCTCAGAGGCTTCCCACACCTCAAGTGTACAGTAATTATTTCCTCAAAGCTCTCTCTCTTATGGTCCTGACACACAACTCAAACACAGAGTTGGTGTTCACCTCCAACTAGTCAGTATCCACTACTGCCAGTACACAAGTGCTCCATGCACTCCACAAGTGCTCCACACACTCCAAGTACTCAACGTACTCCAAGTAGATCTCCCCTAAACTTGCAACAACCTAAGACTCAAATGATCTTACTTATGGTAGGATCTACCTTGCCTTCCTCTATGCTCTCTAATGTGTTGCTGTCACCTTTGATCCTACTGCCACCTGCAGATCTCCTTTGACCTTGTACACACACCTGTTACCATATAGATCTCTCTACACCCTAAAGAACCCTTGTCCTTGCCTCACCAAGTCCTTATGATTCTCTAAACTAGAACCCTAATGGATCTTCTCCCTAATCTAGCACACCTGTAGACCAACCTGATCATACACACTTGGCACCCCTGTGGAACTAAGAGGAACACCCTTGCTCTCTTCACACATAAAAGGAGCTAACCTTGCTCAACTCTAAAACTAGAACACCTTACAATACAGCCCATGAGTCTATTATATATATCTCATGCAAACAATAATTAGACATCTAATTACAATAATTAGATCTGTAGCTCAAGACTATAATTAGCCTCTCAACATGCAAACACCCAGTTCATTAACTAACTATCTCTGAACTAGCAGTTCTGGAACCGCACAGGCAACCGATGTCGGTCCCTGTTAGGCTGGAGATGACCAACATCAGTTGATACCTAATTGATGTTGGTTACCTTTCCCACTATATATGATCGACATCGGCTGATTAGATCGACATCGGTTTCCCTGCAACTTAGCAACCTCTCAACAACCTCCTCCATGTCTGCAACAGTGAAGCTTTTAGCTCCACAGCCTAACATAAAGAAGGATTGAAGGTGTCATGTGTGCATCACAATGGTAATTTGCATTCATATGTTTATGAATTTTCCAATGTTTACTCAATTCATTTTGTAATGTGATATATCAACAAGATATTCAAACTCTGTATAGACTATGTGACCATAGATAGTTGTGTCTAAATTAATGACCAACAGTGGATAGAGGCTTATAAGAGAGGTTATCTAACTTAATAAGGAAGTAATAGGATTATATAAATAGTTTTAAATAAAAATTAATATTTTAAAACCTAAACCATGTTTGGATTAAACTAAGAGTGGACCACAGGTTACACAGACCTCTATTTGTGCACACAGTCAACACAAGATAGTGAGGAAAATTTGAAAAGAGGTGTTATAGGTGGTAAATGATTATTGGATGTGTTGTGTATAGTCTATTCAGAGGTTAATAAACCTTTATATTGTTTTTAAACTCATTTTGGAGAGTGCAAGATTCAAATACCCCTTCTCAATCTTGATAGACTGTGCACAACTCTTTGTTACGATTTCAAAAGAAAAATGTGATTCCTGAGTGTTTTGACCATGGAAAATCCATGAATTTTGGTGAATAGTTAGAAATCCATGTATACTAAAGTATTTTGAGACTTATTTTATAGTGTGGTATGTATCCATACATATACAAGTGATTGTGTGCTTAAAGTAATGTCACAAACATAATAGGCCTAATTTGAGGCCAAAAGGTGACTAGAAAAGTGGGTTAGGAAAAGAGTCAGAGAATGAAACTTTGTGAAAGATAAGAGGAGGATATAAGGTATCTAAAAAAAATACTAGTTTTATTACTTGAGTTCGTACCCTTCTGTACTAAGAGGATATGTAAAAAAAGGCTAGTAAGAAGCCTATGTAATAAGAGGAAACAATCAAGGGATGATAGTGAGTACTCTAGAGTTTTGTAGGCTAAATAGAAAATACAAGAAGGTTTTGAATAAGTTATTTATTGGTTAAATGAAATTCACAAGTTTAATAACCTTAGGATCATGCATTGACTAAGTTTCCCATGTACCATAGTCATAAGAGAAGCATGAGTAAGAAGATAAGTGTGAGAAACTACAAGATAATAAGATAAGAACTTAGCATCAAAGAATCTAAGGTGATGTGAAATCATATCAATGCCAGAGATCATTGAGTGAAGTATATAATTAATAATGTGTAGTATATTCAAGAGGACAAGTGCTTATGTTTCAAGAATACATATGGAGGTTTGAAACCCAATATTAAGGACAAGCTTTTGAAGACAAATAAAGGATCATCTAGGTGACTTGCAGAGGTAAGGAGTATGTTATTCATGTTTTTGTCCATCCAATACAATTTTTTGTGAGACTCTACATTAATTACCTTAATAATTTTAATGGTATAATTTTTTATATTATTTATCCATATTTCCTTCATTTTGAACATTTATTTTTCTCCATTCTCTCATATGAACACTTGAGGGGGCATAACTTAGACATTCAAAGCCACCTAGGGAATCATCATTCTACATATATTTTCACTCTAATTTTTATTTAGTATTCTAAATGGAATTACTTCTTCTAGTTGTAACACCCTTTCAAAGAGGGTATAATATAGACACCTAAATTTTTTCACATTTAATGTCTTAATTTACTTTGATTAAAATTGACACACTAACTCAATCACCATCCCAAATTTAAATTTCCCACTAACATTATTTCTCCCCATTTTTTTAATAATTGATTAATCCATATTAATCAATTGATCATGCACACATAGTTCCATAAAAATAACTAAAATTTTGAATTTCCATCTCATCCAGACATCTTCCACACTTTTCTCAACCAAGTGTTGAGTCATCCAACCAACTCCTTAACTTCTTCAACTAATTTTTGAGTCATCATTGAATATTTTAACTACCTTGGTGAGTCATCCAACTACCTTGGCTCATTCATAAGACATTTTAAACCACCAATTAACTCTCCCCTTATATCTTACACACATGGGAATTAATCATCATCCATTGAGATGAGGACTCAAATCCAACCATTGATAATTATCATTATCAAATAAATATGGATTATTTTAAATCATTCATCTCCTTATTTTAAAGTCTATAAATTTATGTGTTTTCCATCATTTTAATCATCCACATTTAATCTATCAAAATTATCATATGCATCCCTTAAGAATCTAAGTTATTTGCACCCATATGATACCCAATTCACCTTTGTTTGGAGAACAAATAAAGCACCCACATCTAAATAATCAAGAGTAAATCACATGTTTTCACAATGGAGAAGGTGATGTACTCTACATGGTTTTTCAAGTAATTATTTGTTTAGTTTTTATTCATTATTATTTTTTAATATGAGGCTTTATCTTAGGTTAAGAATAGGGGGTTTATAGTAGTTTCATTTTCTAGCTTAAATTAGAAATCTAAATTTTTAATTATCATATTTTGGCACACCTAATGGGATTTCTCCCTCATCTTCTTCATCACAATTTCACTTAGTAGGCTATTTTAGTTGTATTTAAATTATTTCAAAGTGCATATCTATTTAAGCTTGCTTTGGAAGGGTCTCTTTTGCAACTATAGTTTCTTTTTTCTAAAATTATAGGTTGTTGTAAAATCACCTATGTAATAGTGATTTCACTCTATGAAATAGATGGTTGTATTTCAAATCACAACATATTTGTCTTCTGGTGCAGTGGTATATTCACTGGTTATTTCTTCTTTTTTTACCTAACTATTATTTATTTTTCTAGTTTCTCTATTTTTTCAAATTTTTGAAACTCATATGTTTGTTATTCTTACCTATTTTTGTTCTTATTTTTTCTATTTTTCCTCTATCTATAGAATGATAGTTTTATTAATAAAATAGTGTCATATCTATATTTTTAGTGACTTTATTCTTTTTCAGTGGTTTTGTCTTCTGATGTAATGGTTTCATTTTCTATTTTCTAATTTCTTTCTTACATTTTTTTTTCTTATGTTTGAATTTTTAGTGATTTTATCTAATCATGCAACATTTTTTTCTAATAGTGTAGTGGTTTTGTTTAAGCTTGCATGATTTTTCTTTAACCTTATAGCAGTTTTATTTCTAATTATTGGTATTTTATTTTTGTGTTTTTTAACTTTTTTCAGGCCAGTAGTTTGGTCTATAATTTTAGAAAATTTATCCTTATCCATAGCTATTTATTCATCTTTTATAGTGGTTTTGTCTTCTATCATGATGATTTTGTTCTTTGTTTCCCTATTTCTCTATTTTATGGCTTTTAACAATTTTGTCATTCTCTATTTTCTACGTAACAGTGGTTTCATTACAAAAGTTTGTTTTTTAACTTTATCTTCATTTTGTGCTTCTAATTTGGGTAGCTTGAAGGATCTTTAGATTTCTTACCTCTCCACAAACAACTTGATAATTTTTTTATGTAGGACGCTTGCTAAAGAAATGAAAAATTAAACCAAAAGAAAACATTTGATTTTATTTACTTATTAATCTTATTTTTATTTTGCTAACTATGTTTGTTTCAAGTTTTTGACTTCTTGTAAGTAGTAAATAAATAACTTTTCCTTTTTGTAGTAATTAGATCACATTTAATTTTCACTTTAAATCTCTCTTCTTGTTTTTATCATAAAATTATGTATGTTCTTTCCTCGATGTCACATTGATGATAATACTCAGAAATCAAAAATAATTTTGTGACTTTGTTACCTTAGTTATGCTTTTATGTATGATTTTTCATTGGCATTGCATTAGTGATGATACCTAGAAATCCAATACAATTAACAACCTCTTTTTTTACTTTATAGGAGCTATATCGACTATCTATTTCACCACCATGTGGTAGGGCAAACCCCATGTACCATCAAGGTACTTAAATCAAGGACCAAGTATTTTCAATTCATAAGCAGTTGTGTGTTTTAAGCACACCATGATGTGAGGTTATTTAGTCTCCAATACCTATGTTTTAAATAGTTACCTTGAAGTTAAATTTTTCTAACATCAACCTACTGATATCCTATAGCTAGGTTACGTACATTGGGACTAGACCCATTTATGTGCATCCATTAAATCAGCTTCTTCCATGGTTTTGGTCTTCACACACTCAAAGGTATATAGAGGACTCCATTTTGTATAATCTTGTATAAACCTTATTCATAGAATAGCCATTTCAGCCATTTTAAATATAGTGCATTGGCAAACATTTAGTTCAAAAAAGTTACTCTCAAATTACACTCAAAACTAGATTAAGTGGGCTATGGGTATGGTTATACCTTCATAGTTAGTTCTCTAAAATATTGGGCTGATGTTTTAAAATAGATGATGCATTATAAATGAGAGCCTACAAGACATTCAAGTCATTTTTCTTAGTTTATCCCTTTTTTATATTGCATGTTTCTTTTAATTTAAAATAGAGCTTGCTTGTTATCTTTTTTTCTTTTTATTTCCTTTTGAATACCACGTACATGAAGTTTATTTTCTTGAAAACTAAGTTTATAATATTTTAAATTGAAGTCCTAAATCAAAACAAATCAGAAATCAAAAATATTCAAAGCTAAGAAATTTAAAACTTAATTTTAAGTAGCTATACTTTCAACTCTTTTAGTCTTTCACCTTATTTTGAGTCAAAGCTTCAAAATAAATGCCTCCCATCATAAGATAAATGGAATAATTGAATAATCCTAAATTTAGGTAAGAACCTTTTGGCAATGACCCTTTTAGGTTTGGCAATCAAGAACATCATGTTGAGATAAATGAAAATGTTAATGATGAGGGACCCTATCTTGAAACATCCCAACAAAGCCATGTATTTACTATGGAATACCATGTCAAAATTTTGACCAAAGAAATAGATAATATGAAAGCCACATATCTAACCCACCTAATTAGTAAGAAACCCCAAACCATTCCACATCAACATCAACCTACCACTTGTAACCTTGTTATCCAAAATAAACCAAGTTTCCCATCCACTAGCTATAGGCTTGATTATAACATACCTCATCACACTAGAAAAGGGAACCCAATTCTATCAACCCTACCATCTAGTATCACTCCACCCCCAAAACCACAACAAATCCAAATCACCTGACCTATTAACAACTTTACCATGCCTAGTGGTCAACTTGGACAAGAATATTGAAAACATAAATTCACTCATTTGAAAGAACCATATAATGTATTTTTTTGACATTTGGGCACTTCAAACATGATCATATTCCACCACACCAAACCCTTTACTGAGGGTGTTCAAAAACCTAAGTAGTATAGAGATAATGAATATTATGACTGCCACAAAATTGAAGGGTATTCCACCAACTATTTCATATGACTCAATAATTATATCTAATATTTGATTAATCATGGGAACATTAAGGTAAAGCCAAGTGCATCCACATATAAAAATCATAGATTGTGGGTATGCCAAAATGTCTTTCATGAGCATCATCAAGTTACTCCACTTATAAGTCAAGGTCATAATCTTTCACCCATTTTTGATGAACCTATCTTCAATACACCTATTCTCAACCCATCCATAGTTAATCAACCCATATTTTATCATTATGGCCTACCTTCCATTTTAAATTTACTTTTTTTTAGCATCTAACAATCTTTGATAACCACCTCGTTTAAAATCCCCTTAATGAAAAACTTATCTTCGAACAAGAGCCTATATTTGACCAAGAGATTATTTTTTACCAAGATCCCATCTTGAACCAATATTCCTCCAACCCACACAACCTATCACACATTAGCCAATAACCCAACCTCTTATCATATGCTAAATACCCCATCATCCCACAACATACACTGCAAGTGATAGAGGTACTTATATACAACAAAATATAGGAGCAATGAATTATAAAACCCATCCATTTTAGAGTAAATAATAGACCCCATGACATCAGTTACAAACCATTTTCAAATCCATGTAAATGTGTTAGTGATACTTTTTCAGTTTCTATGTAAACTTCATCCATAATTGAAACAAGATCTGTTAAAATTCCCTATGAAGACCATCCACCACTTTTTCCAACAACACCACCAATCCTTCCTCCCTTATTGCAAGTCAATCTCCAACACCAATTGATTGGAAAAAATATTATTACTTATCATTATCTTCCTTTCATGAAATCAAATAATTGTAGAATTCCTTACTAGCATGTAGCTAGAAGAGCATAAAGAAACATTAACATATTCTGAGGAACACCACATGTTCTTCAATCAAAATGAAACCTATAATCCAAACCTTAAATTTTTTTCCCATATCAAAAACCTATTTGAGGCACTATTGGATAATAAAAATGAAAATTTCCATCTAAATCCACATCAAAATCTAAAAAATCAAAATTATAAGTCCCTTAATGAAAACCTTTGGAAGGCACTCTTGAACAATCCACATCAAAATCATAATCAAAAAAATCAAGAAGATTCCCTTGGTGAAAACCTTTTTAAGGCACCAATTAATAAAGAAATCAATATCCCTCTTGTGTTAACACAACCATAAGATAACTCTCTTTTATTTGTTAAACATATCATTGAACTAAAAAACATCCCAATCATCTAACTTGTGACTACCGTAAACATCCTTTCCAGTGTCATGTGTAAAATAATTAGTTGTCTACAAGTACCCTACACTTGGGTGAAAATTCATTCTATTTAGATCTTATGTATTTTTAACCATCCTTCCATACTTACCCATCATTAACCATATGTACCCATCCTAAACTATCCTAAACCATCTTTAACTATCCTTGCCTATCTAACCCATCCTTATCCATTTAATCCCAAACTTGTCAAAACCCATCCTTATTAATCCACTCTTTGCCATTATAGCACCATCCTTATTCTTAGTTTGGCCTTGATAAGGAAGTGGAAATGTCTTGAGACATGTTCTTAGAAACATCTCAGTGTATCATTACAATGTTATTGTGATAACTAGACACTCAATTCTTAGGTAACATGTTCCTTAGATTTAATGTCTTAATTATTATCTATTCCTATTCATCCCTACTCCATCCATAATATATCCATTCCTTCTAGTACCGCTTCATTCCCTAGTGCTAGAATAGATTTTCCTTTTGCTTTTATTCCTTGTAAAGAAAATTCAAAATCCAAAAAACATTAGAAAATCCCCAAAAATACAAAAAAATGAAAAAAATCAAAAAATATGGTCCTTAGTTATGTACCATAGCAAGGCTTACTCATTATATGGTTAACATTGTCAAATATCTCAAATGCCAATGTTTATATAGTCACTTGTTTTACTTATTTATACATATTGTGTTTTTACTTACTTGTGCAATGTTTGTTTACTTGTTTATTTTACTTACATAGTTTTTATTGTTGCAAATGTTTTTTATATTATCTTCATTGTTATTTTTTGAGTCTAGATCACTATGTGCATTACCAACTATGTTATTATGATTTTCCATATCATTATGCACTAAGTCTTGCACTTGTAATTCTATCAATATTTACCCATATAACACAATAGACATCATGGTTTTTTCATACTAGTGGTGCATATTGTCATGTGCAATATCAAATAAAGGTTGTTCAATTCATATCGAAACTAATGTTGGAAATATTGTTAGAACTCAAAAGAAATAAAAATGAGGAGTTATCAAAACCATAAACCTAGCATAAAACACATTTTTTCATTAGTTTTGTACCATAATAAATGATAAAATGATTAACATGTGTCAAATATCAAATGCATAAGATATAATAACATCCATCTACCCATCTATACACAAATCATAAAACATCCATAAACACAAATACATAACACAATCATAAACATCCATTAATCATGTGTGTGTGTGTGTGTCCATCCATACATTAACACATCTCATATATATTTTAGCATTTTTGTATTTATCATCTATCTTAGTTCTTACACTATCCCATAGAGTGCTCAGATGTTGTATTCCATGTTATCTCTCCTATACAAATCAAAATAACACATTGTTAGTATTTTTGTGTAATAAATCCATTTATTCAATCCATTATTCAACTTCACATCATTTTCATATGACACTTATTTTTATACTTTTTAATTTGTATTACAATCCAATTATCCATCGCTAACTCACTAACCAACTCAATGTGCTTCATCAATAATCTAGTTTGAATGTCAAACCATATGTCTCGTAAACACCTCTATCTACCATCAATAAATTGAATCAATGTTATCCAAAAATGTGATCAATCATCATTAATCCATGTACCCAATTAACTTATTTATATATTCTTACACATCAATCAATTATACCAATCATCCATAATCATTTATTAATCTTTTAATTTAATATCCCACACCTTTCAATTGGTACCAACAAAATCAAAAAATTCATTCTTTCTCCAATCAATAAATCATTCAATCAATATAATCCAAGCTCTTATATTTTCAACATAAATAAAAAATCAGAATTGTTTGGGGTATAGAGTAATATAGGCATGCATAAATTGACATTGGAAGGTTGGCATAGAAAAATAAGCTTCTTATTTGAAAACCATGGTATTCAAAAGGTTGGGTGTGTGGAAGACATCTCAACCCATGTCTATTCAGGAAAGAAAAATGAGCATTATGATGGCAGCCAAAGGTATGCAAATAGTTTATATTTATGGATTCCACTTATGTCATCATTGTATTTATATCATCTTCGTTAACATACACATGTTTTGGTATTTGGAGATTACTATATTTTATTCAAGTTACAAGGTATGTTATATGGGAACACAATATTCTCCTTTAAAATTAGTTTTGGTTTAGTTGATAAGCATAATCATGAACAAAGAAATGTGAGTTATAGGGATGAAGATGTTGTGTTGGAAATGAGAGAAAATTATACTGATCACAAGCTAAGGTATGAAGGTCTACTAGATTTGTTATTATCACTAGATTATGGTCATCATGGGTAACATGCTAAGATGTATGTTAGAGGCCGTAATTTCAAATGGTTTATTAGTTTTTCATCCTATATATCCAAATAAAATTTATAAGGGATCATATATGGAGTGTAGTGAATTATAAAAAAAATTGTCAAGGGAAAATACAAACAATGTATGAGTCACTCATTGGAAAAAAATTATAAGCTTGTTTTCATGCAAGTAATTGTAGTCATTAAGGTGAGAAATTTTCAGTTTGAAGATACTTTTAAGGGATTTTCAATCACATGGTGTGAAGATAAGTTCAAGGGGAATGTATTTCTTCAAAATATATTCTATATTACAAGTAGAAAGGCTACTACCATGATCATTTTTAGGCAGCCCAACAACTTGTATATAGTCCTACAAGTAAATTTAGTCATACATAGGGATAATCTTTCAATTTTTTATTTTTTTGGAGTATATTTAGCCATTATATGGTTGGTTCCAGTCACCATTATCATAATTTTGCATGAGATGATGCATTTATATGGCCATGATATGATGATACTCTCTATTTCACATGTTGCAATACTAGTGTTTTCTTTGGACAACTATAATTTGGGAAGTTTAATGATGTTTCCTTAGTTTAAAATTTTGATTGAAGGAAATGCAATAGGGGTAACAAGGCAATTTTATTTTCCTAAGTTGGAGCAACCAACTCTCATGGATAAAATTGGTCACATACATGGCTTGTTGAATAGAGCAAAGATGGAAGAAAGTTGCCCTAATAAATAAATAAATGAATGGATCATAGAGAAGCCTTTAAGGTATGTAAAAAACTATCAAATTTGTTTTTTCATGAGCTAGTTTCTAAGGCATGATGGCAAATCCAAAATTTGCATAAAATACTAATTTAAGGGTTGTAAACAAAAATCAAGTTTGGGTACAAAATTTTAGAGTCTTTTGGGTTATAAGAATGGTGAGTTAGGAGGGACAAATCATTTAACTTTGTTAGGTTGTGGAGCTAAAAGATTCACTATATGCAAACATGGAGGAGGTTGTTAAGGTATAGATCAACCGACGTCGGTCAGGCCAACCAACATTGGACATATTCAGAGCACAGGGCTGCTGACATCGGTCATGTATCGGCCGATGTCAATCATCCCCAGACAGATAGGGACCGACGTCGGTCACCTATGCGGTTTCGAAACTGTCAATTTCATGAACAGTTTGTTAACGAACTAGTTGTTTGCATGTTAAGGACTAATTTTAGTCTTGAGCTATGGTTTCTAATTATTGTAATTGAAAAGTCTAATTATTATTTGTATGAGATATATATAATAGACTCATGGGCTGTATTGTAAAGTGTGCTAGATAAAGAGAGCAAGAATAGCTCCTTCAGAGGCAAGAGAGCAAGGTTAGCTCCTCATAGTGCCACAGTGCTTGGTGTGTATGATCAAAAAGATCTACAAGTTATTGCAAGATCTGGTAGAAGATCCATAGGGGTGCTGGTGTAGAGAATCAAAAGGGTTCTTCATGTGTGTATGATCTAGGTCGACAGGTGTGCAAGGCCAGGTTGATATGCGATATAGCAAGATCAGGTGAGATTACATGTGTAAGTAAGATCAGTTTGATTTGTAGGTTGTTGCATGTTCATGAGAGATCTACTTGGAGTGCATTATGTACTCAAATTTGAAGTATGTGTGTATACTCTATGGTATTGATAGTAGTGATACTGACTGGTGGAGGTGAACAACAACTCTGTGTTTGAGTTGTTTGTTGTGACTGTGATTGAGAGAGAGAACTCTTGAAGAGATTTACTATTTACGCCCTAGAGGTGTGGGAGCCCTAGAGGAGTGTAAAGAAGATTGTGGCATCTAATTTAGTATATTTCCTTCTAGAAGAGTATTAATACAATTGGGTATTGTCTCTCATATTCTGTGTTGTTTCTGAATTTCTTGTTACTTGTTACTTCTGGTTAAATTTTGCATTTAGTTTCTTATACAAAGGTAATAAATTATGCTCTTTATGAGCTAGGGATCCTAAAAATTGATATCAGAGCTAGGGTGTTGGTTCATAGCTTGATACCACTGACAATTGGTATCAGAGCCAGGTTGTTGGTTCATAGCTTGATACCATTGACAATTGGTATCAGAGCTAGGATCAACTAACAGGTGGTCAGAGCTTGTTAAGTGTTTGTTGATTACAGGTCACTCTCAGGGGTTTCTAATTGATTGGGAGTATAGCAATGGCAAAATAAAGTATGGAGGAATTTAAAAGCAAGAATGATCAATTACGGTGTTATGGAAAGAAAGAGCAGGTAAAGAAAGATTGTTGGTTGGTAGCAGATCAGCATGAAGGAAATAAAGGAGCATGTGTTGCAAGTATTGTTGCACTAGTTATTTTGGTATGTTCCTTAGATAAAGTAGAATCTTGGTTTATAGATTCTGTTGCCTCTTTCCATGTAGTCCCAAATAGAGTATTTTTCCATGTTAAGGTCCATGGAGACTTTGGAAAGATTTATTTAGGGGCTGGTGTGCCTTGTCAAAGTTTTGGCAAAGGGGAAGTGTGGCTGAAATTGCAGACGGCCAACACATGGGTGTTGAAGGATGTCATGCAGGTCCCAATTCTAAAGATAAGGCTAATTTCTTCAAGAAAGTTGGGTGATGAGAGATGCATAGGAACTCTCACAGTGGATGCAATTGAATTAGCATGTGGTAAGAAAGTAGGTACTCTTTATCTACTTGCTTGTATTATTGATTCTTCTTTTATTTTGAAGACGTGGCTTTATAGGCTTGGTCACATGAGCAAGAAGGAGATGCATGTTCTTAAGAGGAAGTCAGATGTGTTTGACAAACTTAAGAATTAGAAAGCCTTGGTGTTTATGGAGGAGATGATGGACAGAGATCAATGGATGGGACTGAATAACTCTGAGCAGGGCAATTTGGACAAGATTTTGATTCAAAGTGAGCTCGCAGGTGAAAATTCATCACTCACAGGAAAACATAGGTACCGACGTCAGTCAGGGGTAACTGACATCAAACAGGCAACCACCGATGTCGATCATGTGTAGACTGAAGAATTCAGTGGTGTCAGGTAGGTGGCAACCGACATCGGTCAGAGAACCGTCATTAGTGACCAGGTGGACACCAATGTTAGTCAGGGAATTGGCATTGGCAGTCAGGTTAGTTGCATGGAACTAATGTCAGTTGGATGCAAACTAGGTGGTGATCGACATCGGTCACTAGAATAGATTTTGGGCAAATAGCAAGCTGTCAAGGAGTCTCAAACGCCCATGTGGAGGACTAAAAGTGTAAGTAAGCCTCAAATTTGTTATTCCCCTTCTTTATACTTGTTTCTCTCTGTACAGCAGGTAGGATCTAGGAAATAGTGGGAGCATGGCATGAATTCTTTGGAAGAGAACCAAATAGGAGATTTGGTAGAGTTGTCAGTCGGGATGAAAGCACTGAGAGACAAATGGATTCATTGGTTAAAGAAGAGAGGGAATGGACATGTGAGACAAAAGGCCAGGTCATATGGTCTTGAGGAAGCTGCAAGATAGTGGTACAGGTTTGATAGGTGGATGACAAAGCATGGCTTTACTCAATATCATTATAACCATTGTGTTTACTTTACCAGGTTAGATAATGGTTGCGACATTACTTTGTTATTGTATGTAGTGTGTATGCTTAATGTAGGGTCACATGCATGGAGTTGCTAAACTAAAGGTAAAGTTAGTTCAGTGGTATGTCATGAGAAATTTGGGAGCAGTGAAATTCTTTGGCATGAGTATTCCTAGAGACAGGGAAGATCACAGGTTGATGTTGTCTCAAGATGATTGTGTGGATAAGGTAGTGGTGAGGTTCAAGATGCGGGATGTAGAACTAGTTTGCACACCTATGGATGGACAGTTCACAGAACAGGGTCCCAATTCACATGATGAGGTTAAGTGCATGTGTACTAGACCTGTTGTTGCCCCAGTAGAGGGTGTTGTTAGCAAGTTTGTGGCCAATCTAGGAAAGAAGCACTAGAAAGCAGTTCAGTGGGTTCTCAGGTATTTGAGAGGGACCAGCAGCAGGTTAACATGCTATGCAGGGTCAGGGACATCTCTACATGGGTATGTAGATCCAGATGTGGTAGGTTACTTGGATGACAGGAGGAGCATCACAAGTTTTGTGGTGGTTGGTCTTCAGAATTGATCTTGAAGAGGGATACAAGCTAGGAAAAAAATTAGATGATGTACAGGTATAAGTACAGTTGCAACTATTTATCTCTAAGTGGGAGATTGTTAGGTTATGGAGCTAAAAGCTTCACTATATGCAAACATGGAGGAGGTTGCTGAGGTGTAGATCAACTGACATCGATCAGGCCAACCGACATCAGTCATATTTAGAGCACAGGGCTACTGACATTGGTCATGTATTGGCCAACATCGGTCATCCATAGATAGACAGGGACCGACATCAGTCACCTATGTGGTTCCAAAACTGTCAATTTCACAAATAGTTTGTTAATGAACCAGTTGTTTGCATGTTAAGGACTAATTTTAGTCTTGAGCTGCGGTTTCTAATTATTGTAATTGGAAAGTCTAATTATTGTTTGTATGAGATCTATATAATAGACTCATGGGATGTATTGTAAAGTGTGCTAGATAGAGAGAGCAAGGTTAGCTCCTCATAGTGCCACAGTGCCAAGTGTGTATGATCAGGTAGATCTGTAGGTTGTTGCAAGATCTGGTAGAAGATCCACAGGGGTGCTGGTGTGGAGAATCAAAAAGGTTCTTCATGTGTGTATGATCTAGGTCGGCAGGTGTGCAAGGCTAAGTTGATCTATGGTATAGCAAGATCAATTGAGATCTACATGTGTAAGTAAGATTAGTTTAATTTGTAGGTTGTTGCAAGTTCATGAGAGATCTACTTGGAGTGCGTTGTGTACTCAGATTTGGAGTATGTGTGTATACTTTATGGTATTGGTAGTAGTGATATTGACTAGTGGAGGTAAACAACAACTCTATGTTTGAGTTGTTTGTTGTGACCATGATTGAGAGAGAGAACTGATGCACTAGATCAGACTACAAGCAGGGCTAATCTGAATGTAGACAAAATATTTATTTCCTTAGCAGAATTGAATAGCCTATCTAAATGTTCATCTAGTTTTAAAAGCTTTGCCTTTTCTGGATATTCCTTCTTTGCTTCTTCCAGAATGGATTCCACTAACCACCAATCGGCCTCTTGACATTGTAGTAGTACAGTCAGTTCCTTCAATCTTAGGAGACCCTGCACGATCAAATCTTTGAGTAAGCACTTATATAAATGGTGATCATTACAAATACCCAAAAGTTCCTTTGCTACAAACTCTCTTATTGCTACAACCAAGTCATCTTGGGCTTGAATCACTTTGAGACGTGATGCATTTAACTGCATTGAATACTCAATTTTATTTCGAACCTCAACCCACTTCTCCTTTCGTTCATATTCCTGCTTGAATTATCCTTTTCAAATTTTACTAGCTGCAACTTCTCAACATTGAATTTCTCTTCAGTAGAGATGGCGATCTCATTCGCTTTCTCCTCAGCCTCTTGGTGAATGAATCTTACCATCTGCTAGATCTGCTTTGACACATCTCAAATTCCAGACAGAGCTTATGGACTTCTTCAATGTCATCAATATTTGCCTCAGATTACAAATAATCCATATGAACAAAAATAATGCACAAAAACTGATTGTGTCAGTCAATACCAAGAAAATGTATGAGATGATTGTCACATAGCTTAGACAGTGAGACACATAATACGCTCCATGTAGTCCTTGTTATCATTACGTCTAGGGTTTGATCCACTTGAAGCTACCTTTGCATTTAGTAGCATTAACATTGTTGCTTTGTCATGTTCTATTATTTTCTTCTCTTTACTCAACCCACAAGCTACACCGCCAGCATTCTCAGCTGTTCCAACTCAATTGGAACCACATTCCATTCAATCAAGGATTTCTATAGACTCAGAAAACCCTTCTACGCTTTCCACAGACTACAAATATGCATTTATCTCCTTGTCTTGACATATGTATGCACTTTTTAATATATGGATTTAATCAACGGAGCCTACTTTATACACCTTCACCAATCACTTTAGACAAGGCTCGACTATTTCAAACTAGATGGCTTTCGCAATATTAAACAAAACAAGAAGATATCGATACATACCATGATTTTATACAAAGATTCCAATAGTTCACAAATAATTTCAGAATCATCAAATATGACACCTTGTTTTAACCCCTGAACAAAATTGGAAATATGTTTCTACTCAGAACAATAATTTTACGAAGTTATTTGCCTTCATAAACTGCCACAGTAATTAAACATGCTTTTATTAATCTCCAAATATAATTCTATTTACAATTTTAGGTCTCACGACCTTCTTCACTTCTCCTAATCTCCTCTTCCATACAGACCTATAGGTCTGCTGCTCTCACCACACCTTCATTCTGTAGAATGGTCTACACACGGACTGTATATAAATTTGAATGAAAACTTGCATAATGGCTTACCTCCTTCGCTCCTTCTCCTTCCTATTCTTACAGTAACTTTTCTTGAATGAGATGTCCTTCCTCTCTATCTTTCTTCTTTGCTACATTCCTCTCATCCTCCTTCTTTTCCTCTTCTCTTCCTTCCTCTCCAATGAATTTTCTTTTTTTTCTCTTTTTTTTTAAGAGCTTCCTTTCTAACTTCTACGCCCAACTTGGGCTCAAAAACAAAAATAGTTTTTTTAATTTGTAACAACATACCCAGGTTGAAATATTTTCAACCACTCTTCCCTTATTTCCTCAACAGCCCCAACAATTATTTTTTTTATCTTTTCACTTTTTACTTTTGACAATTACAATTACTCCTTAGATAACATTTTGGAGGCAAAATACAATAATTTGAAATTCAAATTTAAACATGACTTGTAACCATGTCTTGCTAAGAAAATGAATGTAGATGCTCCTGCATCAAGAACTCGTGAAGAGATTTACTATTTACGCCCTAGAGGTGTGGGAGCCCTAGAGGAGTGTAAAGAAGATTGTGGCATCTTCTTTGATGTATTTCCTTCTGGAAGAGTATTAATACAATTGGGTATTATCTCTCATATTCTGTGTTGTTTCTAAATTTCTTGTTATTTGTTACTTCTAGTTAAATTCCACATTTAGTTGCTTATACAAATGTAATCAATTGTGTTCTTTATGAGCTGGGGATCTTGACAAACTTTTGAGGTTAAAAAAAAATTAGTACCTTACAGCCCCTATCCCATTCTAAAAATGTCATTTCAAGGTCTGAATTTTGGTACTCAAAAAATTATGAGTGGTTAGGGCAGGTCCATCCACCTTATGAGGGCAAAAATTTTGATTTTTTGAGCATGCTACAGCCCATGGTGAGTTTTAAAAGGTTATACTCAAGGTATGAATTTTATTTTTTTGAGTTAAATAAGATAGTTTAGCCACCTATAAAAGGTAAAAAGGTTGAAAAGTGGGGTAAAATACTATCCCTAACAAGGAGGGGAAACCTACAGTGGCATGTAAGAGTGATCAAGATTTTTTTGAAAAGAAACCATGCTAGTTTGCACACCAAGAATGGAGGACAAAGGAACTTTTCCAAGTGGGTTAGCAAGGTATCATTTTCCAAATGCTTTTATTTTAGCAAACATAGTTCCTTTTATGTGAAGTTTGTGCTTGTAGGAACATCCTTCAAGTTCATGGATAATAATGAGTTCAATTTGGGTTACAAGAAGGCAATTTCCTTGATGAAGGGACCTTGGACTTTGATGATAACTTGGGATCTTCCAGTCCTTAGGGGACATGTTTGGAGAAGCTTGAAGCATGTCTGGGAGAGTTGGGAGCATGGTCAAGAAGAATATATGATATGGCATGAGAAAATAAAGTGGAAATGTGGTTTTAACATCTCTTCTTGTCATATTTACTATGACAAATTTAGATCATCTATGGTAAGACATGACTCCAATATTATTTCCTTTAGAATTGCATACATGTTTGGTGCACCAAAGGGCAAGAGGAAAGTGAGGAAGGGAATTTTCAAGAAAAATTTCAAGGCTGGAAGTTACAATTGCAGCCCTCTAACCATCATACATAGATTCTTTTGCAAAGCACTCCATTCCAAAATCAGAAGATCTAGGGGCATGAGGGCTAAGGAGTGGAGAATCATCTTGTGGGAAGGATTACCAACCCAGAGAAGACACCACAAAACACCATAGGGAGCTTTCTTTTTTACTAATGTGTTTGCTTCTTGTGTAGGTGATGTCATAAGGGTAAGCAAGGCCTAAATAATTGAAGATCACATGGTTGTAATACATTTTTCCACACACTTTAGTAATGCTTATTCTAAAATTTTCAATACTTTCATCATTTTATGGGTAGTTTTGAGGTATATGGTCTCTATGGCAAAAGGAAAAAAGATATGTTACTATTGTTTTTGAAAATTTTATTTGCATAAAAAGCAAATAATCTTCATAAACAGCAGTAGAAGACTTCTTCAAGAGGGTTCTTTCCCATGGGATGGACCAAGGTTCAAATTATGCACAAAATATATGGTGGGGATAGCCCTATGGGTGCTTCATTTATTGAGGACAAGTAATTTTGGGAAGGGAGGACTATTATGTCCCCTTTTTCATAATAAAGGAAAATGGGTTGAAGACCTTTAGCATAATTTTCCCCGTAGGCTAAGGGATGATAATTGATAAATTTATTTTAATAATTAATTAGAGTTTCCTGAATAGTGATTTTAATCATTTGTTATCTTAAGGTAATTTTAATTGATTATTATAATAATGGAACTATCATGATTAATTATTTAAATTACCTAAAAAGTGGTTTTTACCACTCCAAAAACTAATGTAATTTAATTAAATTATTAGATGGTGTTTTAAATTGATTAATTACTCAAAAATTGATTTTTATCACTCTTGAAAATAGATTATTTTATTTAATTAATTATTATATTATTTGTCCCAAAATTAATTTTAATTACTATTATTTATTAAGGTAACTTAAATTAATAATTGGAGAATCAATTATTACTTTATCGGCCTTTGAGTTATTCCAAATTGAAATTCCTCCCTTTGGGTGGGATCCAAAAGTGGAAAAGAGGAATTAAAGGTTAGTAATGATTTTTTATTCATGCATTGGACTCCCTCACATGGTTTGCCCCCTTAGGATGGTATTTATTGTAAGCAAAGGATCCATTTTTGGGGTTATGCAATTTCATGATATTGAATTGATGATCAAGTATGTCAAGTTTATTCAAAGTGACTTGAGGACAAAAACCTTCAAGTGCACCAAGGGTTTGGGGACAAAAACCTACATTCCTTCATTAATGGAAGCTCTATTCAAGGGTTGTAATTTTGCTTTAGATTTTCTTAGTTGTATATAATTGGTCTTACAAAGGTGTTTTGAAACACCACCTTGATTTGAAAGATTGGCAAGCACCTTAGAGAGCTTGGTGATTGTGTTTTACAGGTTAAAGAGGTGAGTGACTTGTCTTGGAAAGTGGTTTAAGGAATTAGGGTTTTATGGCTTGATTATGGAGGCCATTAACAAAATTTGTGAGCTTATGAAGGGCGGTGACTTGGCCAATAGGGTAGAAGACCCCATTAAGGGTTACACTACAAAGGGAAACCCTCTTCTAGGGTTTGGGAATTTATTACCAAATTATTTTAGATAGGGTGAATTGGTTTAGAGATAAAATTTTAGGGCTTGGAGGGATATTTTGTGCCCAAATAATATTCTAGAATTTTCTATTATTTTCTACATTTATCAATAATTTTAAAGATATTTTCCATCACTTTCAATTTGGAAAAAGCACCAAAAATCAATATTATATTCATAGTAAATTTACTATATGTTGGTGCCATTATGACTAATTTATTAAGTGATTTGATGCCCTAAAAATCATTACATCACTCAGAAATTTTATTCTAGGGTTCATAATTTATTTCCAATAATTTGTAAGTTTTAGGCACCTAGGGTTTGGCTAGAAAAAATAGAAAAAGAATTGATTTGTTTAAGGTTTGTATAAATTTTATATTTGAGTAATTTATCCCATTGGGGACATTAAAAAGATACTTTTGGATCTTTATTTATACACTCTCTATTTCCTCCACATGATTTATATCATGTAAGCTAGCTTGCAATACATTTGTCTTCTTTGTCATAGGTGCTCACAGTCCATTGAATGTCTTATTCCTCATATGAATTCACTATTTTGATTTGTTTGTGACTTGATCTAGGAGTTAGATATTTATATCCTTATATGAAGAGTGAGATGAAGTATCTAAATAAGTTTCCTTGATATCTCTATATTCATCTTTTGTCCTTTAATTTCAACTACCTACACAAGTGTTTTAAGCTCTATCTCACTAATTGCTTATGTATATTTGAATACACTTTTAATCCCTCCAAAGGGTTCATGAAAACCTTGGAAAAAATGTTTAGAGTCCTCCCTCTAGTTAAATAGACTATTTATTATCATGAGAAACTAATATTTGATTGGTTTCTTGAGATTTCAACTCCGTATGTACATAAAAATCTTTTTTTAGGCTCTAAAGTCCCTCATACTCAATTGTCTACCCTTTATGTCTGATATCTACCACTTGAAGATATTTCTAGGAGGAGTGAGAGGTTAATGGAGGTTGATTAAATACCATTTGATGTAAGAAACATTCAAACCAACTAAAACCCTACTTGTAACTATTCCATATAAGTTTGCAACCTGTAATTTATGTAGATTCTTGACTTTCCCTACTTACACATGCAAAACTAATCTTGGGAAATGGTTTCTTGACTTTCCTCACATAATCCTTCATTTTCATCAAATATTTCCAAAATGCTTTGAAATTTCTTGAAATAGAGCTATTGGGATTTTAGAAGGGTTTTAGACTGCTTATTTTATTAGTGATGGTTCATAGAGTTCTACCCTTCAATCTAAAACTAATGCCATGATTTGGGATAGCATAGTGGTGATATCCTTCCCCTAATGTAATTTGGATTAGTTCTCTCTCTCCTCCATGAAGCAAGCTTATGAATTTGGCCTTTCTTGGTCTTACAATGACCTGATGGAGTTTCTTGCATGAGACTTGCATTTTTCTAACCTATAACACCTTATTAGGAATGGATATGACCTCTAGGGGGTTGTATGATGTTTTAAAGAATCTTTGTCACTTGGTGACATGATCTTCTTGGCTAAAGATGCTCTATTTATGCATGGAATTCTGCAAAAACTCATCTAAATGCCTTCTTCATGAGATGGAGTTTGATTATTTGATTGAGTACCATGTTGGATTATTGTGGGATATATTCATGTAGTCCTTCCTATCAATCATAATTCAAATGTAATGTATAAACTCTTTCTCTCCTTCCCTACTCACCAACACTTCATATCATGCCATGATTATGGTTGAATCAAGGAGTAAAACATGTTTCAACTTTGGTCTACATTATAAATGAATGTTTTCCACCTTTTGAATCTTATACAGACCCTATGGAGTATGAAATCACCCTCCATGAGTGTCACATGTCCTCAAGTGACCTCCTTTTGTAAGGTGTAACTCCTCATTCTTGATGTTCTTTAGTGAAGTCACTTTAACATTACAATAAATGAAATTTTAACTATCTTAAGATTTATGAATTTACCTTAACCTTTGATAAACACTTTAGAGAAGACCATATTGAGTGACATGATTACAATATTAGGTGTTTTGACTCATTTTTTGACTAGACTACCCTAAGAACCTCTGAAAACTACTAGGAACAATATATTGCTCAACAATGAAAGACCAACCATGACCAATACAAACCTTATCAAAAGGTTATCAACAAGGTTAGGATTATGGAGACCAAATTTTGGAATGATACTCACCTATGGTAGCTAATTTTGGCTAACATATTTGGTGACCTCTTGGAATTACATGCTTGTTATGCATCTAGACCAATAGCCTCATGCATCCATTGGGTTATGTAATCACCTATCATTAAACTATAGACATGATTTAGACCTTAAACATGATTAAAAATGCCTTGACATAATATAGAAAACTGAAAGCTCCTTCAACCACATAACTAAGTAAAGAAGACACACATAAAAAACAACCAAAACAAACAAAACACTCATTGTGCTAAGAAGCACCTAAGGAAGAAAAAAACAAGAAACTACTATATACAGCTAACCTCCAATGTCTAATCCTCCTAGATCAAAATGAAAATTTATGAGATCACCTCCATGAGATGAATTGGAGTGATGGGTAAGATACTTTTAGAAAATTGTGCCTTATCCATAAACCATTTTCTTGACTACCAATGTCTTTAGCCTATCTTCAAGTGAACTAACAATAAAAAAACATGTCTCCTAGAAAGATAAATTCATCTTCAATTTCATATATTTCCTCATGCTTCTCTTTGTCAATGAAAAAGACTTTTAATGTGACTAAACTTTGATTAATGGGGATAGCAACAACCTTAGCTTATATTGGCTCCTTAAACTCTGCCTCTTGCTCATTAAGATATATTACATCTTTTAAATCTTCATCTTGTTTCCTTTAAATAGTATCATCTCCTTAAAAGTTTATTATAACATGAGCTTGAACCTCTTGGTGATGACTTGTAGGATATGCTGACTTACTAAGAGCTTTACACTTCTTAACAACAACTTCATTATTTCCTTCTAGACGTGTTAACCTACTGAGATCTTCAAATTCCTTCAATATGTCTAAATAGGACCTCCACATGTCATCAAAACACTCTTGACCTTGTTCATGGAATTCAACAAGACTAGCAACCATGATGTTTTCTTAAAGATCCTTCTCACTCATGTTTTCACCATGTTCATTAGCCAAGACAACCATCTTAGCATGCTCTTCATGGACTATAGGTTTACTATCCAAGCTTGAACAAAAAAGTTCTATTTCCTCCCAAAAGGTAATTTCCTCTTGATCATTTTAAGGGATGTCAACTTCAATATCATATCTACCTTTCTCTTTAGGGACATAAGACCTATTTAATAATTCAAACTCTTTAATATAATCATGACATAAATTTAAGTTTTCTTCTTCAAGCTCTATTTATTACTCATGAGGATCAACAAGGATAATTACCAAGGTGTCTTCATGAATATTTCTTTCATACTTAGCTAAAAAATGATCAACTGTTGCATGATCATCCTTAACCTTTTTGTCAAAACTCAATCCATGACAACTAGATTGGTCTTCAATCTTATTCCATGTATAATGAAAGTTTATCTGCCCACCCAAGATCTAATTCATCGTGCTTCTTTTGTGTCAGACCTGATTTTTCCTCTTATAGGGTTCTACCAACTTTTTTAGCTTCATGTTGGGGTTCATTTTCATGTTTTAGTGGGGTCACATGATTTTCAAGTAACCAAACTTCTTCCACAAAACTATGGTATAGTTATTATCATACCTGATCGAGATATTCTTCTTTAAATTCTTCAAGATTGTCACTTTGATTATAGGTTGCTACCATTTTACCTTGTACTCCTCCATCAAGATCATCTTTCTCCTAATCTTGGAATACTAGTTTTCTTTCTTCTTGACAAAGGGGACTACTAATAAGGATATCTTTATCATACACACTTGAATCACTCTCTTCATATCCTTATTGAGGCTTACTTGCATCTGACTATTTTTACTTCTCAAGGGTTACCACCTCATCATCCTTTATTGAAAAGATCTCATTTTTAATTATATGTTCATATTATACACTCAATACAAGAGGTTCTCCTTCACAAAAGGATGGGGTGGGAGGGCAAGAGAAGTCATTAGCTTATTTGAAGCTTGATAGGGTTTCCTTCCAACTTAAGATTTTGGGAGAGTTAGGTTCATTAAAGGGTTCTTGGAGATATGGATACGGAAGTTGTGTTAAATATTCTCCATTCTTATCCTTCCACTCTACAATTACTCTATCAAACTTTGATGTACTTTGATATTCATATACAAATCTAGCTTGAGGGGTGGATGAAGGACTTCTGAGACTTGTAGTTTTTCTTTGTTTGACCTCTACTACTTTCTCTTTTTTATGATCTTAGATGGGCATGTGAAAAGGTTTTTCTTCAAGGGATAGCATGATATAATCAGGGGTCATAGTCTAAGTCGGTATCTATGATAAATTAGTTTGAGGCTCTTGAGGAAGAGTGGGTGAAGCTTACATAGACTTAAGTTTTTATTGATGGCATATTACAAGTTGGAGTAAGTTAGCAGTAGAAGAAGGTTAATTTGGATCAAGAGAAGGCATATAAGGTTGATTATATTGGATTTGTTACCTTTTATAGGTTACTAACCATCTTTCATGATCCACTAACCTACTCTCCATATATTTAATTAAGCCTGTTATCTCCATCACATCATATATTGGTATGTACTAATTCTCTCTCCCAATAATTGCCCACTAAGACTTGCTCAAATGCACTAAGTCACTCATCATCTAAATGAATTCACTCTAAATGGGAAGATTAGTAATAAGCATACCAAGTTCTTCTTCTCTATCAATCTCTCTCATTTTTATTTCAATGTCTAAAAGGGTTTGTTTCAAGCCTAAGAAGGATGGAGTAGGAGAAATATAGATTTGGAAAGGTTGACTAGATGGATAAGTAGCCTACTAAGGAGGATGATTTAGAGTGGGATCTGGCACATAAGATTATTGATAACCTTGGTAGGGTTGGTATGTTGTTGTTTAAGGGCCACTTGGGGTGAAGCCATGAATGCCAACAGTTTGATATAAAGAATATAAAGGCATAAAGTATGCATTTTGACCAAAAGAAGAATAAGAATACATACCAATTTCTAATTTTTAGATAATTGCATTGAATATGCTATCTATGGTTCACTTATAGTTTACATTGATGTTTGTGTTCATGCAGCCAAAGGTTCATGTATTGAACAGTAGCAATAAAAACTCTTTAAAGGATGAAATGCTTGTCCTATTGGGCATGTCGAAACTATTATCACACTAAATTTCACCCTTGAAAATATTTTTCAAGCCTCCTCACTTAGGTGATAACATGGATATAACTCTATACTGTGAATGGCCTAATAAATGAGGTAAATCTCTAAATAGGGCTAGCTCCCTTAATGTTTCACCTTGAAACTACAACTAAGACTATTATTGCTAGGGAAAGGGATGGAGAAAAAAAGTAAACAAAATAAAGATGTGATGCACCAAATTAATACCCTCCACTTGCCTATACTACACTAAGAACATGAACAAGGATTGAAACATGTTACATTAACTCAACATGAGTCTCTAAGCATCAGTGTTTCAATATAAAGGTGAAAATCAAAACACTAACCAAGAGGGGATGATCAAGAGGTCTCATAAGACACACTAATTAATTAATCTCCATATTTAACCAATGCAATACCATCTAAAACACTCCATATTACCTACTAATATGACTAACAGCGTACAAGAAGGTAAAAAGATGGGACAAATGAAAGAGAGCTATGACACTACTATTAACATTCATTAACTAACTATACATTAATTAAAGTATTGAGAAGGCTAAAAATTAGCATTTATTAACATCAATATGAAAATCACAAGTGTTTTTATGAGCAATGATTCACCACACTTAGGTTGAGGATTATTTATAATGCCAAACAAGGCAGTACATCTAAGATAAAGAATAAGAGAGAGAGAGAGAGAAGAGAGGTGTCAAGAACTAATGATGGTTACCAAGAACTCATAGAACTAGTTAAAAAAAAGAAAACTTTCCAAGAGATAGTCCTAAAATCTCTCTTCAACATGTGTGCACTTAATTTTATGATGACAACGTTCAAGGTGGCATAGGATTTTTTGTCTTGATTGATGACTCATCAAGTTTTCTTAAAACTGCCATTTGATTATTGATTAGGAAGTGACAAGTCATATTATTGCGGTCTAACTAATTATATTTATTTTCTACACTCATTTAATACCTATAACCCATCATCTCTCCACCTTTCCTCTATAATTTCATTCATAACTTTCACACTTGCTCTCTTTAAGGCCTATTTCTTATATCCCTAATTTAACACAAAGTTACTAGACTTGAATGATATACAAATATTATAGGAAATATAAAGACATATTTGGGTACCCTTTATCCTATTTTATCTTTACTCAAATTTTCATGACTCAACTCCTAATTTAGACCTATTAACTTAGCACCCTCCTTCATAATTAGGCCTCTTTAGACCTAAAACAAACACACAATCCTAAAGACCGTACTATACCATATTTTACTACTCCAAAACCACAAAAATATTGTATATCACATCAAATAAGGTCATATTAAAAAAATTCATGAAATTAAGGGTTGAAACTCAATTTATGTAAAATACAAGATTCAAACCCTAATTTGGTCTTGACACATGCCTACAGAGGTTGAGAGTGAAAAAAAAGGATAGAAAGAGTTTTAAACAACTTCAAAGATTTATGAGACCTATGTGAGGTCTGCCCCAACTCCCCTCAACTATTCAAATAGTCATTTCCCCTTAATAATCTTCTTACCTCTCCAACATGCCAAGTTTTAGAATTTTGTATGCATTTTAGGACTATAAAGTAGGTTGTGGGTTTTCTTCCCTTTTATCAATATACAAACATCTTCAACATGTTCCCAAGGTATCTTATTACTCCCACACCCTACATGGCTCTCAATCCATAACTAAAATATGAAAGTCCCATGTTATATTCATATTTCTAGAAGCAAACTCATAGTTCTCTAGCAAGCCTATAGGTCTCTTTTAGGTTTATCACCTTGTTAAACTTGAGAATAGCTCAACTTGAATGATTTATTCTCTATCAAAAAGCATATGATTAATGTGGAATAATTATTTTTGGTCTTCTTGACTTGTCACAACTTTTATTCTTCAAATTCTAACCCAAAGTAGTATTTTTTCTTTAAATTTGTGTAAGCAAGCCTATAGGTAGGTACTCAAGACATGGTTCTAGAGAAAAATATCACTATGGTATTCATCCTTGATTGTAAATTCTTCATTATGAATTCATACCAAATTTATTATGATGTGAAGATGACCCTACCCTACATTCAAAGCTTCATCATGTTACAAACTAAGTCTCCATGCTTAAAGACCTTAGGGAGGGATTTTTAGGCTCTTTTAGGTCGCATAGCTCTCTTTATGCACTTATCCATTTATGGCACTTGTGAAAACCTCTTAAGACACTTTTGGATATTTGTGTATACACTCTCTATTTATTCCACATACATCAGATCATGTAAGCTAACTTGCAATACATTTTAGTCTTCTTTGTCATGGGTGCACACAATCCATTGAATGCCTTATTCCTCATATGACTTCATTATTTTGATTTGTTTATGACTTGATCTAGGAGTTATATATTTATATCCTTCTAGGAATATTGAAATGATGTCTCTGATGTAGTTTCCTTGATATGTCTATGTTCATCTTATGCCCTTCAATCTCTACCTACACAAGTGTTTTAAGCTCTATCTCACTAACTGTCTATGTACAGTTGAATACACTTTTACTCCCTCCAAAGGGTTAATTAATACGTTGGAAAAATTGTTTGGAGTCCTCCCTCTAGTTTAATGTACTATATATTATCATGAAAAAAAATATTTGATTGGTTTCTTGATATTTTAACTCCATATGTACAAAAAAATCTTCTCTTAGGCTCTAAAGTCCCTCATACTCAATTGTATTCCCTTTATTTTTGATATCTTCCACTTGAATATATTACTAGGAAGAGTGAGAGGTTGATGTAGGTTTCTTATATAGACACCTAAAACTGACCACAAATAGCCTTCACCCAGAATTAAGACTGATTCCTACCAACCATTGCAAATTAAGCCTAGGAATCATTGAACATGCCAAATTTGCTTGTGCATCATTCATCAAAGCTTAAAATCATGTTGATACATCCCTAATTGGGGTATTCTATCGTATGCAATAATAAACTCTCATATATTTATCCCTAATCACCTTACGGCATCACAACTATTAATTTGGACTATGTACCTATTAAGTGGGGCACTTCCACATTTAATTTAAACTTGAAAGACCTAAAAGGCTAATCAAAATCAATTAACAAGCTAAAAAAGATTAAATTTCTAGTTGAATTATCCATTTAAAATTAAATAATATCTAAAAAAATAAAATTCAAAATATCCTAGCCTTTCATCATTACTTTTATGAGTTGTCAAGCTTTTTGGAAAATATCCTAAAATATCTAATTTTGAGAGCCATGTCTAGTAATTGAAAATCATAATTATTTGACAACTATTAACTCTCTTATATTTATTTTTAACTCACCTAAGTTTAATTTTAACCCTTCCAAGCCTAAACTCAACCTTAACTCACCTAGGATGAGAGTTAATTCCTATGGCTGTAAATATAAGGCCATGCCTCTTCATAAAAAAGCTTAGATATTATAGAGTTATTATGTAGTATTTTATCCATAGAACTCATGCTCTTAAGCCAAGCAACATCAAATCCAAGGTGTCAAGGTGAGAATGAGTCAATAAACCTCCATTGTCAAAGACTTCTTAATGTACAAGTTGAGAAAGTCATTCAATAAAACATTTAGAGCTCTCAAGGAAGGTAAAAGACTTGTTTCTTTTATGTTTTTGTTATGATTTCATTTAATTTTTATTACTAAGCTCTCCCTAGTGTCTAGGATAGAGGTGTTAGGAATTTAGTGTGTTCGTTTCATTGGTTTTATGAGACTAACACAAGACTAACCTCCCCTCTATGTCAAATTCCTATTTCACATGTTGACACACCTAGTGGGACTTCAAGCATCCCATATAAGTAAGGAGATTAATATGCAACTTTTAGTTTTCCTAATGGATGTTTAAAAATCTTCAAAATTTAAGTTTTAACTTTGTTTTTCATGTATTTCTATTTTTAGAAACTCATAGGTTATAGGTAATTGATGACATTTTATTTCAACATTGACAGGGATCGATGTCAATTCTCCTAAACCAACATTGACTACCAAAACCGATGTCAACCCCTATGTAAAAAAAACAAAACATGGTAGAAATGAGTTTGATGAGGGTTTAATTGACTTTTATGATCTTAATTTTGTTTTTTAGAGAGATATTTGATTTTTAAGATTGTTTTTCTAATCATCCTCTCTATCAAACCATATTATGTTTTTTTATGTTTTTGTAAGAACCAACATCGATCTTATCTACTGATATTAATCCTTATGTGGATCAACATCAATCCCTACATGGATCGATATTGATCTCTCTGAGATAAATATTGCAAACCTGAGAGCCCATTTCAAAATATTATTTTTTCCCTTGCTATTGGGATTCTAAATAGGCAAACCCTCTAATAATTTACAAGTCCTAAGGTGGAAAAAGCCAAGTTTGAACATAGTTAAATCTTGCACAATTTTTATTTGGTGCTTAAAATGAACTTAGTTCTTTTTATGTCTTAGTTATTTTTTAATTTTTTTGTCAATTTTTCAAACAACTAATGCTAAGGGGCTAAAATTTCACAACATAATATATTTTGGTGCACTAAAATAAACTTTTACATTTAGTTACAAACTCCATATAGTAGTTCATTTTATGCTTGTTTGTTGAAGGTTGTTTGTTTTGAGCAAAATGAGTGATGTGTGTATGCTCTCCCCCATTCTCCTTTAGGGAACTAGAGTGACCAAAAGCATTCATTCTTTACCTTTGTCACTTTAGTCTAAAAGAATGAAAATAAAGTCTCTAAGACCCTCAAATTTGTATGGTTTGGGTGAACCCAACATGACTATAAATTCTTTTCACTTATCTTTATTTTTATGCATTTTGGCTTGTGAGCAACAGTTCATCACCTCCTCATGGGTTTTATAGGGAAGCATTAACCCAAGAATTCATCTCTTGGCATTGTTTCAACCCCACTCCATAATGAGGTATATAAATTGAGTTGGTGAGTCATTGGGATGGTAGTTTGAGTGGTTAAACTACCTCCATTAGTGACTATTTCCCTCAAAATGTATGATCAACTTAGGCATTGCATTACACTAAGAAAGTGATGGATGTAGTGTTTATGAAAATAATAAGACCTTTTCATAACAATTTAGTTGATGTAGATGCAATTGATGTGAGCATAACTTGTGTTAGCCACACTTGGGACCATCTAAAAATGTGCAAAAATTGATAGTTTAGATAACCCCACTTATTTCAAACATATTGTTGAGCAGAGTGAGTAGCTTAAAGTTCTATGTCACAATAAAAAATCTTGACAGAATATGGGGCCTAAAAAACATGTTTTTCATGTGCTTTTACTTTTTGGATTAACAATTAAAATCCTCTCAAGAGTGAGTATATTGATAGAATTTGATAATATTATGCAACCTTGTTAGTTTCAAGATTTAAGATGTTACACTTAGGTATTTATGTCATTCTATGCTTTCTTGCATGGTTTTGAGTCAAACTATCTATTTTTGTCTATCTTACCACGTCAAAACAAATCTTGTTTATACATCACTCTTTTGTTTGAGGAGGTGTTATGCCACCCATTTGATATCGTACATGTACCTTAGTCTTTTTATCAGCCTTTATGTGTGTATGTCACTTGATTGGAAAGGGTGTTGTTACATAGCCCATTTCATTTCAAAACTTATGCTTTTGAGTCTTGAAACAAACATTTGCCATATCTTTAGAGTGTGATAACATTTTTACACTACTCAAACTATTTCAAGGACTTGTTGTCTTATGTCCAAATTCCAATTTTAAAACCAAAGCCACATGTGCCTTTTTGATCTATAATTAGTGTCATTATACCGTCTATTCTTGTCTATCTTGTTATTTGTCTAAAGAGCCTATTTTTCTAAGTTGAGTTTTTAATTATCCTTGACAAGTTCAAATCTAAACATTGATTAATATGCCTATATCTTGTGTAATTTTGGCCTAGACATCAATATTTCTCTTTTGCATTGTGTAACTTAGGTTAATTCTTTATTCAATTTTAAAACTATTGTTTGTGCCTAGATTTAAGGGAAATAGCCTATCTTTCATATGCCTATATTTTCATGCCTTATACTAATTAACCAAGTTCATTTTAAATCTGAATGCCTAGTTTATGCCAAAGTGTTTCAAATTTGTTAGATTAAAATATCTTACCTTTTTTTTTTAAAGTATAGGCTTTATGCATTTTTCAAAAGACCTAACACATGCCTATTTTGATCCTAGCTTTTGTGTCTTCTCTGAAAGATATAGCAACTTTTGTTTTCTTTAGATTAGACTTGTTTGGAATACTATAAACCTAAATTTTAGCATTCTAGTTTTATTTTCATCCACTTGACCATTTGTTTAAGACATTTGACATTGGATATATGGTGTTAGATTATTTTATACTAAGTTTTAGCACAGACCATTTTGGAGATATAGCTCCATTCCTTAAACCAATTTAGACTATGTTTGGACCATCTGTCCTTTGGACATTATTTTTAAGGGTTTGTGGAACTCTAAGAATTTTATGAAACATTAATGTGGATATGTCTCATTACACTCATAATGGAGCCATTTACAATCCAAGTTATGATAATATGGTCACACAAATTGACTTTTATCAAGACCCCTATGGTGAAGAAGTGGTTTGTGAGGTGGATCATTATCCTCCTTACAATACTCAATCTAGGGAACAAATCCAAGATCTTCAAGAGAAGTATGTGGTGATACTTTCTTTGGGTTGGTCAACATAATATGTTGTCATTTTATTTCTCATGGTACAAAATCCCCCACCTATACCATTAACCCTCCTTCAAATTGTGTGAGCAACTAAACTCCATAGCATTCAAGGATTACCATACTAGGACCTCATAATTTGGCTTGTATGATTAACCAAGCTCTGAAACACCCTACTATTACCATTCTATGACCTCTCCCTTTGGCTCATGATAGCAACCAAAATTTTTAATGGCCTACCATTACTATTATAAGACCTCATCCTTTGGCTTGTGTGAGTAACCAAGCTTCATAATCCCCTATCATTACTATTCCAAGACCTCATCCTTTGGCTCATAATAACAACCAATCTTTAAAATGCCTTATAGTTACCATTCTAGGCCCTTCCCAGTATGATATCTTGTTATCCCAATAAAGTTTTGAAATCATAACTTGATGGATCACAATTATTATCCTAGGCTAATAAAAAACCTTTGTTAACCCCATCATAGATAAGCCTATCATTATCCAACCATCAGCTATTCTTAATTCATTACTAACCATCCCTACTTTATAAAACTAATGCTAGTCTTCAAGCCATAATAGAGCCAATCAATACCTCTCTAATAGATTGAATCATCGAAAGACGAAGATATGTTCAAAACTAGTATTTTATAACTACTTGTAAACCAAAGCAAAGAGAACCAAAAAATCCATGATGTTTTAGGTTAAACACCTATTTATGATGGTTTAACCTATGATGAATCACCTTTTGATCCTTTACCCATTGTCAAAGAGTCTCACTCTAACAAGCCAGTATTGGCTAAGCCACTTCTTAATGATTATAACTACTTTTGGGTAAATCATTATCTCGACCATTATCCTATTTTTAAAGATCCTCCCTTTGAAAAGTTAATCTTTATGGAGTTATCTCTTAACCTTTTTCTCCTCATTAAGGAGTCTCACTTTGACAAACTAGTCTCTATGGAGCCCATTATTCTATCACAGGCCATTACTTATTCAACACCCAACATTCAACAAGACATCATTGTAGCAGCATCCATACCAGATGAAGAATCCACATTGAAGTTAAGTTTTATTCTTGAACCAACATCAAATTTAGCATTAAAATTAAAATTAACATTAGTATCAACATCAAATTTAGAATCCCTTGAGTCAAACTCAGTTTTAGAATCAAAATACATTCATGGTTGTTACAACATTCGTTATGCATACCTTGAAAATTAATTTAAATATATTTTTGATCTTTCCATAATTTTTATGAATGATTACTTCAACTTCAACATAGGTTCTCCTAGTATATTCTATGAGGATTTTGATGCCTCTTTCCATTCTATTACGATTTCACATGCCATTACCACCACCTAACATAGCCATTATATTGACATTCCAACTCCCATAAGTGTCAATTAGGATTGACAGAATCACACCTTGTTGAACTACATCCATGGCCACATATTAGTTACAAAACATAAAGGAGGTCAAGACCATAGTCATTCAGAAGAAGAAGAATCTCCTAGTGAAACCTTCTTGAATGCAGTAGGGGCAATCAAATTCTAAACTCGACATATTTTAGTGAAACCTTGTTTGAGGTACTAGAAGATAATCAAAATTAAAATTCAACGTTCCTTAGTGAAACCCACACAGAGGCACTATGGGACAATCAATACAACTTCATTGGTGAAAACCTCATCAAGGCACTAATAGCTAAGCACAATAGGTCTTTACTTCTTGATGAAGACATTATTAAAGATAACATCAATATAACTTCCAATAGACAACATAATCATATGGTAGATACTCTCAAGCCCAAACAATAGAAAAACATGGTGAGCCTATCAAGAGCATATTCAAAAGTCTTTGGCCCTGCCACATCCAAAGTTATGTAAAATATAAAATTAGCAACATTATGTGTGCCTAAAAATCCTAATATTCATTTATTACCCAACCATTATGGATTCCATTATCATCCACCTTTACATTGAAAAATTAAACCTATTAGCCATTATTTATCCTTATTTACCATCTTTGGCCACACTTTCCTTTATATAGGTTAAAAAGACATCTTTTCTCAACATCTGAAGGAAATAGAATCAACAACAAACAAAGATCACAACAAGATTACTAGAGTCTAAATTAGTAGCAAGTTCTTGATAGAGTATCTATTTATATGAAGTGTGGGTTAGCAATTTAAATGATTTACTATTCTATTTGTATCATATGTTGATCAGGACATGCATCTCCACATTAACAGGAATAATAAAATCATATACCTTGCTATTTAATTTTCCTTTTTCACTTTACATTTACCTTCCCTTTTCCATTTGCCTTTTTCTTTGCCATTTTCATTTTCCATCCATCTTTCCATTATTTCATACACTTTCATTTACCTTACCTTATCATTTAGGGATAAATTTATTACCATTATAACTAGCTACCCTCCTACCATCTATTGAGATGTTGTCATTGATGTCTAAGGGTTTTCTATTTAGAAAATAATATGGTCATTTATGTCAAATAATTTCTTTTAGTAGCTACAAACTACATCAGGCATATTACAGATTGCATCAGACATGATATGGATTACATTAGGCTTGCTACAGATTACATTAGGGTTATTATAGATTATATCAAGTCTAATATAGACTACATCAGACATGTTATAGATGATATCAATCTTACTATGGATTATGTTAGGCTTGTTACAAATTACATTAGGCTTATTATGGATTACATCAGGGGTTCTATGGACTACATGAGAGTTTCTACAAATTGCATCAAGACTACTATATATTTCATCAGGATGACACTAAATGTATTCTAATGATTGTTAGGTCTATCCTAGTTTCATTTCACTTAGGCCGACCTATGAGAGTGAACTCTTATATAAAGTTAATGGGAATTATCTTTGCAAAAAGAGAATAAATCATTATATAACCAACTATAGAGTTTTATTTGGCTGACCTTCAATAGATTGTTGAATACTATCTTGTATATAGGAAAGATCAAATTGTCCTTTTGAAGTGTGAAAAAATAGATAAATATTATTTGTTGAGGAACAGAGCAAAGATTTGGTAAGGAATGGATAGCTAGAGAGGCATGAATATGAAATCATTGAATGATTCATATAGAATCTTCTAAAAGAGATGATTAGAGAAAGTAGAGAGGTCAGAGTCTTTGAAAATAAAGAGGAAAGAGGAAAGAGATCCTACTATGTTTATTTGATTGATAAATAAAAAAGCAGCAGAGTAAATGTGAGGTTGATAAGCATTGAGCAAGTAGAATTATACCATCATTTATTGATATAAGAAACTAAGAAAGGTGGATGATTTGAAGAAGCTAATTTAGAGCTTGGAAAAGTGGTTTGAATCATCCTATAGAGTGGTGTCTACAAATAAAGGATTTGGTGCTTCTTAACAAGTGGGTACTTACTGAATCTTTTTACAATTTGGTGCTTGACTATTTGGGGTTGGTGCCTCAAGCTGACTTGGTGCTCAACAATCTTGTTGATTCATTATATATCTAATTTAGGACATGTATTCCATGTAGTAATCACTATGTATTTTCTCCCATTTAAGGGTTTCCCACCTATATCATGTGTTATGTTTTATGTTCTTTGTTGTGATTTGATTGCTCTATAGATTTTGTATTGATGCTTGACTAATGAGACAAAGAATTAGAATAAAGTTTTAATAGATCACTAATTTACCCCCCTCTTAGTAGATGTGCTTCCAACAATTGGTATAAGAGCAGGTCCTTCAAGGTCAAGCTTGACAACTAAAAGGTAGATCTTAAGAAGCGCAATGTCTAGTCATCAAGTACAAGAAGGGTTTTTAACAAACAAGTCCCCTTTGTTCACTAGAACCAATTATGCCTTTTGGAGCATTAGAATGAAGACTTATTTGATGGATCTTAGGTTTGACATTTAGAAATTAGTTGTTGATGGATATAATATCCCTCAAACTCCTCTAATTGATGTTGTTGGAAAAAAAGCAAGTAAGAACAACTCAAAGGCTATGAATGTTATATTATGTGGATTGATAGAATCTATTTGTCAAGGTAATGCAATGTGAGTCAACTAAGGTAATTTGGGATAAGTTACAACATATCTATGAAGGTGAAACCAAGTTAAAATTAGCAAAGCATCAAACACATAGAAGACAATTTGAAGGTATAAAAATTAAGGAAGAAGAGAATATTGAAACATATCTTCTTGAATTTGATGAAGTAATCAACATAATCAAAGGTCTTAGAAAAAAGTTTAATGAATCAATTGTTGTTTAAAAGGTTCTAAGATCTTTTACCCCAAGATTTGACTCAAAGGTATCAGTATTTAAAGACATAAAAGACATAGACAAGTTACAAATAGATGAGCTTCATGGAATACTTACTACCTATGAGATGAGGACTGATGATGGAAGATCTTCCAAAAGGGAAGTAGCCTTTAAGGTTATAAAGAAAACTTGTATCAAAAAGGTTGAAACTGATAGTGAAACTAATATTGATGAAGATAAATTTGAATCCTTATTTTTGAGGAAACTAAGAAAAGGTTCAGCTATGTACAAAGGCAAACTACCATTTAAATGTTTCAATTATGGTAGAATTGGTTATTTTGCTATTAAGTGTCCTCAAAAGGAAAAATATGATCTTGATGGTAAATTTGATTAAGAGAATAAAAATTATGATAAGAGCAAGAAAAATTTCAATAAAAGTGACTATAAGAAAAAGTTCTTCAATAACAAAAAGATTATATTCTAAAGAAGATAGAAACTCTTCTTAAGTTAGTGATAAAGATATCTCATATAGTGATGATTGCAGTTCAAACCATAGAAGTGATGAAGCTTTATTCATGGCCATTGAAGTTGAAGATGGTAATAGTTCAAAAGAACAAGTCTTCATGGATGATTAAAAAGTGAATGAATAAGAAGTCGAGGTTGACCTTGAGGTAGAAATTATCAGTGATTTGATTGAATTAAAGAGTCAAAGAAATAAAAATCAAAATTTAAAATCTCTAATCAAAATTCAAGAACAGATATGTATCTTGGAAACTAAGATAACTAAGAATGCCAAGGAAGTTGAGGAGGTCATAAAAAATCTCAAGACCTAGAAGAAACAAATGCAAGTATAAAGTCCAAGGAAGAAGAGTACAATAAGGTCCATTGAAGTCAGATTTCATAGTCAAATTGAAAAATTATCAAAAGTTTGAAAAAAGTAATGGAATTCTTGATGACATATTGAATAGTCAAAGGTAACCTATCATAAAAATAGGTCTTGGATACATGGATGACTAGAAGAGTAGCAAGGAAGAGCAGAATATTAGTAAGCCAAAGACATGTGTTGATGCTCTCAAGAAATTTGAGATTGTGAATGAAAATCAGAGGTCAAGATAGGTCAAGAATATTATTGCTCCTCTCAAAAATAATAATAGTGTCAATATGCCTTTTAAAAATCTTCAAAGATCATTTTCTATCAGGCAACCAAATGATATAAGGTACATGAATTTATTCTATGGTGATTGTATGTTCAAATTGATAATAAGTCAAGAACCTTTCAAAATACTAAAAAAAGAGCAAGAAAATGATGGTCCAAAGGAAGAAGAATCCATGTTAGCACAAGCTATTTTGCATATTGAAGATGAGAGTTTGAAATGGTACATTGATAGTGGTTATTCAATCCATATGATAGGTGACAAAAATAAATTTATATCTTTGAATAAGACTATTAAAGGTATAGTCAAGTTTGGAGATAATACAATAACTAATATTATTGGCAAGGTAATACTAATTCTTGACAATAGGAAAACTAAAACTAAGAATGTGTTATATGAAAAAGGTCTAAAGCATAATTTTATGAGTGTTATTCAAATGTTCAATCAAGAATATACTCTAAATTTTTAAGCTAAAGGATGTGATATAAGAAAATCAAGTTCAGAAAGATTGATAGTAGATGCTAACAGGACTAAAAATAATTTATATGTTTTAAATGAAATCAAGAAGGATAGGTGTCTGATGATTTAAGTGGATAAGAGTTGGCTTTGGCATAGAAGAATGTTACATATAAACTTTGACAACTTAGTAAATATAAGTACTAAGAAATCAATTAAGAACATGCCTAAGATTACTAAGCTTGCAAACACCCTGTGTAAGGCATAGCAACATGGAAAATAGAAAAGAAGAAGGTTCAAGATAAAAGAATATTCAACTACAAAACCATTAGATTTTATTCATATAGATCTATGTGTTTCAAAAAGAACTCAAATTATTCAAGGTGAAATTTATTTCATGTTTCTTATTGATGATTACACTAAAAGGACTTGGATTGCATTTTTTAAGGAGAAATTTGAGGCTCTAGATAATTTCAAGGCATTCAAGGTTCTAGTTGAGAATGAGATGGACTTAAAAATCAAGTATCTAAGATTTGATAAAGGAGGAAAATTTTGTTCAAATGAGTTTGATAATTTTTGTATGGAACATGGAATCAAGAGAGATTTTTTAGCTACAAGCACACCATAGCAAAATGGTGTGTAAAAATGAATAACAAGACTATTCAGGAAATGGTCTGGACTATGTTAAATGAGTCCATATTGTCTGATAGATTTTAGAGAGAGGTTGTAAACATATTATTAAAGATTCTAAACAAAGTTTAAATTACAATAAATAGTAATAAGACCCCTTATGGACTGGGGAAAGATAGACTAGCTTCAGTGAAACACTTTAGAGTGCTTGGTAGCATATGTTTCATCAAGAGAGCTGAAGAGGATCTAAGAAATTTTGATCCAAGGGCTAATGAAGGCATATTACTTGGATATTCTATAGTTAGTTATACATATAAATGCTAAAAAAAAAGACACACAAGTATTCAAGAGGATATTCAGATATCTCAAAGGTACTATGGACTTTGGTTTGCAGTACTCAAAAGGTAAGGATTTCACTTTAACAGCTTATACTAATGCAAATTGGCTGGGTAGCACTGATGATAGAAACAGCATAAGTGGTGGTGAATTCTTTCTTAAAAAGATTTTTTTGTCATGGTTGAGTAAGAAACAACCATCAATTTCCTTGTCCATAGCTGAAGTTGATTGCATAGCATCAACATCATGTTGCACATAGGTTTTGTGGATGAAACAGACCTTGAGTGACTTTAAGATTAAGAATGATAGTCTAATTTCTATATTTTGTGATAATATTAGTGACATTCACATCTATAATAATCCATTCATTCATTCTAAGACTAAGCATATTCTAATCAAGTATCATTTTCTAAGGGAGTAGGTAGCTAATCAAATTATCAAACTAGCATATGTAACCATAAAAGAACAAGTTGCAGATATTTTTACAAAACCTCTTCTAAGGGAAACATTTGAGTTCTTAAGGAAAAAATTGGGAGTAATTCCTCCTTTTTCAATCACTAAGAAAGGTATGGACTGAGAGGGAGATAACCTTTGGGTATCTTTTAGCTCCAAGGATCAAGAGTCAAGAGTATATGACAGTCAAAAGATGTTCAAGTGGCTATGAGTAATATCTTGCAATTTTATAAGGAGAAGTTTATGGAATTCTCATTAGAGAAATGGAGATGGATATTATCAATTTTAAATAACCATTACTTTGTTTATGTTCACATATATTTCAGGTTATCTAACCCTTTTCCACTGATATCAAAGGGGTAGAATTTGCAAGCTAGGGGAAGAATTAGAAAGCTAACTATTTTTAGGGAGAAATAATTTAATAGTAGAGATAGATGTATAAGGGAGAGAAATAGAAAGTTGTGTAATTTTTTTCTAGTTTCCTTTGGTGAAGGAATGATAGGGGAAAAAATAAAGCGAGGTCATCAATTTGTAAAGATTTGCCATCAATGACAAAGGGGGATTTTTTTGATATGTTTTCATTAATGTCAGAGAATTTGCTATTCAGTAAAGAATATGGTCATTGATGTCAAAGAATTTTTGTGAGCAACTATGGACTGCATCAAGCATGCTACGGACTACATCAAGCATGTTACAGATTACATCAAAATTGTTATAGATTACATTAAGCTTACTATGAATTACATCAGACCTATTATATAATGCATCAATCATGCTATGAAATATATCAATCTTGTTACTGATTACATCAGGTTTGCTACAAATTACACTAGGCTTTCTATAGATTACATCAAACTTACTATGGACTACATTAGAACTACTATAAATTGCATCAAGACCACTACAGACTTCATTAGGCAACCACTAAATGTATGCTAATGATTTATAGGTCTATACCAACTTCATTTCACTTAGACTAACTTATGAGAGTGATCTCTTAAATAAATCTAATGGGAATTATGTTTGCAAAAGAGAATAAATCATTATATAGCCAACTATAGAGTTTTGTTTGGCCAACCTTCAAGAGATTATTGAGTACTATCTTATATATATGCAAGATCAAATTGTCCTTTTAAAGTGTTAAAAATATATATAAATATTATTTGCTAAGGTGTAGAGCAGACGTTTGTTGAGGAACGGATAGACAAAGAGGCATGAATATGAAATCATCCAATGATTCATACATAATCTACTAAAAGAGATGAGTAAAGAAGGTAGAGAGGTCAAAGTATTTTAAAATAAATAGCAGAGAGGAAAGAAAGCCCAATATGTCTATTTGATTGATAAAAAAAAGTAGTATAGTAAATGTGAGGTTGATAAGCAGAGAGAAAGTAGAATTATACCATAATTTTTTGATAGAAACAACTAAGAAAGGTGGATGATCTGAAGAAGCTAAGTTGGAGCTTTGTAAAGGGGGTTGAAGCCTTATGTAGAGTGGTGTCTATAAATCAAGGAGTTGCTACTTTTTAACAAGTGGGTGCTTGATGAATATTTTTATCAAGTTGGTGTTTTACTATTTGAAGTTGGTGCCTCAAGCTAAGTTGGTGCTCAACAATCTTATTGACTCCTTTCATATCTGATTTTGGACATGTAGTCCATATATTCATCACTATGGGTATTATTCCATTTAAAATTTTCCCACCTATATCATGTGTTAAGTTTTTATGTTCTTTTATGTAGTTTGATTGCTCTATGGATTATGTATTGATGCTTGATTAACGAACTAAAGAATTAGAAGAAATTTTTAAGAGCTCACTGATTCACCCCCCACTCTCAGTGGTTGTGCTTCCTATACCATCTTCCTTGAAAAATTACATACCATATATTGTTCTAACATACCTTCATTATTGACCAAGCTTGTTTTGACCTACCCTACCTACCCCTTTTGACCTTGGTTCCATTGGTTCTTTCATAACCTTCCATAAAGAGATTCTAAACCAATTTTAGCAATTTTAGAATTTTGTGTTTAATGATAGTCTATGAAATTAGTGTGACAGTGGATCTATCAAGTTATCTTTCATTTATGTTTGACTGGTGCCACTGATTATAACCACCTATGGAAAAATTAGTATCATATACCTATGCCATTATCTCATAATTATAATTGCTTAAGGGCAAATTTGGAACAACACCTTTTATCATGCATTGTTGCATCACCTTGCCATTACTATTCTCATTTGCCTTATTGTTTACCTCAATTTTCAAACTTGTTATTACCTGATTAGATATCCCCACCTTTTGTGTTGGAAAAATTGCTATAACTTGAGGTCCTAATGTAACTATGTAGACAGTACCCAATTCATATTGCGGTCAGCCTAGTCCCCTTTTTAAATACACTCTCAATGTTTTATGAGCAGCCTAAGCTAACACTCTTATCATTTTGCAAAAAACCTAAGCCAATGCTCTTGCCATTTTGTGAGTGTTATCTTGTCAATATTTAATGAGTTAAGATGCCCCAAAATTTCCAAAAACATTCAGAATTTTCAAAATCCAAAAACATTTATGTTGTTTAAACCTATCTAATCACCCTTCATATTCCCTACTAGGATAATGTTCATTTAAACCCATTCCACTATAATTGGGGGTGTGACCTTCCTTTTTCATGTATCCTTGCTTGGGGACACTACCCATTTATGTTTTCATTGAGTATTCACATGTAGGTATTGACTCGGTTGATGATAGGATGCTTTTTGTTACTATTACTTTTAGTTTTTTTATGTGTTTGTTTGCTTAATTTATTTATTTGTTTTTTTTCTTATTTGTTTGATTTTGTTCTTGTGCCTTGACTTAGTCTATACTCATTGATTGTTTGATTTCTTGTGCAATATTCTTGACTCTATCCATATTCATACATCAACATTGTCATCAAGGTTTTTATCATTTGTGCATTATTTTTAATTATTTATTGGATTAGGAATTAGTCTTTATGCACATTATGGGTAATTAATCATGGTATCATAATGCATAACCATCATGTGCTACATAAAAAATCATCTCAAGAAATCTTACAATTAATGGAGACATATAAACTTTTACTTGGTAACCTTGGTAAATCTTTCCACCCTCCTTGAGCAAATCCACCCATTGACCATTCTGGATATATCAATGCTAATAAGGATGAGAATATTTGAATTAGTAGGTAAAATCAAATCATTTACATTGATCAATTCATATTCCTCCAATCATCTCTTTCATCACTTTGTGCATCCTTATGTGTTTGGTTATTTGTGGCTTCTTCAGTCATTAGACCACCGTATCTATATTTACACCCACTCATCTTTAATATGTATGACAAGTTATATCCTTGAGTTATGCTTGTCAATTTTTCCTATTGGGGCATAATAAAAAATCATTATTCAATCCTAATCATCTTAATGATTATAATTGCCTATGGACAAATCATTATTTTGACTCATCAGCCCAACTGGGGTATGTGTCTATGACACTGATTATAATTACCCTTGGCCAAATCAATGTCTCGATCTTTGTTACTAATTATAACTAATTTTTGGTAAATTGGTACTTTTTAAATAAATGCATGCAAGCATTATCTTGATTGGATTAATCTCACCCATGGGTTAATTTCATTCTTCTTACCTCTTTTCAAGGGACACTATATGTGTCAGCCACTCTCTTGATGGGACATCATTATAGGCTTCTCTAACATTGTTTAGAGCTTCTTCTTCAATCATTACATTCATTCCTCTTTAATGGCATATTTCATTATTTAAAAATACATTATTGTGCCTGTAGCTTACAACATCTTCCCAAATAAGGGCAAACTGTAGACACCTAAAATTGGCCACAACTGGCCTTCACTTAGACTTCAAACTATTTCTTACCAACCATTACAAATTAAGCCTAGGAATCATTGAACATCCTAAATATATTTTTGCATCATTCATCAAAGCTCGGAATCATGTTGAGACATCCCTAATTGGAGTATTTTATCATATGCAATAATAACGTCTCATAGATTCATCCCTAATCACCTTACAACATAATAACTATCAATTTGGATTATGTACCTATTAAGTGGGGCACTTCTACTTTTAATTTAAAATTGAAAGAGCTAAAAGGCTAATCAAAATCAATTAATAAGCTAAACAAGATTAAATCCCTAGTAGAATTATCTATTTAAAATTAATGAATATCTAAAAAAAGGAAATTCAAAATTCATCATTGCCTTTATGAATTGTTAAGCTCTTTAGAAAATATCCTAAAATATCTAATTTTGAGAGTCATGCCTAGTAATTTCAAATCATAATTACTTGATAACTATTAACTCTACTGGAGTTAGTTTTAACTCACCTAGATTTAGTTTGAACCCATTACAAGTCTAAACTCAACCTTAACTCATGTAGGGTGAGAGTTAATTTCTAAGGCTATAAATACAAGGTCATACATCATTAAAAAGCTTGAATATTGTAGAGTTGTTATGCAAGATTCAATCCATAAAACTCATGTAAATAGTTTTATAATGCCCAAATTTTAATCCAAGAAACATCAAAGCCAAGGTTCCAAGGAGAAAAGGAGCTAAACAACTTCCATTTTTAAAGACTTCTTGATGTACAAGTTGAGCAAGCCATTCAACAAAGCATTTGGAGATTCCAAGGAAGGTAAAAAACTAATTTCTTTTATGTTTTTGTTTTGCTTTCATTTAGTTTTTATTACTAAGCTCTCCCTAGTGTCTAGGTTAGAGGTGTTAGGAAATTAGTGTGTTCATTTCATTAGTTTTATGAGACTTACACAAGACTAATCTCCCCTCTATGTCAAATTCCTAGTTCACAACTTAAAGACCATTTGAGGTAAGAAACAATCAAACCAACCAAAACCCTACTTGTAACCATTCCATATATGTTTGCAACTTATCATATATTTAGATTTTGGACTTTTCTTGCTTGCACATGCCAAACTAATGTTGGGAAATGGTGTTGGAATATTAGTGGGATCCTGCAAGACCTCACACAATCATTCATTTTCATCAACTAGCTAAAAAATGCTTTGAAATTATTCTAAAAGTCTTTGAAATGAATGGTTTTCCACATTTTAAAGCTTGTACAGACCCTATGTAGTATGAAATAACCCTTCATGAGTGTTTCATGGCCTACAGTGACCTCCCTTTCCATGGCATAACTCCTCATTCTTGATTCTCTTCAGTGAAGTCATTTTAACATTTCAAAAAATGAAATTTTAACTATCTCAACATTACCTTAACATTTCCAAATTTACCTTAACCTTTGTTAAACACTTCAAAGGTGACCATATTGAGTGACTTGATTACAATATTAGATGTTTTGGCTTACTTTTTGACTAGACCACCTTAAGAACCTCTAAAAACTTCTAGGAATAATACAATGCTTAGAAATGGAAGACCTACCATGACCAATAAAAACCTTCTTAAAAGGCTATCAACAAGGTTAGGAGTATGAAGACCAAAGTTTTAAATTATACTCACCTATGGAAGCTAATTTTGGCTAACAAGTACTAATACAAGTAGGTTTAGCAGGTATTTTTTGAGTGTGTCAAAACTTTCTTCACATGTGAAGTCCCATTAAAATTTTATATCCTTCTTAAATAACTTGGTGAATGATTGAGTCTTATCTATAAATTATGCCACAAAGTGACATATTGCCTGAATCTTGCCCTATAGTAGGGCAAATTTGTTTTAAGTTGGTAGGAGGCATGTTCATGATGGCTTTGACTTTATTTGGGTTAACCTTGATACTACATTGAGATATTTTAAAACCCAAGATTTTACCAGATGAAACCCCAAAGATGCATTTCTTGGGATTTGATTTAACCTATTTTGGGAATATTAGTGTATTATTCTTAATTTAGTTAAAGTGTCTGAGTAGTAAAATTAGTAAATAAATATGTAATAATTAAGCTATTGATTTGTGTAAATTAGATTACAATTTTGACCTTTCTAAAAATAGTAATAAGAGATATAAATAAGACTTAGCTAAAAACTAACTGATATGGTTGAGACAGGGTCTGAGATTCACTATGCAAGACTGGGACACTATCACAAACTAGGATCTAATTTTCATTTTATGATTAGATAAGAGCACCAAAAGTGGATATGAGTGGAATCAGTGTTGTAGTCCACCTTTACTACTATTATATAGGAGATCTAAGCTTTCTGAGTTTTTTTTGTTATGTTTGTGTAACCCTATCTATGAATTTTTGATAGTTAGAAGTCTGTAGAACTCCTTATATAGAAAATTTTATCTTCAAACCCTATACTCCAATGTGCTTTGACCAATTTTGAGAAAGAGGGGGGGTTAGTGTGTTTAATATTCATTGAACATGTATCCACACCCCATATGTGGGCATGCTAACTACATACCAATATTTTGAAGAGGGATCAAGCCATATGTAGTTCTCTCACCTGATGTGCTTTGTGTAATTTGTATGTATGAAGATGAAAATGCTAAAACTAGGTGTGCTTAAGGTCACTAGGGACTAATGTAAGGATTTGAATAAGCTTATAATATTATTGGTTAGCTATAAGCAAAGAATAGGGAAGATTATCTTAGTATTTTTACTTGCTTTATGATATTTACCAACCCTTTCAAAATAATATTTTAATGGGATTTCATAGGGATCTATTGGTCATGGGTTGAATGTGCTCACATTAGGCTGACAAGGATAAGGATGGAGAATCAAAAGAAACTAATCATTAGGGCCAAAAATACATTTGGATAAGAGCATCAAAAATGGAGAGGAGTGGCACTGGCACTGTAGTCTAAGTGTGGTGCTATTGTCTTGAGCTAGCAAGGTCTGAGGGTATGGATTAGTCATGGAAAGAGAAATCTAGCTAAGCTAGGATTAAGTCTGAAAGGTTACAGATGACTAGGAATCAATGAAAAGATGCCTATGAGGGTCATGAGAGAAAGAAAGAGGAAACTAATGGTTGGGTATCATAAGCCACACTCAAGTTACCAATTTTTTCCCTTTATATGATTATATTTGCCTCCCCTTTATTTTAGTGATGCATCAAAGTGAAATATTAGGATAAAGAAAAAATAGAAAGCATACATAAACTTACCTGTAAGGGTGAAGTCCATGAAGTTGTGTGATGTTGGTTATGCATAAAGAGAGCATGTTATGAACTATGAATCTGCAAGAAAAATAAAGAGTAGATCAGTTCTTACTAGATATGCTATATCTAAAATAAAAACATACAAATCTAGGTAAGGGAGAGAAAGATAAAGGAATGAATACACCTCATTGAGTACATGAACCAATGCAAAACCTATTGTGATGCTAAGTGATGTTGGATGATGCTAAGTAATGTTGAATGTGTGTTGTACCAAGAGTAATATCAAGAATGGAACTGAGTGCTCAATTCCCCAAAAGTGGGTCAAGAATGCAAAGGTTGGCCATTTGGCTCCATCATCACCTGCCAAGTGAAGTTATGTGATCATGTATGTGCTGATCAATATTTGGACTATGTATCCAATCCCTCTAAGTAGGTGGCTCAATAATTTAAGGACTAGCTAGACATTTGGATCCATCATTGCCCCATGAAGTAAAACTATGAATTGATATCAGTATAAAATATGTGTTGAATGAGATAGCTCTGAAGCCCATGAATGCTCTATAATCTGACAATGTTGGTGTGGATAGTTAAATGTATGTTGGAAATTAGGCCACTCTTGGCTATTCTGAAAGATGGAGATTATGCTTGTATGAAAGCCACTCCAAAACTAGTGCACTAGGCTTATATGAAAGCCACTCCAAAATATGGAAGTTAGACTTATATGAAAGCCACTCCAAAATGTGTAAGTTAGACTTATATGAAAACCACTCCAAAATGATGCCAACCATTTATAGATGGAATAAGGCATGCAACTATTGAGAATGCCTAGGTAATGTTGAACTTAGAAAGAAAAGAAATTAAATGTGCCACACACATTATCCCTAATCACTAGTGTCTATAACATGGATTTTGATCTAGAATTTATACTAACTATTGTATCTAAAATTGAAAGTGAGAGCCATCATGTTGTGCATGATTCTCCCTAATTTTGGATTCTCTGAGTAAAAGTGTATTGAAAACTATTGATTCTAAATTGATCTAATTATACAAAACTATAGTTGAACCTACTTTTCTACCTGCTTCTATAAAGTCTAGTTTTTCTACTATCTAGACAAGAGTGTCAAAAATAGACACTAGTGGTATCTACATTGTAGTCCAATATTGGTGTTATTGTCTTAGGCCAAATCTAGTAACTATTCTGACATTTTCATTATCTACCTGGTCTATTTTGACTAGTTTAATGTTTGGTTATTGTTATGAGGGTGCTGAATGCTAGATTTTTTATTGTTAGGAGCTCTGATCTATGTGACAAAACTACTATTTATTGCCCCCTCTTTTGAGGGTAGGAATGAAGACCCTATAATAACTGATCTTAGAAGAAAGATCCCTATAAGTGCATTATGCTAAAAAGATACATGATATAGAAATGATAATTGAAAATATATCTCAATATATAGCATGTTTTGTATTGAAATATTGTTAGATCAATAGGAGTATGTCTAGATATATATAACAATGTAATAGGATGTGCAATGTACTGAACTAGAACTGGAAGTGTTAGTTGTTAATTGTTAGTTATTAGTTGTTAGTTGTTAGTTGTTAGTTGTTATTTTTTATTTTTTAGTTGTCAAGGAGGGATGGAATATGATATCCATCATGGCATCCAAAAAATCAAGATAATGCATGATGTAGATTATGACATTGTAAACAATCAAAAAGCAATCATGTAAAAAGCATACAAGGCAAGAAGCAAGAAGCATACAAGGGTGGCCAAGGGGCCAAGCAAATAAGGGACATGAGCACATATCACTCAAATTGGAAGTAAATCATACAAGGCATGTTCAAATGACACATACACATAAAATTGAAATAATCAAGGTTGGCATGAAATCCACAATCACATAGAAGAGTATAGGCAAAGGATATTGGTAAATGTTTTAAAGAATATACAGGAGACAAATAGGAACTACGAAATGTAAATAATATAACTAAGTTAATCAAGAAATTAAATCATGTAAATACTAAAAATACAATTGCATCTAACTAATCAAAGTAAGAAGTAAAAGTATTCAAGACATGAAGTACAAGACTAGGTTTATGCTAAGAAATAAAAAAGTGTTATACTAGTGAAATCTCAATATATTAATCTATTTAAGTGAGTAAATAATGTACATCATCATGATAACTAGAGTGTGTGGTGTAGGGATGACATAACCTGGATGGTGTAGTCATGTAGAAAATACCCCTAGTAGGTATGTATATCGATGTGTGTCTCGAATGTAGAAGTAGAATGCCCCCTCAATGGGTAGAGTGAAGTAATAAAGGATCTATATGTCACTACATACACTCAAATAAGATCAATTAAAGCATGGTAATGTAGATAAATTTACAAACAATAGCACAAAAAAGCAAATGTAAGTCTAACATAGTAGTAGAAATGTAAAGCATCGATAATGCATACAATCAAAATATTTTTGGTGTTTTGAGATATTTGAGTGTTTTTTTATTTTTAAATGTTATATTGTTTTTATATTTTTGAGTTAAATTGAGCTATGTACCATCAATTACAATAAGATTATGTATAATAAATTAAAAAGGAACTATGTACAATCAAGCATGAGGAGACTATGTACGGGTAAAATTGAGGATAAATGATACTAATTGATGAGTCTCATGGGAGACTCCCTATCATGGTGTCTTATATCAAGGAGAAGAATCATGCATGATCATGAAGCATGATGGAAATGTTGAGACTGTAGCTTTGAAAGTCATATATGTTTTAAATGCTCTAAAATATCTAAAGTAGAAATTAAGTGTGGGGTCTCCCTATGACTCTAAGAAGTGGATATAGTTGTAGGACTCTTAAGGACCCATTTGGTGGAAGGAGAATATCTATGAACATGTGCTCTATGTGTAGAGGTATGAGATCTCAATGATAATACCCTGGGTGTGAACACTATAGCTGGAAGCTATCTAGAATCTTGAATTTGTGGAGGTGTATGAACTCTCTATGCTAGTGATGGATGCCTCAACTATGTCTAAATCTAAGCTAGAGGAAAAAATAAAACTGGTGGAGAAACTAAAACTTGTGGTTGAACTAAAATTGGTGGCTAAACTAAAATTGGTGACTATAAAATAGTAGATGGCTCTGAATTAGGGAGTGGTAACTCATATGGAACTCCACCAACTATAACAACCTAATTAGCATGATTGAATTTCATGCATCTATGAAATATAAAAGGTACTACTCAAATTTTATAAATCCATGGTTGACCAAGTAACATATCAAAAAACTCATGCACTAGGAATAATATTGAATGGTGTGGCCATATGTGTTGGACCAATCTATATAGGAAGTATAATCTCACCTAATGAACTCTATATGTGCCCATTGAATTATTGATAATTGTGTCCATCAGAGTAATGTTGATACAAAACTCAAAAGTTTTCATTGAAAATTATTTCAATAACACAAAAATAACATAGTAATAATGAATTCTCTGAGAAGAGATGTTTTATTACTCAAGATTTCAATACAACTATATGCTTATCTCTGGGAAGAGATTTCTAATTTCCATTTCAGGTTACATCTTCATTTATAAAAAATTTAAATTAGGTTGAAGATGTGGAAGGTCACCAATCTCTCGGGAGATCAAGTGGTCTGACTTCCATGATTTAAAATAATATAGAATTCGAGGAATTACTATTTTTAGAAACTTACTATTTTTAGACTACACTACTGAAATTGAAATTTGGGCCACTTCTATTGGGTTTTAAGAGGTAAAAATCCATTTATCAAAGCTCAATTCCATCTCAATATTTTTTCCTTTCTCTTAGCTTTCCAATGGTTCAAACGGTGAGTCAATTGGAGCTACAGTGCAAAAGTTATGGCTCCTAGAAGTTTTATCATCAATTGGGGTGGAATCGTCACCTGAATTATCCCCTAAATTATTGCTTAGATCATTCCTCCCTCCTTTATAATCAATGGTACCCATTGCATAAATGTTCCTCATTAGGTGTGGTAGTTGTGTCTTGATTTTATTCTCTATGAGCCACTCACCTTGGTGGCTAAGCTAGCCCCTTTTGACCACCTGATAAAGCGGAATAGAGCATCCTCTTGATGTCTTCATCTAGGTGTCCACAATTTGATCCTCATCCACTAGAGAAAAACTCTATGGATAAATATCATCAATATCTAGTTGTTATTCTATGATTGAAGTATCTAATTTAGGTGAATGATATGGTTTGAGGAGATCCACATTGAATATTGGATGCAGACCAAGGTAGGCTAGTAGGTTCAACTCAAAAGCCTTTTCTCTAACTTTTTTGGTGATGGTGTAAGGACCATATAGTAGAGGACAAATTTTTTCTATGTGGTCCTACAAGTCATTCCTTCTAAAGCCACAACCAAACCTTGTCACCCATAGTAAAATGGTGTATAATCCTGTGTTTTTCATGGTGTTGCTTATACTTTTGATTCATCTTCTCCAAGATGTCATGAACTTGTTTATGGATGTGTTGCATTTGTTTATTGAACTTTATTGCTTTTGCTTCCTCAGATCTTCCATGAGGTTTGTATTCCATGTTAAATAATGGAATAGCTATATCAATTGGTGCCATGTGTTGGAACCTGAAGCATACTTGGAATAGACTATGCTTGGTCGAGTTGTGCAAGGCCCTATTGTATCCATGTTGTATGAAAAGAAGCCCCTCATCCATGTGTGTGGATGTTTGGAGTGATACATCCAAATCATGTGAACAATCAAGTGGTTCACCACCTTTATCTGACCATCAATCTGTGGATGGAAGGCTATGGAATTCATCATCTTGGTATCCATCATCTTCCATAGAGTGGATTAGAAGATGCTCAGGAACTTGTTATCTTGATCTGAGACTTGGGGAAACCAAAATGGAGCCATACATGACTAAAATATAGGTTATCAGTTTCTTCATTAGATATATTTTTCTTACAAGTAATCATGATATCCATTTTTTTAAATGATCAACAACAACAAAAATATATTCCTTGCCATGTTTTGAAGTGGGAAAACCTGAGAGAAAATCCATTGAGATAGATTCCCAAGGCCTGGTTGGTTTAGGCAATGGCATGTACAATCCTTGATTCTTAGTTGTTTGCTTGGATATTACACTTGGGGTGAAATATTTGAGATACATTTCCACATCCTTTCATATATGGGGCCAGTAAAAGTGTTTTTGAAGAACTACCAATGTCTTTTCTACACCAAAGTGTCCAGCTATCCTAATGAAATGTGCTTCCCATATCATCTTCTGTTGCTCTGTAGCTAGAACATAGATGTGTCCCATATGATAGAGGATATTATCTTGAAAATAGAAATCAAAAACATGTTTACCTTTTTAAATCACCTAATATGTATCAGCAAAGTTAGGATCTGCTTCATATATAGCACCCTAAGTGGCAATCTCATGTCCACACAGGTCAGTAACTATTGTGAGTATAATAATTAGTGGGTGGCTCAGACAATCTATAGCTATATTTGAGCTCCTATTTTTGTGATTGATTATTAGATGGAATTATTGAAGATATGTGGCCCATTTTTGGTGCCTCTCATTTCATAGTTTGCTCTGTGTCTGGATGAATTCCAATAATCTGTGGTCAGTGTGGATGACCATCTCTTTCCCCAAGATGTAGTGTTTCCATTATTTATAGGCTTGCATAATGGCATAGAGATCCTTATCATATGTTAGATATCTCATGATTATATTAATGAAATTTTCACTGTGATATGCAATAAGATGGCCATGTTGCATGATGACAGCTCCCATGGCATATTTAGATACATCTGTCATCAAATCAAAAAGTTGATGCAAATCTAGCAAGGCAAGAACAGGGGCTAAGCAAAGTCTATTCTTCAAATTCTCAAATTCCCTTTATTGTATTTCACCCCACTGAAATGTCTCTTTAGCTCCTCCTTTAGTTATTTGGGTTAGTGACCAAGCAACATGTGAAAATCCAAGAACAAACCTATGATAGAAATTTGCAAGATCCAGGAAGTTGTGAATTTCTGTAAGGGTCCTTAGTGTAGGCCATTCTTGAATAACCCAAATCTTTTATGGGTCAACATGGACCCCTTCCTCATTCACAATGTACCTGAGGTACTGAATTATTGTCATCTTGAATGTGCATTTATCGAGATTTGCATATAACTTGTGCTCCCAAAGAGTTTGAAGCACCTTATGAACATGTTGCAGATGTTCCTCCCATATTTTGTTGTATATGAGTATGTCATCTAGGTAGACAACCATGAATGAGTTGGTGAAGGGTCACAATATGTCATCCATCATCCTCATGAAGGTTGCAGGTGCATTAGTTAAGCCAAAAGGCATAACCAACCATTCAAAGAGCCCCTCCTTAGATTTGAATGTAGTCTTCCATACATCGATGGGATTGATGGGAATTTAGTGATAGCCAAATTTGAGATCAATTTTGGTGAAGAACTTCACACCATGGAGTTGGTCCAGCAGGTCATCAATCTTGGGGAGAGGGTAGTAATTCTTCACAGTGATTTTATTCAGGGCTCGATAGTCAATGAAAAGCCTCCATGTTCAATCATTTTTTGGTGTTAAGATAATTGGGCTGCCATAGGGTGAAGAGCTTAGCTTAATGTGACCCTTTTGGATAAATTCTTGAATATGTCTTTTATCTCATCATTCTCCAAAACTAATTTGTGATACATAAGACTATTAGGCAAAGGTGATCCTGGGATCAAATCAGTAGAATGTCTTATCTAGCAATGTAGTGGAACTCCTGTGGGTGACTTGAATAAGTCATCATATTCTCCTATGATTTGTCCCATCTACTTCTATTATTATGTTGATTATGTAGTTAGGACTGCAACATCAGCCTTCTTGGATTTTTGTGGTTTAACCACCATGAGAATGAATTACTTTGTCTTTTCCACCAATCTCTTACATTGTTTGGCACTGATCAGGAAGATAGATGTGGGAGGTGGTACCTCTAGTACCCTATAGCACTATGTTCCAAGAGTGAGGGTGATTCTTTGGGTTGTGATTCATAGATTCCATGTCGATCATACATGAATGGATGACCAAGGAGTACATCAAAAACATCTAGATTGACCAAATCACACAAGACTTCATCTTGGAAAGGTTTTATTGCATATGAAAGAAGACACTGATGGGTGACACAGAGGTCTCTCCCTGGGCTCAACCATCCAAGAATGTATGGCTAAAGGTGAGGCTTCATGGATAGATTTAGACTTTTCATAACTTTAGTAGAGATTAAATTCTTTTGACTCCCACTATCAATAATGAAATGTAGAGGCTTCCCTTTTACCCATAATTTGGAGTGGAACAATATTCCTTATCATCTGGCCTTTCCTCATGGGTCTGTGATGAAGTGAAAATGGTTTTGAGCTTATCATCTACAATCTATTCTTCATCCTCTTTGATTGTATGTTGTGTATGAGATAGAGTGGTAGATGTCGAGTATTGTGACTCAGAAAGTAGTGACTTGATGGCTTGACATTCTTCTTTGGAGTGAGTTCTAGTTTTATGTTAATCACACCATTTTTTAGCCTTCTCCTTCTAGGGTTTCTTATCTTGAAACTCCTTTTACTTCCAATTTTGGCCTCATGTCTGACCTTCCTTGTCACTTTTCCATTTCGAGGGCTAACTCATCATATTCTTTCTGCCATGCTTCTGCTCAATCTTCACTATGAACTTGTATGCCTCACCGAGGGTTTCCAAATTAAAGAGTTCTATTTCCCCCCATATGTACCATTGTAGTCCACCATGATATTTGAGATTCTTATGTTTCTCACTTTCTTGGATACCCAATCTTACAAACAAATAATGAAAAATGTCTGTGTAATCTTGAGTAAATTGGTCCTTACCTTGGCAAAGTTGTTCCAATTGTATGTACAAATCATCATTTGCTCTAATGAGATAGTATTCTTCCTTTACCACTTCCATGAAAACATCCTAGGTAGGTTCCACCTCAAGGCTAATGTCATCTATACTGAACCTCTTTATGTACACTTCCCACCAATTTTTCATGGGCAATGATGCTTTCAAAAGAGCAAAAGTGATTATTTCTCCGTCAATGAATTTATTTACAGAGAAGTAGGAAGACAATTGATCCAACCAATTTTATACTACATCAGCATTTATTTTGCCTTAAATTATATGAATATCAAAATTTACCTAAACCTTGAAGGGTTTTGGGGCACTGAAAGGTGTTCCATGGATGAGGAGCCAGGAAGTGTAGATGAGGAACCAAAATTTCCCATCAGGAGCTGTTAGAGAATTTGAGGAAATTGTTGTAGCATCTATGCTTGTTTCCATTAGAGGGCTTCATTCACCATTTCCTTGAAATTATTGGATGTCTTGGTGCCATCCACCATTTGAATTTGTTTGGAGTGAATAGGTGGATAGTTTGGAAGCTCTATTATTTTCCATCCAAGCTTTTTGTAGCCTGACCTCATCCTCAAGATCATACACTGTCAAGACAAACCACTCTGATACTACTGATCCAAAACTTAGAAGTTTTAGCTGATAAATATTTCAAGAACACAAAAATAACATAGTAACAATGAATTCTTTGATAAGAGATGTTTTATTACTCAAGATCGCAATACAACTATATGATTATCTCTAGGAAGAGATGTCTAATTTCCATTTTAGGTTACATATTCATTTATACACATTTTTAAAGTATGGGGAGGATTTTTAAGTTCACCAATCTTGAGGTAGATCAATTTTTTTGACTTCCATGATTTAAAATAATACATAATTCAAGGAATTACTATTTTTAGAAACTTACTATTTTTAGATTACACTACTAAAATTGAAATTTGGGGCACTTACATTGGATTTTCAAGGATAAAAATCCATAAATCATATCTCTATTCCATCTCACCATGTTCTCCTCATTATTATCTTTCCAATGGTTCAAACGGTGAGTCAATTAGAGCTACAGTGCAAAAGTTATGGCTCCCAAAAGTTCCATCATCAATTGGGGTGGAACCATCACCTGAATTGTCACCTAAATTATTGCCTAGATCAAATATCCTACTATAAATATCCCAAATGATACAATAATTTCATTGTGCACATGTTCACACTAGATCCACTGTTTATGAGAACACTATGAATAGGATGATTATGAATGTAAGCTCTGATAAAGAGTGCATGATAATTTGAATCATCCTCGACAATCTCCTACTCTAAGAAGGAGATGGAAAGTCTAGTTGTAACTCTAGAATTTTAAACACCAATCATGTTTCTTAAAGGATGTAACTCCACTAAAGGTTCCCTACATGAATTTGGTGGTAGATATGCATGATATGCATGGTGAACCCCTAATGTGTCCCATGTCTCCTATTTAGAATGTTGTGAAAAAGGATCTGAAAAGATTTTTAAAGCTTTATCCTATGTTTGCTTTGACTAAGGAGGCTCAACTAAAGTGACAAGATAAATATGATTTACATCTATCAAATCTAATTTCTTGTGTCTCAAACTGATGCATCTATTTGTTGTATGGCCTGGTGCCCTGTGAAACTCACAAAATACATGTCGATCATATCCCCATGAAAGAGGCTTTGTTGGGTCAACTTCCTAAATAGGAGGGAGAGATATGATGTTACATTCTAATAGCTATTGTAAAACTTTGGTTGGAAAAATTGGCAGATTGGTAAAGGTTCACCAAGGAGGTGCTGATAAAACCACACATTGATGGGGCTCAAAAGTCATATTAATTATCATTTGATTCTAACTCTTACTATCATTGACCTTGACTTTGTGTGGGACTTTGTTGTTATTCTTGTTTTTTGTTTTTGAGATACTTGTGTACTTGAGTTTTCCCATTGAAACTAGTTTGAATTCTTTTTCTTTTAGTTTGTGACACAATTCAGTGAAGGAAGAGAATCTTTTAAACATAATTGATTCATGCAAAGCTGATAGAAGACTCTATTTGAAGAGATCTTGTAACTCTTGATCATCCATGGGGCTAGTCATCTTATCCAAAATATTCTTATATCAAAGAACTTAATCTATGAGATGCTCATTTGACCTTTGTTTCTATTGTATAACTTAGGCATATGAAACCTTATCACCAATGTTAATGTTGAAATGAACTAGGAACATCTTAGCTAAAGGATTGAATGTATTGATCGATTGATTTGGTAGACTATAGAACTATTATAAAGCATAATCCTTTAGGCTCCATATAAATATCTTGGTTAGTAACCAATCATTTAGCACATAATCCAAGCATGATGCATGAAAAGATCTCAAATGTGTCTTTAGATCACCCTTGCCATCATATAGAGTAATCTTGGATTGAACAAAACCTTATGGTAAGGGTGTAGAAGCAATGTGACATGATAATGGTGTATGCAATAAATAAAAAGAATCCAAAGCCTATGTAGGTCTAGAGGCACCTTGCTCAAGATGTATCACCTTGAATTGAAGAGATCTTATCTCTTGTACAAGGGCTACCACATCAGTAGATAAAGATGTACCAGTTGTAGATGGTGGCATAGAGGTACATTGGGTTACTATAGGGGGTTATTAAGACATATTTGCCCTTGCAGTGTCATTTATAATTGGTTGATCTGAAGGAATGAAAGATTCAACTTGTTTAGCCTTTTTTATTTCCATGATAGATTGTAAAATAAGAGTAAGATATTGGGGCTAGTCCCTGAGTCTTTCTCAAAAACTTTATAGGATTAAATATTTGTTGAGGATAACTTCATTATTAATAATTGGTGGAATTTGATCAAGAGTCTAATGTGATGGATCATGAACACTGGTGTTTGTATCATCATTATTATTAGAAACTGCTCATCACCAAAATTATCCTCATTGAAATTGGTGTAATCTAAATGTGTAAGATCTATAGCAAGAGTCTGAGTTGGTTGTTTATCCATGGTATATGGTTGAGTTGAAAGAATTTGGGTGAATTCAAGAGGATTTCCACTAAGTCTTTCACTTCATCTCAAAGGAAGATATGCAAGGAACTTAGGTGGCATAAGTAAAATAACTTGGATAATAGTAGAAAAGATCAAATGGATATAATCTAAACAAGGAATTGGAATATGCATAAAAAAGATACGAAGCTCACAAATATGTAAGGTGATATCTCAAGAAGCAAATAGGATCTAGTAAATGCGACTAGGATTTGAAAGATGATTATTTTGAGATTTACTATGAAATTTTGAAATTTAAGGTGAATTTTTGAGTTAGATATGCAAGTAAAAAATCAAAAAATTATTGAAAATTTTGTGATTTAAAGAGACCTAGAAGATACAACTAGGTTTTTGAAAAATAAATATTTTTTAAAATGACTATTAAATGTTGAAATTTGAAGTGAATTTTTTATTTTAATATGCTAGTAAAAAATCAAAAAATTATTGGGAAAATATTGGGATGTAGTATGGGTAACTAAGGTTTGAAAGAAATTGATTTTAAAATTACTATGAAATTTTAAAATTTAAAGATAATTTCTAATTTTATTATATGGGTAAAAAATCAAAAAAATATAGGAAAAATTAGTAGGAATTTTACCTTAGGTTTTCTAGGATTTTTATGCGCAATCGAAGTAAGTCAGGTTCACCAAATGATTTAACCTATTTTGAAAATATTGGTGTATTATTCCTAATTTAGTTAAAGGGTATGAGTAGTAAAATTAGTAAATAAATATTCAATAATTAAGCTACTAATTTATATAAATTAAATTTTTACCTTTCTTAAAATAGTAATAAGAGGGAGAAAATAAGACTTAACTGAAAACTGACTAATATAGCTAAGACAGGGTCTGAGATTCACTGTGCAGGATTGGGACACTATCACAAACCAAGATTTAACCTTCATTTTATAATTAGATAAGAGCACCAAAATTAGATAGGATTGGTATCGAAACTATAGTCCACCTTTGCTGCTATTGTCTAAGAGATCTAAGCTTTTTGGGTTTTATTCACTATGCTTGTGTGACCCTATCTATGAAGTTTCGATAGCTGAAAGTATGTAGAGCTCCCTATAGAGAATATTTGCTCTTCAAACCCTATGCTCCATTATGTTTTGACCAGTTCAATAAAGAGGAGGGGGTTATTGTGTGTAGGATTCACTAAACATGTATCTACTCCCATTGTGTGGGCATGCTACCTACATATCGATACTCTGAAGAGGGATCAAGCCATATGTAGTTCTCCCACTTGATGTGCTTTATGAAATTTATGTGTATGAAGATGCAAATGATAAAACTAAGTGTGTTTGAGGTGGCTAGGGACTGGTGTAAGGATTTGAATAAGCTTATAATAGTATTGGCTAGGTGTATGCAGAGGATAGGGAAGATTATCTTAGTAGTCTTGCTTATATTCTTGCTTACTTTATGATATTTATAAACCCTTTCCAAAGGATCTTTTAATGGAATTTTATATGGATCTATTGGTCATGGGTTGAATGTGCTCGTATCAGGTTGACAACGACAAGGATTGGGAAATCAAAATAAATTGACCGTTGGGGCTAAAAATGCATTTAGATAGGAGCGTCAAAAGTGAACAAGAGTGGCACCAATACTATAGTCCAACTATGGAGTTAAATTCATGATTTGATGGGGCCTAGAGGATGGATTAGTCATGGAAAGAGAATTCTATTTGAGCTACGATTAAGTCTAGAAGGCTATAGATGATTGGGAATCAGTGAAAAGATGCCTATGAGGGTCATGAGAACAAGCAAGAGGGACCTAATGGTTGGGTATCATAATCCACACTTAAGTTACCAATTTTTTCCTTTTTATATGACTATAGGATTTATTCATACATTGTATTTTCTCAGTCTTTCAAAAATCTATCATAAATCTATTACATAGTGTTGTTATTTTTTTATTTTATGAGTAAATTATCATCATAATCTTTGATTGACTTATGAATGAGATCATGAAATATATGGGTCATTGTTCATTGGTATGTATTCCCTATGTTTTTAAATCCAAAATACATGGCTATATAGCATAAAGTGCCCCATGGTGTGGTAAAATAAGATTTTTTCTAGTCTTCTTCAGCAATCTTGATTTGATTATAACTGATGAAGATGTCCATAAAAGAGAGCATTTCATATCCTATGGAATCCACTATCATATCATTGTTGGGTAGAGAAAAATCGTCCTTAAGACATGATTTTTTTAATTCTCTAGAATCAAAACAACGTTGGATTTTCCATTTGGTTTAATAATAGGGACAATGTTTAGCAACTCATTGGGATGAGAATCTAGTCAAATGAAACCGGCATCAAGGAGCTGTTGGATCTCATCTTTGATTAAAAGAACAAATTTGGGGTGCATTTTTCAAAAAAAAATCTTAGCTAGCTTTGCATCAGAATAAAGTATAATCATGTGTACTGCGATTGAAGGGTCAATGTCAGGCATATCAGAATAAGCATAAGCAAAAAAATAAGGTAAATATTTTAAAATCTTATGAATATTTTTATCTTCTTATTTATTTAGGGTAGTATTTTTATCTTCTTATTTATGATGTTAGGATTAGTATCTCTGTCATAATTTAATTATACTATCTCTTCATTAGGTAATGTATATCGATCCATAGTGTATGATGTTTGAGGGATAGCATCATCTGTATTGGGTAAATTATCATCAAAATCATCTGAATGCTGACCAAAGTATGCATGGGTATTTGTGGAATGAGGAAACCTATTCTTATTATATAAGGAATGGATATCCTTGTATGCCCCCAAGAATTCTAAGAGAGCCTTGTCATTAGCAAATTCATCAAAACTAGGTAAATCCAAAGAAGTTATACCATCGATAAGATCAGGGTAAACAACTAAGAGTGTAGAAACATGATTTACTATATCATCTTCTCATGGAATAGGCAAACAAAATATTATATGCTGAGAAGTATGTTGAGAGGACTTGGTATTAGATGTATTATCTTTATATCTAAATCCTTATTTTCCACGTTGATCATATGCTTCAATGGGATTAAGAATTCCCTTCTCATGATTTCCAAGGCCTTGTCCTATGTAACCCATTTTTTGGAAATATTTCAATGCAAAAGGAGAAGTGTACTTAGTATCATGTGCTCTAGAAGTGTCTGGGGAAGTGATATGTGAATTTTGAATAGTATATAGAGTGGTGTTGTATCAAAATCCATGTGAGAAATATAATTATTTGAAGGCTCTATAAATTGATAGTATTTGAATGGTTCTTGATCCATAGGAGGTGTAAAAATGACCTTTGTAGCTAAACTTTAAACATGTATGTAGGCCTTGTCCTATCTAACCCATTTTTCAGAAATATCTCAATGCAAAAGGGGAAGTGAACTTATTATATTATGCTCTGAAAGTTTGGGGGAGTGATATGTGAATTTTCAATAGTAGACTAGAATGGTGTTGTATCAAAATCCATGTGAGGAATATAATTATGTGAAAGCTATGTATGTTGATAGTATTTAAATGGTTCTTGATCCATAAGACATGTATAAATATGACCTTTGAGTTGAAATTTAAACATGTACATAAAGTGGATGAAATTATGTGCATATCATGAATCCATGGTCTTCCAAACAAGATATTGTAATTAAGGTCATTATGCATAACTAGAGGTTGTAAACTAAGATAGAGGTTGGTTTGAGAGTTAAAAATAAGATTCAAGTGTCAAAACCCTTCCTAGACAATATCACCCTAATTAAATAGTAACATCATGTGGCATTAGTATCCCTATTTTGGTGGTACTGTCCTCTATGTAGAACTATTCCAAGATTTTAGGTGCACCTATGTCTAGGTCTATCAAACTTGTTCCTACACGCACGAGTTATAGATCTTTGTTTATGACATATTTTAACTAATTTTATGTGCAAACCCTAATTATTCATGTTTACAAGGCATCTGGTTGATACAAGAAGTGAAGTGTGTTGTTAATGGGGTAGCCTAAACATCTTTAACACCCAATTGTAATGAGAGTTGCCTACATACCAATACTCCAAAGAAGGATCAATACTGATGGTTCTCCCCCCTAAGTGTTGGTGCAAGTGCAAGTGAATCTAGCATGTATGTTGACTTGAGTGATTTAAATGTGCTTGAGATTGTAAACATGAGTAATCTAAGCTTAAGAATTATGTAGATAGTTTTATGTAGAAGTAGGATAAAATAGGGATTGATAACCTTGATTGTGCACAGCTTGTTCTGAGTTTACATGTATAATTTGCATTTGATTTCTATTTGGTGGTTAGAGGGACAAAATTCATGTATATATATTATTTTGGTGCTTTTTAAAGTCTTAAAAGAGGTCTAGGCCAACCTTAGATGGTCTTATATTTGAGAATATATCCATTGGTAAGAAAAAGAAGGAAAGGATGGTAACACCAAAATTGAGACACTAGCACCACATGGTGTTATTGTCCCTATTATGGTGCTAGTGTCTCAATTTTGGTACTATTGTCCTTTCCCTCTTTTTCCTACCAACAGATATCTTTTCAAATCTAAGACCACCTAGGGTCTACCTATACCTCTTTTAATACTCGCACAAGCACCTATTATGGTGTTAGCATCTAGGTGGCATATCCAAAGGCACTAGGGGCCAAAATGTCAAGATGAGGGTCTAGTACTACTTTAGGGATGCTTAGGGATGTCTATAGCCCACACAAAGGCTAGATAAGTGTGAAAATAGGCCCTAAGATAAGTTTAGGGATAAGCTAGGGATAGGTGGTCTTAAGTAGCATTCTTGGCACTCAAGTGTCATTTTTAGGTAATTATAATTATTGTGAAAAAAAATTGGATAATAAGTACATAGTAAGATGAAAAATATTAAGTAATACAAAGTCAATTATAAGGCATTATGTATTAAAAACCCATTTTAATTATTGGTGTACACTCAATTACTAGTACTTCTCCCCTATAATAGATATAAACTCTTAATATGTTGTTTAAATTAGAGTCTGAGTAGAATCATTGGGAACAGTCTCCCTTACTACTTATTGTAAGAAAAAATATTAAGGGAAGATAAAACAAACCCAATACATTACACTTTAAACTAGATAAAACACAATGAACATTTTATAATATGGTAAATCCATGATTAAAACAAACAAAGAAGGATGCCCAATAACTTTTCAACATAACTAATACATGAGCATTGATTAAAAGAGTCGTAAAGTACCAACACTTGCTTATGTTCAAGTCCTCTATTTTTTCCCTAAATAATAAATACATGATAAATATATCATCCATTTAAGAAAAAGATACAAAATCCAAACAATGCAGAACTTTTCTTCTCGATTTGTTTCAAACATATACGAACACGTATTACTCAAGAAAACACATGGTTGTTTACAATATAGAGACTGAATATATCCAATTCATAATATTTTAAACAAAAAAATGAAAATTACCAAAAAAGACACAATTGTTATTGTGGTTATTTTGTAAACACGTATCCAAGTCTATTTTGGGTAACACACAAATTTATTCACATACAACACACATATATAATGAATATATATCACGTATATAACATTGAATGAAAGAAATATAATTATACAAAATAAATGTTCATTACTAACAAAAAAATTATATGTTGTACCCATCAATAACTCAGAAATAATCACAATGAAAAGATACAACATGGTGCCAATGTTATTGTCTGTGTTAAAGCTCTCTAGATTTTTCTATGCATATTAACACTACTAACATGACATGGTAACACCATTCAAAGAAACACAAGACAATTATCAAATGCATATGCATGCCACCAAAGATAGGTAAGTCATTAATGCCCTATCAAATATATATATATATATATATATATGGTTAATCTTATAATCTAGAAAATAAAAAATCTACATGATGCATTCTCATTACCAAGAGAAAAATAGTTATTTTTATTTAAAATAGTTATTTTTATTTAAAATAATTATTTTTATCTAATTGAAAACTCTTATATAATTAAGGAATTATTCAAATCAATGAAATAAAAAATAAATAATTTAAAAATTTAAAAAAATTTGGAAAATACCACCTAATGAATTGTGATTGACCAAGAAAATTTTGACAAATGCTCAAATTGAAAGTTGTATCACTTTCTTCGCCATGATTAAAAAAGGACTAATAGTTATTCATCAAACATAGACACCATGGAAATTATAGACATGAATACAATTTAACCATATTGTGGATAGGGATGTTATCTAATTTTAGTTGTGTGAACTATTAAAAGAATAAGATCCAATTTTAGTTGTGTAATCAGCAAGTTAGTTTAGCAAATAGTTTTAGTGTGTTGCCACAAGAGGATAATTCTAAAACCCTAATTGTTCCATGCGTTTCAACATCCTCTCTTAGAATGTAAGGGAGATTACATTCCCTCAGTGTAAATGCAAGGTTAAGAAAAGTGTTATTAAATGGAAACATGATGTCTTATTCCTACAAGAAGTAAAAATTGGTAATAGTAGATTAGAGGTGGCTCTATCAAATGTATGGAAAGAAGATTTTTTTTCATATATCACATAAAGATTAAGGAGGATTTGAAATTGGTATGGCACCATGGATTTCAAATTTTGTCATTGATAAGGGTGAGGACCCTTCACATAGCTATGTTTGGGCCCTCACTATTATCAATGGACAATCACTCAATTTTTACTCTGTTTATGCATCCAACAATGCAAAAGAAAGAACTGAACTTTGGGATTAGATGGCTAATAACCTTCCTATTGCTGACTGGATCATTGGTGGAGATTTTAATATAGTGGAACACCATTCTGATCAGAGTTGGCTTAGTCCCTTTAAGCTTAGCAATGATGAGTTTAACAAATGGTTGTACTGTTGGAACTCTTTAGGGGTGGTTGTCCCAATTAATGAAAAATTTAATAGTCATGCTAGTAATTGGTTTACTTGGTCTAACTATAGATTAGGTGATGATAGAAAACTCAATAGATTGGACCAGTTTTATCTTTCTCCTAAGCTATTAATATTCCATGCCTCATATGATACTTGCATTCAAGTGGATTACTCTACTACCCTATTTTCTGCTCTACTTCATTTTATACAAAATCAAATATTATTTCCCCAATTCCTTTTAAATTGAATGTGTCCCATCTAAAAAATAAGGAATGTATGACAGCCCTTGTGGGGATGTGGAATTCTTTTCCAAAACCACAAGAAGGTGAATCAAGGATAGACTAGTGGTGCAATGCAATTGAGCAATACACTACCTTTCTTCACACATTTGGGATAAAAATGCTTGGCAATGCAATCACAAATAAAAAACCCTACGAGGAAATTTGGAGCAAGCTAGAAAAAAATTGAACATTGATCCCAACAATATTAATTTACAAACTTTTATTGTTGCTACTGAGACGTAACTGCATCAAATAGATTATTACAAAGGTCAATGAGCTAAGATTCGAGCTAGATTACATTAGATAAAGGAAGGAAACAAAGGTTCTAAGTATTTTTTCAACTTTTTAAACTACAAACATAAAAAAGAAAGAATTTATACAATAAGAGATGAATTTGATGACCTGCATACAAACCACACTGAGATAAACATGATATTTCAAAGAATTTATGAGATGCTCTTCAGAGATAACCAACGATGGGATGATATTCAATCTAATTTAGAGTAGATTATTGAATAATATATTCCTAACAAAATTGATCCTGGTTATAGTCACTTCTTAGATTGGATCGTCTCTTTGGAGGAGCTTGAGCATGCTTTATTTTTGATGGCTTCTAATAAGAGCTTAGCTATTGATGGACTTCCGATGGAGTTCTATCAAGCTATGTGGCCACATATGAAAGATGATTTTTACTTAATTTGTTTGAAAGCCTTCGAGAAAGGTTCATTAGGTCCCAACATAAATAGGGGCCTTATCAAGCTCTTACCTAAAGGGAAAAAGGAGGATACCCTTTCGGGTTGGAGACTGATAACACTTATCAATACTTATTATAAAATAATAGCTAAAGCATTGGCTATCTGAATCAAACTCATGGTACAAGGTATTGTAAGACCTGAGCAAACAAGTTTTTTGAGTGGAAGATATATTCTTGTTAATCTTTTTCTAGCTTGGGAAACTATTGAAAGGGTTCAGTAATCTAGTTAAGATGCTCTTTAAATAAAATTAGATTCTGGCAAGGCCTATAACAAAATTTGATGGAATTTTATACTTAAAATGGTGCGATGGCTTGGGTTTGGACCCCAAGCTTGGGCACATGTTCAAATGTTTTCTAAAGATACTAATGCTCATATTTTGATTAACCAATCCATAACTGATGTTTTCCTACTACAAAGTTCTATCAGATAGGGTTGTCCACTTTCATTATTCTTATATGTTCTATCAACCAATGCACTAGGATATTTGTTATAAAAATTTAATTAGCTAAAGCTTATATTAATACTTTTAATCCCACAAAATACTATTGTCATTAACTCACATTTTGTTGATGATAGCATGTTGTTCCTTCAGAACACTGAAGTTGAAATCAACAATGCAATGAAAATTCTAGATTTATATTTTGTTGTCTCAAGTTCTCATCTTACTCATAGTAAAACTAAATTTTTAAGGACTCAATCAAGTCAAATTCCTCAATGGATTCCTAAAGAGTAGAGACAAATTAAGCATGCATAAATCACTAGATATCTTTGGATACCCGGCCTAGGTGTTTCCCTAGCTGATTTGTGGAGGTGGTTCATATATAGGCTTAAGAATAAAAATTTTAACTGGGGAAATAAATTCTTATCCCTGGCAGGCAAAATCTAAGTTGTTAATAAAATTTTCATTGCTTCTCATGTGTATTACTCTTATTTTTAGATGCCCTCTAATAAAGGTTATAAAGACCTGAATAAAATCATTCACCAATTATTATGGTCTAAATGGGATGATAGTGTTTGTTTTAAAGCCACTTCTTGGACACATTGCATTCAAAAAAAAATTAAAGGAGGTCTTGGAATGATATACCTGAAGACACAAGGAATTTGTTTGTCTACCAAATGGATAATCAAGGTTATATAAGGAGATGAACCTTGGAAAGTGTTGATTCATGATAGAATTAGTTATGCCTTTAGTAAACGCAAATGGTAGCTTGTTAATTTTTGGGATAAGATACTTATGGTACCATGTTTTAAAACCAAATCATTTCCTCCACTTCAATCCATCTAGAAGGCCTAGCAATAGGTTTGCCATTTATTTGAATGAAGAGGCTCATCACTTCAACATGGTTTCAGTTTTGGTTCATCATCTTTATGATGGAATAAATAGATTCAGTATCATGTTCAACCCTTGGCTATGAGTTTTCCCACACAAGCCTATTATTTATTTGATCTGGGCAACATTCTAAGTGACAATTCAGGTGATGGCTCTACCCTAATTGGTGGCAGGACTTCTGGGAGCCATAACTTTTGCACCATAGCTCTGTTTGACTCCCCGTTTGAACCATTAGAAATCTAAGAATGAGTATAATGTGGTGAGATGACATATAGATCTATTATATATATTATCTTTTAAAACCCAATGAAGTTCCCCAAATTTCAATTTTAGTAATGTAGTCTAAAAATAGTAAGTTTCTAAAAATAGTAATTCCTCAAATTCTATATTATTGTAATTCACAGAAGTCGAACCACTTAATCTTCCTCAATATTGGTGACCTTCCACATCCTCCTCCTACCTTAAAAATGTGTATAAATAAAGATGTAACCTAAAATATAAATTAGACATCTCTTCTCAGAGATAGACATATGTTTAGGTCTACAAATTTGATGAATAAAACATCTCTTTTCAGAGATAGCATTATTGTTATTGTGTTCTTATTTATTGAATTATCTTTCAACTAAAGCTTTTGAGTTTTGGATCAGTGGTATCAGATCGATTTGTATTTAGAGTGTATGATCCTGAGGATGAGATTAGATTACCAGACGCTTGGGTGAAAAATAGAACCAGTAGACTATCCACCTATTCACTCCAAACAACTTCAAATGGTGGATAACACTGAGACATCTGATCCTTTCAAGGAAATCATCAATGAGGCCCTCCATAAACAACAAGTGTATATGTTATAACAATTCACCTAAATTCTCTAACAAATTTTAATGGAAAATTTTGGCTCTTCATCTGTAACCCCACATCCTTTCAGTGCCCCAACACCCTTCAAGGTTCAGGTGAATTTCGATATCCCTACATTTGAATGAAAAATCAATGCTGATGTAGTAGAAAATTGGTTGGATCAATTGTCATCTTATTTTTCTATAAATAAATTCACTGATAAAGAGATCACTTTTGCTCTTTTGAAAGCATCATTGCCTATCAAAAATTGGTGAGAAGTGTACAAAAAGATATTCAGTGCAGATGATATTGGCCTTGAGGCAGAACCTACCTAGGATGATTTCATAGAAGCTGTAAAGGAAGAATACTACCCCATTGGAGGATATAACGATCTATATATAGAGTGGCAACAACTTCACCAAAGTAAGGAATAGTCCGTTTAAGGTTACACTAACATTTTTCATTCTCTATCTATGAGATTAGGCATCTAAGAAAGTGAGAAACATAAAGTTTTCAAATATCATGGTAGAATACAATGGTATATACGAGGAGAAATGTAACTCTTCAATTTAGAAACCCTCGATGAGGCGTATAAGTTCGTAGTAAAGATTGAGCAGAAGCATGGAAGAATGAATATGAAGAGTCAGCCTTCTAAATGGAAAAGTGACAAAGAAGGTAAAACATGAGGCCAAAATTGAAAGAAAAAGGAAGGAAAGACTGGGAAATAGTGTGATTATCACAAATATGGAACTCACTCCAAAGAAGAATGTTGAGCCATCAAGTCCCTGCTTTCTAAGTAACAATCCTCAACATCTATTATTCTACCTCATACATAACCTACAGTTGAAGAGGATGAAGAATAGATTATAGATGTTGAGCCTGATGCCATAGTTGCTTCATCATAGACCCATGAGGAGCGGCTAGATGACAAGGAAAGGTTGTTTCATTCTAAGTTATGGGTGAAAGGTAAGCCTCTACATTTTATTCTTGATAGTGGGAGTCAAAAGAATTTAATCTCTACTAATGTTATGAAAAGCTTAAATTTTTCCATGAAGCCTGACCCAAATCCATATATTATTGGATGGTTGAGTCTAGGGAGAAACCTCCGTGTCACCCACCAATGTCTTCTCTCATATGCAATAAAACCTTTCCAAGATGAGGTCTTATGTGATGTGGTCAATTTGGATGTTTGTGATGTACTCTTTGGTCAACCATTCATGTATGATTGACATGGTATATATGAATTAATAAATTGAAAGATCACCCTCACTCTTGAAACATGGTGCTACAGGGTACCATAGGTACCACCTTCCACATCTCTCTCTCTGATTAGTGCCAAGAAATTTGTTCTCATGGTGGTCAAGCCACATGACTCCAAAAGGGCTAATGTTGCATCCTTGACTATATAAACAATACAATAATAGAAGCCAATAGATAAAAAGTTGAATAATTTCATAGCCTCCCATTCACATATTAATGGTCAGATAGAAATGGTGAACAATCAGACCCTACACAACTCCACAAAGTACAGCTCCACAAAGCACAGTCCATTCCAAGTATGCATTAGGAATTAAATCAAAACACAAAATACCACACTTGATGATAAATATTGATGCAATGGGTACCATTTATTCTCAAGGAGGGAGGAATGATCTAGGAAATATTCCAAGTGACAATTCGGGTGATGGTTCTACCCCAATTGGTGGCAGGACTTTCAGGAGCCATAACTTTTGCACCATAGCTCTGTTTGACTCCCCGTTTGAACCATTGGAAAGATAAGAATGAGGATAATGTGTTGAAATAGTATGGATATTAATTTTATAGATTTTGACCCATAAAAACCCATTGGAAGTGCCCCAAATTTGAATTTTAGTAGTGCAGTCTAAAAATAATAAGTTTCTAAAAATAGTAATTCCTTGAATTTTGTATTATTGTAAATTGTGGAAGTCAAACCACTTAATATTTCTCAATATTGGTGATATTCCACATCCTCCTCCTACCTTAAAAATGTGTATAAATTAAGATGTAACCATAAATGAAAATTAGACATCTCTTCTCAAAGATAGGCATATGTTTGGGTCTACAAATTTGATGAATAAAACATCTCTTCTCAGAGATAGCATTATTGGTGTTGTGTTGTTCTTATTTATTGAATTATCTTTCAACCAAAGCTTTTGAGTTTTGGATCAGTGGTATCAAGGTGGTTTGTCTTTAGAGTGTATGACTCAAGGATGAGGTCAAATTATAGAAAGCTTAGGTGGAAAATAGAACCAGTAGACTATCCACTTATTCGTTGCAAACAACTTCAAATGATAGATAACACTGAGACATATGATATTTTCAATAAAATGGTAAATGAATCCCTCCATCAACAAAAATTTTAGATACTACAACAATTCACCTAAATTCTTCAATAAATTTTGATGAGAAATTCTGGCTCCTCATCTGCAACCCCACATCCTTTCATTTCCCCAACACCCTTCAAGGTTTAGGTGAATTTTGATATCCCTACATTTGAAGTCAAAATTAATGCTAATGCAGTAGAAAATTGGTTGAATCAATTGTCATCTTATTTTCTGTAAATAAATTCATCGATAAAGAGAAGATCACTTTTGCTCTTTTGAAAGCATCATTGCCTATCAAAAATTGGTAGGAAGTGTACAAAAAGAGATTCAATGTAGATGATATTGGCCTTAAAATAAAACCTACCTGGGATGAATTTGTAGAAGCTATAAAAGAAGAATACTACCCCATTGGAGCATATGATGATCTCTATATATAGAGTGGCAACAACTTTGCCAAGGTAAGGAACAGTCTGTTCAAGATTACACTGACATTTTTCATTCTCTATCTATGAGATTAGGCATCCAAAAAAATGATAAACACAAAGTTCTTAAATATCATGGTAGACTACAATGTATATATAGGGATAAATGGAACTCTTCAATTTGGAAACCCTCAGTGAGGCATATAGTTTTGCAGTAAAGATTGAGCAGAAGTATGGAAGAATGAATACAAAGAGGCGGCCTTCAAAATGGAAAAGTGACAAAGAAGGTCAAACATGAGGCCAAAATTGGAAGCAAAAGGAAGGAAAGATAGGGAAATAGTGTATTATCACAAATCTAAAACTCACTCCAAAGAATAATGTCAACCCATCAAGTCCCTACTTTTTGAGTCATAATCCTCAACACCTACTACTCTGCCTCATACACAACCTATAGTTGAAAAGGATGAAGAAGAGATTGTAGATGCTAAGCTCAATGTCATAGGTGTTTCATCACAGACCCATGCAGAGTGGCTAGATGACAAGGAAAGGTTGGTTCATTCTAAGTTATGGGTGAAAGGTAAGCCTCTACATTTCATTCTTGATAGTGGGAGTCAAAAAAACTTAATCTCTGCTAATGTTGTGAAAATCCTAAATTTGTCTATGAAGCCTCACCCAAATCCATACATTATTGGATGGTTGAGTCCAGAGAGAAACCTCTGTGTCAGCCACCAATGTCTTCTCTCATATGTAATAAAACCTTTCCAAGATGAGGTCCTATGTGATGTGGTCAATATGGATGTTTGTGATATACTCTCTGGTCATCCATTCATGTATGATCAACATAGAATCTATGAATCAAGAACTTGAATGATCACCCTCACTCTTAGAACATGGTGCTACAGGGTACCAAAGGTACCACCTTCCACATCTCTCTATCTCTCTCTCTAATTAGTGCCAAGAAATTTGTTCTCATGGTGGTCAAGCCATAGGAATCAAAAAAGGTTAATGTTGCAGCCTTGACTACACAAAAAATACAACAATAGAAGCTAATAGATAACAAGCTAAATAATTTCATAGCCTCCCATCCACAGATTAATGGTCAGAAAAAAATGGTGAACAATCGGGCCCTACACACAAAGTACATCTCCACAAAGCACAATCCATTCCAAGTATGCATCAGAAATCAAATAAAAATACAATTACCACACTTGATGAAAAATCCTAATGCAATGGGGACCATTGCTTCTCAAGGAGGGAGGAATGATCCGGGAAACATTCCAAGTGACAATTTAGGTGATGGTTTTACCCCAATTGGTGGCAGGACTTTCGGGAACCATAACTTTTGCACCATAGCTCTGTTTGACTCCCCGTTTGAACCATTGGAAAGATAAGAATGAGAAGAATGTGGTGAGATGGAATGGATCTCAATTTAATGTATTTTGACCCTTGAAAACCCAATGGAAGTGCCCCAAATTTCAATTTTAGTAGTGTAGTCTAAAAATGGTAAGTTTCTAAAAATAGTAATTCCTCAAATTCTGTATTGTTGTAAATCGTGGAAGTTGAACCACTTAATCTCCCTTGAGATTAGTGACCTTCCACATCCTCCTCATACCTTCAAAATGTGTATAAATGAATATATAACTTGAAATAGAAATCAGACATCTCTTCTCAAAGATAGGCATATGTTTGGGTCTTCAAATTTGATGAATAAAACATCTCTTCTCAGAGATAGCATTATTGTTATTGTGTTGTTCTCATTTATTGAACTATCTTTCAGCCAAATCTTTTGTGTTTTGGATCATTTCTTAAGAATGGGATTCGTCAAGTTGGAGATATTTGGGACTTCACTGTATTGAATTGGGATCCTTGGCAAGTTGTCCAACTTTGCTTTGGACTAAATAGTAAATGGGAATGTTTAATGATTTTTATCAAATATTTGGTTCCAGTGGATCTATCTATGAAGATGTGTACTAAGGTTCCTTGTAGTTTTATTAAGCACTAGAGGTGGATTTCCTCTCATCACTTTACTACTTTTCCCTTGAAGAAAATTTATAACTGAAATCTTCCATGTATAAATTTAAATCCTTGCTTGAACCTCAAGTGGAAATGCAAATTTAGTGCAAAATTTTGGACTAAATTAACTGCCCAATTATGGAATTCTAACTCAGATATGGGTGCTCAAATCTTAGCCTAGAAAATTTTGCATCATAAATTTCCTATTGATGAAAGATTGAAATGTTTTCTGATGCAGCCACCCAAATGTCCATTTTTTTGCCTTAATGAAAACATGAAACATATCTTCTGGGAATGTTTGTTTGCTAAAAATCTTTGGAAGGTTATTTTTAATGATCTACCTACTATTTTTGATCACCGATTGAATTAGAAAGAAGCATTATTAGGGGTAGGCTTGCATAATAATGTTACTTCTAATTCTATCTGGTTGTTTTTGTTCTTCTACATAACTGGAAAACTAGATGTATGGTAGTCTTTTCTAAATCCACTTATCGCTAGGAAGTAGGAATTGTAAGGCTTTACTCTGATGTTTTCCTCCAAATTGTTTCTTTATTTATGAAGTTTCAAAGAGGGATGAATAAAGATTTGAAGATATATGATCAATTCTGTATTATTAAACTTCAAATGCTTCAACTTCAAAAAAAGAGGAACTTGGATCCAAGGCTTGATAAGTTTATATATTTTCTAGAATGAATATTGTAGTGCTTGGTGTTTTGAAGTGGGCTGATATTTTTCTGCCTTGTTTCAGATGTACAAAAGGTTTCATGAAGTTGTTGTATTAGGTAGATTCAAATACCTTCTGATATGGTTTAGTTTGCCTACACGGATATATTATGTCATAAACTGGTGTAAAGGTGGATGAATGTAGTTTCTCCTGGTTCTTTTATGGGTTTTCTTTGATAACAGGAGTTTCTATTGGTTGTATTATTAGCAGTCTTTTGATTGCCTATTCCTCTTTGTAATTGCATTTTTTTCAATATAAAAAAATTATCCAATTTTAGTTATATGAAATATTCTTAAAATAAGAGTCAATTTTAGCTATGGAAAATATTTTTAAAAAGTAAAATTGAGAGCTATGTTTTCAATATAAGGTTGGACACATTTTAAACTCTTTAACATGTGTATCAACATAAGAGTTAGAATATATATATAATATAATTACTTGTTCAATCAGTACAAGATAAAATATGTAAATAATTTTTAATATTTAAATTTTATTTTAGTTAATATAATTACTTGTTCAAATAGTACAAGATAAAATTTGTAAATAATTTTTAATAATTAAATTTTATTTTAGTAAGTGTTGTGTAGCGATTAATCTTTGTTTTTGTATTGAAAATTATCTATGATTAAATTTGTATATAAATTTGTAATGTAACTTCCATATAATAATGAATGATACTCAAAGATTAAATATAAATAGTTAGAGTAAAAATATTCTTAACTGGAGTAAAATTTATATTATTCTTATTTATACAAGGATTAATAAAATATTTGTTAGTTTTTATAATTTATCAGCGTGTTCAAAATTAAATTTGAATGTAACCTACATCTAGTTTAAAACCAAAAAATGGGGGTAACATTAACTTTGAATAGGATAGATGAAAGTATATATATTGGATTAAACTGAGAATAATTGTTATATTTTAAAGTGATTGTGACAATCATTAGAACATAGAGAAACTACATTCAAAGATATTGGACACACGTTGGGTGATGGGTATATGCCTCTACATATGATTATTATAGAATAACATTGTATTAATTATAGATAAATTTTATACGTATTTAATAATAAAGAAATAAAATTATATAGGAACTGATTAAAAAGTTATATAATGGTTAAAGAATAATTATCGAAATAATATAAATTGTATAAAAAATGTCACTTTTTTATAAGACATATATCATATTTAAATATTTTTAAGTATTTATAAATAAAAAGGAAATCTTAACTAAAAAAATTATATATGTTAAGAAAATATTTCCATAAACATAATCAAATATAATTAATATATTAATTATAATCTTTTGAATTAGACAAATATTTTTTGTAATAATTTTTAGAAGAAGAAGAAGAAGAAGAAGATGATGATGATGATGATGATGATGATGATGATGATGATGATGATGATGATGATGATGATGATGATGATGATGATGATGATGATGATGATGATGATGATGATGATGATGATGATGATGATGATGATGATGATGATGATATTGTATGTTAAATAAATATTATTTCTACCCATAAAGATTGGAATGATAATTTTTAGTTTTTTTTTTAATTATTATTATCAAATATAAAATTCATGCTCTTTTCTCTCATAATTAATATTTTAATGAACAAATAAATATTTATCATTTTTAAATGAGTTTTTAATTAATACATTGATATAAATAAAATATTTCATGAGAATAAGTAGAATAATATTCTTTAATATTTAGGTGTTAAATTTTAGAGTTGATAAAGTATTATAAATTTTCAAAGCTTTTATTGGTTAGAGTAAAAAATATATCAGTTCAAGTGACACCAACAATAATTTACTCAAAGAAATATTTTCTATTATTGATTAAAAAAATATACTTATTCTCATTTTACTAAATAATGACACAATAAATAAATGTCATTATAAAATGGTAAAATAAATTATACAAGGGAGAACTAAGATATATACAATAAACTATAGTAAATCGGACTTCCTAATACATGAAATAGCCATGTAATGGATAAATAGTGACACAATGGATAAATGGCACTATAAAATGGTAAAATAAAGTGCACAAGGGTTAATCTATGTAAATATAGAAATTCAATAAATCAAAGTTGTCTAATGTGTTAAAATTGAGAATTGAAAGCTTGCATGATTGATAATTGGAAGACAAAATAAAAGAGATGGGACAAGAGAGATAAAAGACTGAAATAACAACTTGTGAGTTTTGTATGACATGTGATAATAGAAAAAGGCTTTTGAGACTTATCAGATTGAAACCTAAAAATTTAATTATAATCTAAAAGATGAACATAATCTTGGGACCTAATAATATCACTAAGTGAATCATATGGTCGATTACAATAGTTTTTTGTTGATTGTGGTTTCTTGCTATGATATTGGAAATTTGGCACTTCTAGATCTAAAACTTTCTAGGATGCTTCCGTAGAGGCTAATGATTTGAAACCTAGTTTTACTTTGCTAAATTGATGTTTGTTGTTATTTAAATATTCTCTTACTTGACTTAGCCCTAACTCACCATGATGTCACTATAAAAGAGTATATGTCCAAGGTTAGCAACCCAATTCACCATGATAGTTAGAGTTACATATCTCAGATGCTCAAAATCAGGGCTCAATATAGTTTTAATGTTTTGTAAGTATTCCAAACCCAAATGAGAGAAAGACCTCACCTCCTCCTCTAGATAATCAAAATTAACTACATGTTTAGCTTTGACCTTCTATTGATACAAGATGATTTGGAACAAGACTTCAATTGATGATGAAGACAAATAGGTTCTATGTGCAGATCTCTTGAAAATACTTGATCAGTATTTGTGAGAGAATTGCTTGTAATAGATCTACTTTTGAAATAAATTAGGGACATTTTTATATATAGGATTCACAAGGACAAACTTGCACATAGGTGAACCATGAAAAATAGTGAGAATCGATGATCAATGTGGGATGAAAGGACCTAAAAAAGGTGAGAGACCAAAATTATGGAATCCATGATTATGGTCAACCAGAATCATGGGACCTATGATTATGGTCAAGTCACATTAAAGACTCAAAGCAAAGATCAAGCTAGCTAAAGGATGACATGATGGATCCTGATATAGATAATTAAGAATGACATGAGGTTATGGTGGGTTCAATGTAGATGGAAAGTATCCAAAAATAGCCAAGTGTACACAAATAGTCATGTGTGATAAAGTATGACAAAGAGCAACAGAAAAGGTTCTTGTACCAAAATTAGGTATCTACATAATATCTCATTTTAATGTGTGTACTTTAATTCATGTGTGTGTATCAAATTAAAACAAAAAATTAAGTGCACACTTGAATAATTCCTTGATAAGGATGGAAGTATGAAGGCCTTGGATTTTGATTTGGCTCACTCATGAGCTAATGTCAGAAACTCTGGTGTACCTACATTCAAACAATAATGCATGTAATTAAATCATTACCTTAATAAATCAATGCAATTGTAATGAAATAAAATAGAAACAAAAAAAATAAACATAGGGATGAATACACATGGTGGTATGTGAACCATGTTACCACTCATGGAACTTTGGTGTTGAAACTGAAAACTAAAACTTGGGTTCTCAAGGGCGAAACTCTACTTCTTGATCATAGAAGTATACATAACTTGGTCTCACTAAACAAATGTAAGAACACTCTACTTTTTGTCCAAACACATAGATATATATGGTTTCAATCCATAGAGGTAAGAACATATATGGGATCTATAACTAGTAATAGGATAATATAGATATATGCCCCTATTTTGAAGTGAGGGATGCTCTTTCAAATCACTCCTCTAAAAAAAATATTAAACATACCATGCGTAACATAGAGAAATAAGCATAGTTATTAAAATCATTGAAAGTCTATTTGTAACACATATATGTAACTATAAAAATATATTATCGTGTATGGTTTAACATAAATATGTGACCCACATTACGATGGAAATATTAATAAGTGATCCATGTGAAAATGAATTAATAGGATGGAGGGGCAAATGATAAAAGATATAACAATATATTATCCTATATAGTGACTATCATGTGGCTAGGTGTATAAAGGATAATTTGGTGTACTGATATAAGCATTGTAGGATCTATAGGCACATAGGTATAGTAATCTTTGTGTAAGTAAGATAGGATCAATGAGTCTCTTGAAACATGTATGAATTTGAATCCCTCAATAAAAATAAGTGATGTTGGTATGATGCCCCCAATGACACTGTATGGATAGTAAGGTTTAATAAAGTGTAAGTTTGATGCCCCTAATGGAAATATATATGTAATATTGGAAATAAAATGGAAAAAAAAATTGTCCTAATGTAACCATATAGAGGGACAAATGATATGCCTCAATGTAACAATATGCCCCTAAGAAGGCTAGATATAACAATAAAATACACATACAATAATATTAGTATGCCCCAATACATGCAAGGAACAAACCATGGAAATGTGTGAAACAAACATATTATATTGTAATTAGTATCATGAATGATATTTATCATGGCACCAAACATAATATACCATATAGTATATGCAATGCAATCACATATAGTCATGTAACTACACATATAGTACATGTAACTATTGAGTAAGAAATATGACCCATAAGTAATTAAAGAAAGGACATGGTAACTAGAGGATCCTCTAAGAAAAAAATGGATCGAACATGGAAAATAACACACATAAGCATACACAAGCACAACCACACACATGAAAGCAAACAAGCAATCATAGGGCACACAAGAGAAATGCAATGTATTCATGTAACACAGTATGCAAGATGTAAGCTAAAATAAGATATGTGTAGACAATATGAGTAGTTCTATATGATAAATGGAAAGAAGGAAGGATAGATTTTGAGACCCACTAAAAATATACCCCTAGTATAGGTATGCCCCAAATGTGAAAACTCCCTCAAGTGTAAGCGTAATGTAGTTGCATAACATCTGTAAATCTATAAGCATACATGACATGTATTATATCCTACATCTCACCTAATCTAATAATACCATGAAATGCACATGGGTAACATGTATATGTAAGCCTCTAGTATAGGTAAATAAGCATAATATGTATTTATTGATAAAGATAAAGGTAAATAATTTTTTAATGTTTATGTTTTTACATTTTTATGATTTTCTAGAGGAATGGACCAAGGAAGAAGGAAACTAGGGGTGCAGTCAAGAGGAAGCTAGGAGAGATCAATCAAGCAATAGACAAGAAGGTAGTGCAAAGAGGAAAAAAGAGAAAAATAAATGAGAGAATGGTTCCTATTAACGTACGACTTTCCTCAAAACTTAGTGCATGTTAAGGTAAAAGGCCTCAACATATATATGATGTCATCATTTGTAACAACCCCTCAAGTTGTACTTAAGAAAATGCAAAAAAAAATTCTCTTGAATAACTAAACAAATAACAATAATTTCACGAAGAAAAATAATACATCATATCAAACCATAACTAAGAACAATAGTACTTCTAATTCAAATATTGTATATAATATAAATATTATACAACTCCATAAAAATCCAAATATAATATGACACAACTACGGTTGGTCTAAAAATACATCTGCTAATCAAATATATATGTACATAATATAGTTACATTACTTTAGGCATACAGCCTCATATAATGATAGATACCAAGATCTTCAAAGCTCGAGTCAAACTGACTCATGTATCAATGATAATCTCAAATGTCATCTTCAAGTAGTACTGTAGTGCAAGAGGGAGAGCATCATATGAGTGATTTACCACACCAACCATAGACCAACGATCCCCTACACAATCCCCTATCAAGAAATAGCCCTCCCTTCATGGATAGGTAAATAGAATGGTGTGAGAAATCTAGTGAGATGTGCTAGTACCTTGTGTGTTGTAAGATTTCTAAAAACATATAGTGCACCATAAATAAATTCATTCTAACATGATATCACATAGCATGAAAATCAAACATATGAAATGATAATGTATATAACATTACTTTGGCCAAAGTTTTCTATTTTGTTATTTTTTGAAAAAATAGATGTTTAATTCCTAAATAATAAATGAGTCTGAGTAGATAAAATCAATAAATTGTTAGGTTGTGGAGCTAAAAGCTTCAACTATGTAGACGAAGAAAAGGAGGTTTCTGAAGATCCAAAAGAATCAGCATCGGCAGCATGACTGACATTGGTCAAGATGATGCAGAAGACAACTGGCGTCGGCAGGGAGTCGGCTGATATCGGTCAGCACCAGTTAGATAGGGACCGACGTCGGTCGCCTGTGTGTTCCAGAACTATTCGTTGCACAAATAGTTAGTTAGTTGAACAGAGTGTTTGCATGTAAAGGCTATTTCGATTCTTGAGCTGTGTGGATAATTATAAACTAAGAGTCTAAGTTATTGTTTAAGTCTGGGATCTATTTATAGACCCATTGGCATGTATTGTAATTATGAGCTGATAAGGAAGGCAAGGAAGATCCTTCCATTGTAAGATTATTGAGTTGCAGGTTGTTGCAAGCTCATAAGAGATCTACATGTGTGAGTATGGTCTATTAAATTATAGGTTACAGGTTCATGGGAGATCAACTTGAAGTATTTTAGAGTGTTTGGTGTACTGGCAGGGTTATTACTGACTGGTTGGAGAGGTGAACACCAATTCTGTGTGTGAGTTGTGTGTTGGGACCGTTTTTGGTAGGAGAGTGTTTTGAAGAAGAATTACTGTACACTTGAGGTGTGGGAAGCCTCTGTAAGGTGGAAGAGTGTGGCGGCTCTATATTGTATTCTTTTCTGTACAAGTGTTAATACAAGATTGTATATTGTCTCTCATATTTTGTGCTATTTGTGAATTTTAGTTACTTGTACTTCTAGATATTTTTACATGTTTAATTGCTTGTATTTAGTAATCATATTGTGCTCTTTCTAAGGAGCAAGATCCTAACAAGTGGGATCAGAACAGGTGTGTTTGTTCTTGGATTCCTCGACAACTGGTATCAGAGCTTTTGGTTGGGATACTAATAGGTTGGATTAGATCTAGTTAGTGTGTGTTGATTACAGGTTACTCACAGGGGTTTTTGTTTGAGTGGGAGTAGAGCAATGGCAGAAGAAAGTAGACTACGAATGGAGAAGTTTAATGGCAGGAGGTCCAAGTCCAGGTATGGCAGAATAACCTGCTGGAAGTGTGGAAAGAAAGAGCAGGAAAAGAAAGATTGTTGGTTGGTAGCAGATCAGCATGAAGGACATGAAGAAGAAGCAGATATTGTAGATTTCGTTGCACAGCATGCTCTGATATGTTCTTTGGATAAAGTAGAATCTTGGGTTTTAGATTCTGGTGCCTCTTTTCATGCATCCCCAAATAGGGAATTTTTTCATGAGTATGTCTAGGGAGACTTTGGAGACATTTGTTTAGGGGATGGTAAGCCTTGTCAGATGGTTGGCAAAGGGAAAGTGAAGCTGAAATTGCAGACAGGTAACACATGGGTGTTAAAAGAGGTCATGCATGTCTCAGTTCTAGAGCAGAATTTGATTTCTATAAGAAGGTTGGGTGATGAGGGTTGCATAGTAACTCTCACAGCGAACTCTTGGAAGGTTACCAAGGGTGCACTTGTTGTAGCAAGAGGTAAGAAACTAGGTACGCTTTATCTATCTACTTGTATTACTGATTCTCTTTCTGGGTTATCTACTTCAGCTGTAGATTCAAAGATGTGGCTTAATAGGCTTGGTCACATGAATAAGAAAGAGATGCATGTTCTTGAGTCAAAGGGTATGCTTTTGAATTTGAAGAGCATAGATCAAGATTTTTGTATACAAAAGAAGAAGGTAACGTTTCTTGAGGAATCTGATGTTCGTGACAAGAGTAGGAAAGCCTTAGTTTTCAAGGAGAAGGTGACAGACAGAGTTTAGCATAAGGGGCAGAAGAATTCTAAGCAGAGCAAGGGTGATTTGGATAAGGGTTTGATCCAAAAGGAGCTCACAGGTAGAAGTTAGTTCTCATAAGCAAAACATAGAGACCGACGTCGGCTAGAAAATTGGCATCGACGTCCAGACAGGGATTGACATCGGCTATGTGCAGCCTGATGTCGGTGACTCAGGGTAGATAAACACTGGTGTTGACAAGAGGAAACTGACGTCGGTGATGAGGCAGTCGCAGGGAACTGACATCGATCGGGTGCAGACTGAGATGTGACCGGCATTGGTCACTGAGACAAATTTTGGGTGAACAGCAAGCTATCAAGGAGTCTCAAGCACCCATATGGAGGACTTAAAGGGTAAGTAAGCCTCAAATTCATCATTTCCCTTCTTTACACTACTTGTTGCTCATTTATGGTAAAGAACTAGGAAGTTGTTAAAGAAGCAAAACAGGTAGATCCAGGAAATGGTGGGAGCTTGGCATGGATGGAGGATGTGATTCCTTAGAGGAGAACCAAATGAGAGTTTTGGGTGGAGTTGCCAGCTGGAAGAAAGCACTGAGAGACGAATGGATGTTCAGGATGAAGAAGAGTGGAAATGGATACGTGAGATGAAAGATCAGGGTATATGGTCTTGAGTAAGCTGTAGTGCAATGGAGGTTTGATCATTGTGTTTCTCTTTACCAGGTTGGATAATATTAGCTACATTATCCTACTACTGTATGATGTGCTTGTTGCAGGGTTACATATACAGGGAGTTGTTGAACTAAAGGTAAAGCTAGTTCAGAGGGGTGTCATGAGGAATCTGGGAGCAGCAATATTCTTTGGCATGAGTGTGTTCTAGAGACATGGAAGGTCATATGTTGACTTTGTTTCAGGATGATTGTGTGAGATCGGTTAGCACGTCGATGGTTGAACAGTTCACAGAACAGTGTCTTGATTCACATAATGAGGTTAAGTGCATGGTATGTACTAAACCTGAGTTTTCCTAAGCAGTGGGAGTTGTCACAAGTTTGGAGCCAATTTGGGAGAGAAGCATTGGAGGGCAATTCAGTGGATTCTTAGAGGGACCAGCAGCAGGTGCACATGCTTTGCAGGGTCAAGTTATTTTCTACATGGGTTGTAGATGCGGATATGGCAGGTGATTTGGATGACATGAGTTGCACCACAGGGTGTGTGGTGGTTGGTCTTCAAGTGTGATCTTGAGGAGGGATACAGAGCCAAGGGAACAAACTAGATGGTGTATAGGTACAGGTACAGTTACAGCTATTTATCTCCAAGTGGGAGATTGTTAGGTTGTGGAGCTAAAAGCTTTAACTATGCAGACGAAGAAAAGGAGGTTGCTGAAGATCCAAAAAAATCGGCATCGACAGCATGACCAACGTCGATCAAGATGAAGCAAAAGACAATTGGCGTCGACAGGGAGTCAGTCGATGTTGGTCAGCACCAGTTAGATAGGGACCGACGTCGGTCGCCTGTGTGTTCCAGAACTGTTCATTGCACAAACAGTTAGTTAGTTAAATGGAGTGTTTGCATGTAAAGGCTATTTCGAGTCTTGAGCTGCGTGGATAATTATAGTAAACTAAGAGTCTAATTATTGTTTAAGTTTAGGATCTATTTATAGACCCATTGGCATGTATTATAATTATGAGCTGATAAGGAAGGCAAGGAAGATCTTTCCATTGTAAGATCATTGAGTTGCAGGTTGTTGTAAGCTCATAGGAGATCTACATGTGTGAGTATGGTATATTGAATTGCAGGTTGCAAGTTCATGGGAGATCAACTTGAAGTACTTTAGAGTGCTTGGTGTACTGGCAGGGTTATTACTGACTGGTTGGAGAGGTGAACACCAATTTTGTGTGTGAGTTGTGTGTTGGGACCATTTTTGGTAGGAGAGTGTTTTGAAGAAGAATTACTGTACACTTGAGGTGTGGGAAGCCTCTGTAAGGTGGAAAAGTGTGGCGGCTCTTTATTGTATTCTTTTTTGTACAAGTGTTAATACAAGATTGTATATTGTCTCTCATATTCTGTGCTATTTGTGAATTCTAGTTACTTGTACTTCTAGATATTTTTGCATGTTTAATTGCTTGTATTTGGTAATCATATTGTGCTCTTTCTGAGGAGCAAGATCCTAACAAGTGGGATCAGAACAGGTGTGTTTGTTCTTGGATTCCCCGACATAAATAATATGCAATAATTAAGCCACTAATTTTGTGTAAACAAATAGTATTTTTGTTTTTCCTAAAAATAGTAATAAGTGAGAGAACATATAACTTAGCTTATTCTAAGTTATTATGGTTGAGACAAAGCCTAATACTAGAGGAACAAGACTGGGACACTAGCACAAATTGAGATTTGGAATTTGTTTCTTGGTTGGATAGGACCATCAAAAATAGGACACCCTGTTATCTAATGTTTTAATCTTGGTCTTTCCATTATTGTCTAAACTACTCATAGAGATATGATTTTTCTAGGTTTTATTTACAACATCTGTGTAAGCATGTGTACCAAAGTTCAGATCCTCATTATCAATGGAACTCTTGATAAAGTTAACTCTTCATGTGTTTGTGTCTTCTATGCAATTGAATGGAACTTTGGAAAATAATATAAAGGGGTTAGTGTGTAAAGGATACACTAGACACACTTCACACCCCATGTGTGGACACACTACCTACATACCAATACTCCAAGGAGGGATCAAGCTATATGTAGTTCTCTCATTGAAGTACTTAGTGCAATAGTGGGATTAAAATGCAAGTAAATGCAAAATTGAGTGTACTTAGAATGACTAGGGAATGGTATGAGAGTTTGAATAAGCTTGAAATATTATTGGATGGTTGTATGCAGAGAATAAGGATAAGTACTTGAGTAATCTTGCTAATATTCTTGCTTCTCTCTTGTAAATGAGTGCCAACCCTTCTAAATGGACTTTGAATGGCCTTTTATAGAGGATTTAATGATCGTGGGTTAAATGAAATTATATTAGGCTGACATGAATTAGGATAAATATCTAGGAGAAAATGACTGTTAAAACCTATTTTGCACTTGGAAAATGCTAAAAACTAGACACCCTGGGTTTTAACACTCCTATCCAACTTGGGCACTATTGTTCAGAGCAAATGAGACCTGGGGGATGGATCTATGCCTAAGAGATCTACTTGGGTCTAAAAGGGTTAAGTATAGAAGGTTTTGGATGACTGAAAATTAGTAAAAGAAGAACCTAAAAGGGTTGTGCAAGCAAGTAGGAGGACCCATGGATTGGGTGTTATTATCCATACTCAAGTAACCAAATTTTGTATTTTACATTTGCCCCCACCTTGACTCTAGTGATTTAACAAAGTGAAATACTAGGATAAAGGAAAAAAAGAAAAATAAAGCATACCTGAACTTACCTATGGAGGTGAAGCTCATGAAGCTTGTGATGCTAGATGTGCATAGAGAGAGCATGATGTGAAGTGTGAATATGAAATAAAAGAACATAGAGTAGATTAGTTCTTACTAGATATGTTATATCTAAAATAATAATGTACAAAATCCAGGTAAGAGAGAGAGGAAGATAAAGGAACGAATACACCTCATCAGGTATGCGAACCAATACAAAACTTGTATGATGTTGGATTATGGTGGGTGTGTGTTATACCAAAATTTATATCATGAACAGAGCTAAGTATTTAATTCCTTACAAAGTGGCTTAAGAATGCAAAGGTATGCCCTTTGGTTCCATCATCACCTACTAAGTAAAGCTAACGAATCATGCATGTGTTAATCAATGTTTGGACTATGTGTCCAATCCCTTTGAATAGGTGGCTCAAGAATACAAAGGTTAGCTAGACCTTTGGCTCCATTATTGCCCTATGAAGTGAAGCTATGAAGTAATATTGATATGGAATAGATGTCATATGATATGGCTCTTAAATCCCATGAATGTATTATAATCTGCTAATGTTGGGATGGATAGCCGAATGTATGCTGAAAACTAAGATACTCTTGGTCATTTTAAAAAGATGGAGACTAGGCTTGTATGAGAGCCACTCCAAAACTAGTGAATTAGGCTTATATGGAAGCCAACTCAATAACTTGGGTACTCGAGAATTTAAGCTTATATGAAAGACAAACTTGAAAAAGGATGTCAACCACCAAAAGATGGAGTAAGGCACACAACTGCTGAGAAATGTCTGGAAGATAAACTAAACTCAAAAAAGGGAGAGAACCAAGGTGTTATGTATATTTCTTCCAATAACTGGTGTCTAAAACATATATTCTGATCTAAAAGTTATATTAACTACCTAATATGATGCTGGAAGTGAGAGCTATCATGCCACACATGATTCCCCCTATATCTGGATTCTCTAAGCAAAAATTGTACTAAAATATGTTGAATATGTATTGTGTTGTACTGACAAACCTATGATTGAACTCATCTTTCTGTCTTTTTCTAGAAAAACTAATTTTTCTGTTATCTAGATAGGAGCACCAAAAATAGGACACCCTGTTATTCAATGCTACAGTCCAACCTGGTGTTATTGTCCAAGGCCAAATATGATGACTATTCTAGATTCTTTGATGTCTGTTTGGTCTATTCTACCTAGTCTGATGTCTGGATTTTGTTTTAAGTGTTTTGAAAACTACTGTTTCAGCCACTTAGGAGCTCTAATCTTTGTGACAAAACCCCTATTTTTTCCCCCATCTTCTAAGGGTAGAAATAAGTACCCTGCAATGACTGCCCTCAAAAGAAGCCCTACAACTGTGTTAAGCTAGAAATATATATGATATAGCAATGATAATCAATAAGATATCTCGAGATATAGCAATATTTGGATTGAGAGATTGTTAGATCCAGATGGGTATGCCTATATAGATATAAAAATGTAATAACATGTGTAATGTATTGAATTGGAACTATAAATGTTAGATGTTAGTTGTTAGTTGTCAAGGAGGGATGGAACATGATGTCCATCATGGCATCCAAGAAAATAAATAAAATGCATGATATGGATCATGGCATTGTAACAATTAAAAAAGCAATCAAGCAACAAGCACATAGAGCAAGAAGCATACAAAAGTGGCCAAGGGGCCAAGAAAACAAGGGACATAGGCACATGTCACTCAAACTAGAAAACAAGCATACAAGGCATGTTCAAATGCCACATACACATACAATTAAAATAAATAAAATTAGCACAAAGGCCATAGGCACATGGAAGAGTACAAACAAGGGACATTGGAAAATGTCCAAAGGTACATGCACATGAATAGAAGCAAAGCACATTGGCAAATGTCCTAAGGCACACACAAGAGACAAGTAGGAACTGGAAATGCAATCCAACAAGCTACGCTAAGCAAGAAGGGAAAGCATGTAATAATTGGAAAGCTAGAATCACATCTAACTAATCAAAGCTAGAGTGAAAGTAGGCGAGACATATTAATACAAGACTAAGTATATGCTAAATAGATATACAAGTGCTAGATACTAGTGAAATGTCAATATAGTAATCTGTGTAATCTTGTAAGTAATGTACAATAGCATGATAACTTGGAGTGTGTAGTGTAGAATGACATAACCTAGATGTTGTAGTCATGTTGAAGATGCCCCCAGTGGGTATGTATATTGATGTGTGTCTCAAATGTAGAATTAGGATGCCTGCTTGATGGGTAGAGTGAAGTAGGCAAGGATCTAGATGTCACTACACACACTCAAAGAATATCAAGTGAAGCATGATAATGTAGATAAATTAACAAACAATAGCATAAAATAGTAAATGTAAGTCCTGGCATAGTAGTATCAATTTAAAGCATGGATGATGCATACAATCGAAATGTTTTTATGTTTTCAGATATATTTGAATGTTTTTGGTATTTTTGATATTTTGACCTATGTACAAAGAAGACTGAGAAGAAATAATACTAACCGATGAGTCTCAAGTGAGACTCCCTATCATGATGTCACATATCAAGAAACGGTATCATGCATGATCGTGAAGCACGATGGAAAGGTTGAGACTATGATTCTACAAGCTATATGTGTTGTAGAGTTCTAAAATATCTAAGTAAAAACCAACTGTGGGGTCCCTCTGTAACTCTGAGAAATGGATGTAATTATAGGGATTTTAAGGACCCATCTGTAAGTAGGAAAATCTCTCTGAACATGTGCTCTATGTGTAGACGCATGAGATATCAATGACAATGCTCTGGGTGTGAGTATTATAGTTAAAAGTTGTCTAGAGTCACAAAGTCATGGAGTTGTATGAATCCTCTATATTGGTGATGGATGCCTCAACTATGTCTGAATCTATACTGGGGGAAGAACTATAACTGGTGGGGAAATTGAAACTAGTGTAGAAGCTGGAATTGGTGACTGCAAAAGAGATGGCTCTAAAGTGAGGAGTGGTAACTCATATGAAACTCCACCAATTGTAATAACCTAATTAGTGTGAATGAATTTCATGCATCTATGAAATTTAGATGGTATTGCTTAAATTTTTTGAATTTATGGGTGACTAACATATCAAAAACTCCTACACTTTGAACTATAGTGAAATGGATGGTCACATGTGTTGGACCAGTCTGTAAAGAAAGTAAAATCTCACCCAATGAACTCTATATGTGCCCATTGAATCCACTAATAACTATATTTTTTAGAGTGATATCTTGTTTTGAATAACCCAAATGCTTTAATAATGTAATGGTGCACATGTTGACATTGGAACCATTATCGATGAGAACATTGTGAATGGGTTGATTATGAATATGTACTTTGATAAAGAGTGCATTATAATATGAATTATCTTCAACAATCTCCTGATCTAAAAAGGATATTGAAGGTCTAGTTGGAACCCTGAACTCACACACACATATCATACTGCTCAAAATATGTGATTCAACTGAAGGTGCCTGGTATGTAACTAGTGGAGGATGTGCATGGTATGTGTGGTGAACACCTGATGTGTCTCCTTTATCTTGCTTAGAATATTGTGAGAATAGATTTGAGAATATTTTCAAAGTTTTATCCTGTGTTGGCTTAGCCTGTGAAGACTCAATTGAAGTGTCAAGATCAAATAGGTTATCATCTATCAAGTCATGTATCTTATGTCTCAAACTGATGCATCTATTTGTAGTGTGGCCTGCTGCCCTATGAAAATCACAAAATACATGTTGATCATATCCACATGGAAGAGGCTTTGTTGGGTCAACTTTTTAAATAGGAGGGAGAGTAATGATGTTACAATCCAATAACTACTGTAAAACTCTGGCTAGAGAAACTGGTAGATTGGTAAATGCACGTCAAGGAGGTGTTGATAAAACCACATGTTGAGGGGGTTCTGAAGCCACATTGACTATTGGTTGATTTTAAATCTTATTATCATTGATTTTGACCTTGTATGGGACTTTTCTATTACTCTTATTTGTTGTGTTTGGAATGCTTGTATACTTGAGTTTGCCCATTGAAATGAGTTTCACTTCTCTTTCCTTTAATGTATGACATAATTCAATGAAGGAAGAGAATATTTTGAACATAATAGAATTATGAAATACTAGTAGAAGGCTCTGTTTGAAAAGATCTTGTAACTCTTGATATGCCATGGGGCTAGTCATCTTAGCCAAGATGGTCTTATATCAAAGCACATAGTCTATGAGATGTTCATTTGATTTATGTTTCTATTGTGTAATTTGTGCATAAGAGACTTTATCACCAATGTTGATACTAAAATGTGCTAAGAAGATGTCAACTAAAGGATTGAATGCATTGATAAACTAATTCAATAAATTATAGAACCATTATAAAGCATAATCTTTTAGACTCTATGGAAATAGCTTGGTAAGTAGCTAGTCATTTGGTACATAATCCTAGCATGCTATGTGAAAATCTCTCAAATATGTCTCTGGATCACCCTTGCCATCATAAATAGTAAGCTCAGAGTAAACAAAACCTTGTGACAAGGGTGCAGAAATAATGTGACATGTCAATGGTGTATGCATAAGAGCAAAAGAATCCAAAGCCTGCATAGATCTAGTGTTACCTTGCTCAAGATGTAGCACCTTAGATTGAAGAGATATTATCTCTTGCACAAGGGTTGCCACATCAAGAAAGAGAGATGTACTAGTTATAACTGGTGGCATAGAGGCAGGTTGGGTTTTTATAGGGGTTGTTGAGACATAGTTACTCTTGTAGTGTCATTTTCAACTGGGTGCTTTATGGTTTGAGAAGATTGACCATTGTTCACTTTTTGTTGTTCCTCTTTTAGAATTCTAAGGATGTCATTTTGCATATTTAGATGTTTGGTTAAGAGTTTTTGAAGTTCTCTTTTATCAGTTTCATCAAAACTAGTATATTGGGCCATTTTTAAAGTAGGAAAACAACTTGAAATGTGTTTAAATGTTTTCCAATAAGTGTTAATAGGCAATGTGCTAGAAATAAAAAGTATTGAATATAATAAATGCAAGGTCCTAAAAATAGTGAATTAAAATTTGTGCAAAAAGGATACTGAATTGGCAAACATGTAAGGTGATACCTCAAGAAGCAAAATAGGAGCTAGTACATGCAACTAGGGATTTTTCAAAAATATTTTTACAAAATACTACCAATTTTGAATTTGAAATTGAATTTTTGAGTTAAATATGAAAGATAAAATTTAAAATTGTGGGAAAATGCTTGATTTAATGGGACCTAGTAGATGCAACTAGGATTGTGAAAAAAAAAATTAAAAATTACTATAAATTTTTGAAGTTTGAAGTGTTTTTCTAATATTAATATGCAACTAAAATTTCAAAAAATGATTGGAAAATTACTAGGAGCTAGTTGATGCAACTAGGGTTTGAAATAAATTTATTTTTAAAATTTACTACAAAATTTTTAAATTTGAGAGGAATTTTTTATTTTAATATTAAATAAAAAATTCAAAAATTAATAAGAAATTAGCTAGGAATTTACCCTAGGGTTTCTAGGGTCTTTATGTGAAATTCAAAGTAAGTCGAGTTCACCAAATATTTTTTTATTTTTTAAAAAATTATATGTTTAATTCCTAAATAATAAATGGGTCTATGCAGATAAAATCAGTAAATAATATGCAATAATTAAGCTACTGATTTTGTGTAAACAAATAGTATTTTTGTCTTTCCTAAAAATAGTAATAAGTGAGAGAAATATAACTTAGCTTATTTTGAGCAGTTACAGTTGAGACAGAGTCTGATACTAGAGGAATAGGATTGGGACACTATCACAAACTGAGATCTAGAGTTCATTATTTGATTGGATAGAACCAATGAAAATAGGACACCTTACTAACTGACACTATAGTCATGGTCTTGTTGTTGTTGTCCAAAATACTCACAAAAATATGATTTTTGGGGTTTTGTTCACAATGTTTGTGTGAGCCCGTGTACCAAATTTCAGATCCTCACTTACAAAAAAAATCTTTGTATATCTAATTCTTCATGTGTTTGTGTCTTCTATACAATTGAATGGAACTTTGGCAAATAGGGAAAAGGGGTTAGTGTGTAAAGGATACGTTGGATGCACTTCACACCCCATGTTTGGGCATGATGTCTACATACCAATACTTTGAAGAGGGATCAATTTATATGTAGTTCTCCCATTAAAGTGTTTGGTGTAATAGTGTGATGAAAATGTAAGTAAATGCAAAACTGGTTGTACTTGGAATGACTAGGGACTGGTATGAGGGTTTGAATAAGCTTGAAATGCTATTGGATGGTTATATGCAAAGAATAGGGATAAGTACTTGAGTGATCTTGCTAGTATTCATGCTTCTCTCTTGTAAATAAGTGTCAACCCTTATAAATGTACTTTGAATAGCCTTTAATAAAAGATTTAATGATCGTGGGTTAAATGAATTCACATTAGGCTGACATGAATTAGGATAAGGATCTAAGAGGAAATGACCGTTAGAACCTATTTTGCACTTGGACAACAACGTTAAAAACTGGACACCGTAGATTTTAGCACCCCTATCCAATTTGGATGCTATTGTCTAGAGGGAATGAGACCTAGGGGATAGATTTGGGCCTAAGAGAGTTCCCTGGGTTTGAAAGGGTTAAGTTTGGAAGGCTATGGATGATAGAGAATCAGTGAAAGAAGAGCCTAAAAGGGTTGTGAAAGCAAGTAGGAGGACCTATGGATTGGATGTCATAACCATACTCAAGTAACCAAATTTCACATTTTATATGACTACATTTTCAAATAATATATGATCATTTTAGATTGGTCAATTTCATAACACACCAGTTGATCAGATTATCTATTGGTGGTAGTAACTAGGTTAGTGAAATTTGTCTCACTACGTATTAGTATCATCAATATATATGTCATAGTATGTAACTCAAAGACTCATATAGATTGCATTATCTTAATAATAATATCACATCACAAGCTAAACAAAGAGAAAGCAAGATATACACATAACCATCTTATGCATAAATGGGTCTTATCTTAAAATCAATTCCAAACTAGAAACAATGACCACTGTCTATACCAACAGGGCAAAACACATAATAAAATATAGATTATTTCAAACAGATCCAAGTAACTACACCTTAAGATAACATATATCATCATAGTCTAGTGTTCTTAGGCACGCCTACTGATTTATCCGTAAACAATCGTACAAAGCAATCATATAAATATGAAAGCATACGCTCATGTTCAAACAAGCATAACTATAACAAATAAGTCATACAATGCATATAATTCTATCTCATAATTCATTTGCACGATCAAAGTTGTATGAACACATAAATGATATCCTACCAATTGGTACAACATATTATTTAAGTAACAACTAATACATATATGTTTATTTAAGTGTGGGTCAAATATAGTATGTACTAATTGGGTACTTCTTTTACTATAGAATTCTATGGCATCTCATACTATCATAGCTCATCGTGCATGAGTTTCCTACTTAAACTTGAACACACAATATTAAACCCAAACATAATAATAAGGTAAGTACATGATTACACTACACAATAATAATCAGATGAAAATATATCTTGAGGCACACATCACAATGTGCTAGTTCTTTAAAAGTCTATTCACTTGTGCATATAGTATTTACACAAAATATATTGCACATAAATTTTCATCTCTACATGATGCTACTAAATGTTATCATGCTTGATTAACATTGCAGTGCTATAGACATACTATTTGTCTTTACTAACATTTTAAGCAAAGCTATAGATTTAGATCATAAGATTATATTATCAATCAACCAAGAGGATATTTACATTATCATTATAATGTCTAAACTTGATATAGTTTATGATATTCTCAAAACTATAAAACTCTAAGCATGCCATCAATGAATAATCACATCAATCATTTTACTAATTTTTTTCCAAACTAGATAACATAGATCATTCCAACATTAATTTTTTATCAAAGAAAGAGTTAATAATAACCGGTTAATCTTTTCCCTCTTTTTATTCTCATAAGGACCTTATAATAATCATGATGATTAATTAGTATGCAACTTGAGTCAGGAACACTATTTAGTAATCCGAAGCAAAATTAAAGTGTCACTGAACATTCGATCTTGTATTAAAGGAGATACATAATTTATTTTTATTAAGATGAATTTGGAGTTCCACTTAATTACTTGGTGTTTTATTTAATTAACTCACCCTTATAATTGGTTCACCATTACAAATAATGTATTTTCATTAACATAATGTTGCATATAAATGACAAAGCTTTGCATGAACAATAGATATCTATATAGTTTTGCAACCCATCTAATAATCTGATTTATATCAATTCCCTGAAACTCAACTAATAGTCGAAGTTGAAGGTATATAGTTTTATGTTTCATATTATTTACATCTCTTTTATGGTAGACATCACTTAATATACAAGTATACGTATCTCTATTAATATATTTAACTCAACGTTCTTATTTGTTTTAAGGCTCAAAGACATGCAATTCAATTTCAACACGGCTCTATGCAAGTCTGGATGTAGGTATCCAAAAATAAGACGCATGCATCAAGAATAATCCAACACGTAGGTCCTAAGGAATTCAACACTAACCAATAAAATAGGGCTCCAAACTCTTAAAATAAATGCACGGTTCACAATTTCAACTCGGCTTGTCATATGATCGATGTAGCCCTATTCTATGTGAAACGTAGTCCAATAATAATAAGACATAGTTTCAGCAAAATCAAGCCTCTAATAAAAAGATGGAATGCTTTAAATGTTAACTTTATAATCAAGCCTCTAATAAAAGGATGAAATGCTTTAAATGTTAACTTTATAATTTAAGATGCAGGGTTTTCAATAAATAATACATAGCTTTCAATATGAACTGAATTTCAAAAATATAATACTGTGTTTTCCAAACATAAACCCAACAATTTATTTTAATATTCTACCAATTCCATACATACTTCAACATTTTTGTTTTATAGGTTGGCGTTCTTTTATACCCATGGCATTCCAAAAGCATGGCTAGAGTCTCAAATAAAAATAAATGTATGCAGGGTAAGATAAAACGTAGGTCTTTGGTTACCATGCAATTTTTCTCATATAGATAGGCTTTAACGATTGCATGCAGTCCTTATAGGATGTGAGGTTTTAAGAGTAAAAAATAGAAGTAAAACAAAGGTTTAAAAGATACATAGGTTAAAGTATACTACGTTATCCAAAAAATTTAACACAACATTGCACACTTCTAACAAAAAAAAACCTAAGATACTGATAAATAATTAACCGACAGATCTATATCCAGAATACGTGTCCATAATCCTCTTATTATGGCTCTACATAATTTAAGAATTTGACCCTAAAAATAAAAATCCTAAATAACGTGTAATACAGAGTTATCAAAGGTGACATGTTGGTTTAACAAGGAAAACACTATCAAATTGATATGCAATGCAGACTTTAATTGACTAAATTGTAATATGGCGTAAATCAGAACAACTTCAGTTTAGCACAAGTCTAAACATTAGAAGAGTGTAAAGAGATGATTTAATGGCTTCCCCAAAGGCCACAAAAAGTCAATGTATATAAGAGATGCCTTCTATAAAGAGAGGTACGTAGGTTTAAAAATGCTGGTTAATTAAATAACTAGCAAATAGTTTGAAAGAATTAGCAGAACTTATGTATGCCATGCAATCCATTAGACGAGTATTTACAACCCCAAAATATTCACCAAACACTAAATTCACAATTTCCTCAAAAATTTAAAACTCCAACGCTAAAGGACAAATACAATATGCATAGCTGCAACTTGCAGAACGGTCATGCCTTCAAATGCTCCTACTTGTCCTAAAAATGCCAATAGAAGAAGACCGACCATAGAGGGGTGAAAATGACAAGTTACAATTGGCTAATAGGTAAGTTGCAAGAAATTTATACCTTGCTAGGTGAATACATCAACTGATAAATGAAGACATTGCCAAAACAAACATCATTAGGTTAATATGTTTTACATGTAATTATGATTGATGACTCCCTCATCCCTTCTCAAAAAGGACATCGATAAATGTGTAGAACAAAGTGTTTAAGACCAAAAACAACTGAAATTTTTTGGATTTAACTGCTTCATATGAACAATTATTATTACATGAAAATTTTGATGACTATAAACTTTTGGATTAAAACACTTCATATGAACAATTATTATTCCATGAAAATTTTAGTGACTATAATACCCTATGGTACCAATAAGATGATAAATATATCTTGAAAAAATGAAATATAACATAATCTAATAGACTATATGATGCGTTTCTATATTCATTAGATGAAGACATTGCCAAAACAAACATCATTAGGTTAATATGTTCTATATGCAATTGTGATTGATGACTCCCTCATCCCTCCAAGGACATCGATAAATGTGTAGAACATGGTCTTTAAGACCAAAAACAACTGAAATTTTTTGGATTAAACTGCTTCATATGAACAATTATTATTACATGAAATTTTTGATGACTATAAATTTTTGGATTAAAACACTTCATATGAACAATTATTATTCCATGAAAATTTTGGTGACTATAGTACCCTATGGTACCAATAAGATGATAAATATATCTTTAAAAAATGAAATATAACATAATCCAATAGACTATATGATGTGTTTCTATATTCATTAGATGAAGACATTGCCAAAACAAACATCATTAGGTTAATATGTTTTATATGCAATTGTGATTGATGACTCCCTCCCCAAAAAGGACATCGATAAATGTGTAGAACAAGGTCTTTAAGACCAAAAACAACTGAAAATTTTGGTGACTAAAGTACCCTATGGTACCAATAAGATGATAAATATATCTTTAAAAAATGAAATATAACATAATCTAATAGACTATATGTGTCATGTGTTTCTATATTCATTAATTGTAAAAGAAAATTTAACCAGTACTTTTATTGCAGAAGAAGATTTAACTAGTACTTTTATTGTGAAAGTGTGCATGCATTACAACCCTTAAAAAAATACAATTTAAATTGTCTGTCCAGAAACCTCTCTAGGACTTAACAAATCAGATTGCCGACCAAGAAATCTCTCTAGGACATTCCAGCACTGGACAAAATGTTTTGAAGGATTCATTAAAAGACAAAAATGGGATTCCTTGGTACTAAGCCAAAAAAATATCACTTATTTGTGCACACGATACCTACAGGTTGCATGGTTCAAGATCAGGGTGTTTAAACTTCAATCAAAAAATAGGAATGCATCAAGTGTGTGTCCATTCAACGTACTCTTAAAAAGTAAAAGCTAAAAACATTAAACCAGTTCACAAAAATGTTAGAAATGTCACCTTTCTATTTTTCAGATGAATAAGATTAATGATGAACCCTTGAGACAGAAAGAAGCTTTTCCCCAATCAATAAAGTAATTTCTTTATCCTTACTAACCCAAGTTGGATATGCCCCTTCAGTGAATCCTCATCCATTTCATTCGTTTGTTTATGGATCGATACACATCTTGCATTTTCTATAACCTCAGTTTTAGGATTTGCATCACAGTTGCCCATTTGCATTTTAGGTACTTTGAAACACATACTTATTGAATTATATTTAAACCCAGACGAAATAAATTAGTGATATAGAAATAACATTCCAGTCCTCTTTGTCTCCTCTTTATTCCTACTAAAGGTATCAATGGGACTGTAAGCCACCTCACCTCTTCTAAAATTTATCATCATCGTCGCCATCATCTGCTGCAAATCTACATCTAACCTAAGGCTCTTGTTCAAGTGTTCAAGAAAGTCTTGACCAAGCTTCAAGTATGACAAGAACAAACTCTTGTTTAAGTACAGTCAATCACCCATCTCAGGCCACTGGAGTGGAGGAATCAGACCCTAATGCATTGGAGCCTCTGCTTGCAAACCCATTCGAGTCCTGACCCTGAATATCCTCATTTTCGGAGGAAGATGGTGATACTTTTACTTGAGATTCTGATTCTTGAGTTGTTTGGATCGGTTTTGGTTGTAAATGTAAAGTAGTGTCTTTGACGACATCCTCTTGTGGCATCTGTTGCTGTTCCTCCTGTTCCTCCTTTGGTATGGAAATGCTGTCCACCACAGGTACATATTTACCCTCGATGAATCCTTTAGAGTTGAGACTACTCATAAATCGATAAGTTACCTCCTGCTTTGCTTTAAGAGAGCCTTTCAACTTGGATGTCACTGAAGATAGCTTGCCCTCTAGATATTTGCTTTTGAGGTCTTTCTTCACCAATGGAGTGAATTGACTGTCCAAGGATCTTGCAGCTGCTAACCATGCCACCACAATGACCAACAATATGCCACCAAGGTAGGGAGTGGAGTTGGCAAGAGAACCACAGGTTAAAATCAGAAATTGCTGAATCAATGCACCTCCAGATTTTCCAAGGGGATTGCAGACGACATCTATTGCAGCCTTGCCCTTAACCTATAACCAAAAGATTGATACAGTATTGAAAGTCATCGGACAAGGCAAAAAAGTTATTAGGTTCAAGAGCCCAACAATTCAAATATTTCATGTTTTTACCTTATGAATTCATCCTACTGCATAGTTATACATTTCCTTGTAAAACCCAAAAACGAAAATGCAAATAGCACATATGGAAGGCTTTTTAATTTGGAGATAAATAATATACCTTGGTATCCTCATCGAGAGGAATGTAGGCCATCTCTTTGCAAGGATCGAACAAACTGTACTTGGCACTCTTGCTAAATATATTTTGGAGAGCTCCAACATACACTGCTGCCAAAAGAGGTGTCAAACCAAATTTACCCAGTATGGGAGTAAGTGGTTCCCCACAGAGTATAAGACCAAAGAAGGCTACTCCTGTAACAAGCAGCACAGTTGGTGTAATGGTAGCTGCTACCCCCCACCCATATTTGCGAAATATAACTCTGCTTAGCAACATCATGGTGAACGTGGCAATTCCCGTGCATGAGGAAAAGTCTCCCATGAATGCAGAGTATTCGTTTGGACTCGGAAACTGTCAGAAACACAAAACATCTTCATCATATTGGGCATTAAAAATTCCCCATCTTTGAAACCAAGCAGACAATCTTGCTCCATATGTAATTCTGCGCCAAAGGCTTTGGTGCTGAATTAATCAGTGGAGAGGGGCCTTTTCAAAGAAACGTAAAAAGGGATGCAGATGCTCTTCCACTGTATTAAAATGGTGATAGTTATCTTTAGAGAGAAAAAATCTTTAAAAGGGTGAAGCATCAATAAATCCTTAACATCCTTGAATACAAAAAATCAAAGAAATTTTTCAAAATAAGTTTACATGTAATTTTCTATTATAGTTTATTTATATTTATCAGAAAAACCAAAGTGCCATTACAAGTGAGGCAGTGGGGGAATGCCAGAGCAAGAGTAAGTAAGAAGCACAGAGATTGTGTGTACAAGAGTAACAATGGTTAAGGAATTTACAAATTAAAAGGTAGTTCACCAATCTATGCTACTGGCCACTAGAAAGAATGGAACTCTGCATGAGCTTTGGGAGAGCATTGGAGGATTAAGCAGTGATTTCTAGACATCATTGGTTGCAAATGACAAGTTAAAAAAGAATGACAAGGAGATTTGGAGTATTACTGATGAATGGACCAGTAATCAGGTAATTGGAATAATGTTGAGCTGGTACACCCCTCTATACCAGACAAGTTCATCAGTCGTAGTAATTCTCAAACATGTTGCCGAGCAAAACATTCTAGTGTACAAGCACACTGTGCAAAGACGGAGCAGCATTTGCATGGTCTACACTTCTAATACAGATTAGGCTCGATATGTATAAGAGACAATTCTCACATGCAAAAACACAAATATATAATATTAATATATTACCTGTGCCTTCAGCTTTGATTTCCAGGTCACTTCAACGACGTTGATACTAATACCATATGCAACCACTAGAGTGGCAAGATCTCTCACATATCTTGAGGTTAATAAGAACTTGAAACTTTCCAACATTCCCATTTTTGGTTTTTCCTGTCAAAAACACCAATGAGTTGAGTTGAAGATTCTCACTAAAACTCTCATTTTTAACAGTGAAACTCAGAACAATGTAAACAGATTTAGACATACCTTCTTTTTACGAGCTTCTGCCTTGGGAAGTGTGGGATCATTCACTACATATTTATTTACCCACCAGTAAATTCCACAAATGATAACCCCCAGAGCAACCACAATAGTCATCATTCCCTTCAAGGAGACTGCCCAACCATCCACGCCAGGACCCAGATTCTTCCGGAGATTGGAGAAATACTTCACAGTTCGCCCTGAGAAAATCAGGGCTATATTGGCTCCCAGGCCAAAGAGAGGGTAGAACTGCTTCGCCTCATCCACAGTTGTAATCTGTAGTCGATAAACATTAAATGGTTCATCCTTAAACCTTAATATTTAAATAATTAACTTGACTTCATTTCCATGCTGAAAACATCGATGTGATAAATCTGTGCAAGATGCAGCACACATTCTAATAATCCGCAACTATCACAAGACAACTCAATCCACAGTCAAAAGTAAATATTTATACCATTTTCCCGTTAGATATGATTTTAATAAGTTTACAAGATTTGCTGCTATAGTAAAATTAAATCTATTATATTTGAATTTCAGAAACATGCAACATCTATTATAGTAAATCTACACTTTCCAAGAGCAAATCATTCTAATTGCCAACATGTTTTCTTCATCTTTACACTCGGATATGACTAATTTTCCAGAGAAAATTCTTTTCTTTTCATTTTGATCCAAATATTTTTCAAAGATTGTTCAAAACCTAATTTATAGTACTCTATTTTGCAACCTAATACTTATACTAAACAACACAACAATACTATGCACCATATCATAACCAACATAGCTCCTAACACCATCTGAAGCATCACATACCAGTTTCTCTATTAAGCAGACACAATGAAGACCTATTAATGTAATGATTCTACTTTTCTGCTGGTGGTTGAAGATAACAACCCAGAGTCTTGGAGAGAACCAAGTCATATTTGGCAAGTAGAGCAGCTGTAGAGCAGTGCACTGGCAAAAAAATTTAAATCCTAACCCGTAAAATTTCCCCACATGGTATCAAAACCAGCATTGAAGTTAGTCATGAAGAACAGATAGGAACTCAACTGAACTGTAGCTTGATGGGCAATGTCACAGGTATCAGTCCACTATTGTAGACAGAAGCACACCAACTCGTATTGGAGCAGCCACTGTAGTAGAGCAAATCCTAACATGCTCGGTTTTGCAGCAATCATGTGCATACTACAATACTAATATATACATACCAAAGATACCAGACCATAAATAAAACAATAATGATACTAGGTGATATAAAGATAAATATACCACCGATCTATATTATTTGGTCCCACGGCCCAAAAAAAAAAGAGCTCATTACTTGGTACTTGTGAATATGGGTCCTTGACCAAAAGATCAAACTGGGTGCTTGAGCAAGGTAGGCACTTGTTAGTGACTAATACAATTTCTGGAAAGATCTGTGTACAAAGAAGAAACGTCAAACTCGTTACTTGGTACTTGTAGTTGTGGATATAGGCCCTTAACCAGAAGAACAAACTGGGTTCTTAAGTAAGGTCGGTACTTGTAGATAATTAATACTATTACAGGAAAAACCTGTGTACAAAGAAACATAAATCTTTTGCCTAAACTTCAGACCTGTTATTAGGAAAAGACATATTGTGAAGTTTAGCACCTAAACCTCGGTCCCATCATCAGGAGAAGACATGAACTAAAGTTCTATTATGACTTTAGGGCCTAAACCTCAGACCCATCATCAGGATAAAACATTAATTGAAGTTCAATTTTTATTTACTGGCAAACTCACTGATGTACTTGCAATGCATTTGCCATGATATAAAAATCGAAAATGGAAATCAAGAAAAAACAGATGATTGAGGGTTGAAGTTGCATACCTGATTAGCAAATCCCCAAAAGAGAACCGAAACCACAACGCTGCCCCAAAGCTCTGCCATCACATAGAACAAACAGAAAGACCATATCCTTAGAATTGCAATAGGACCCAAAAAGCTAGGACCCAGAAACTGGAGCAGCTTATCCGCCAATGCCGTAGGATGGATTACATTATTCAGGGGGTACAACAAGAAGGCGAATGCCCCAAAGAAGGCAATAAAAGGAAATATACAGGAATAGAAAAGAGCCTGCTTCGACAAAACATTGGAGAGCTTTGTGTAGATAACAATGAAACCAATAGCCATCGGCAAATTCACCCACGTCTTCAGAAACGGAATGATCTCTGCACTGCTTCCCTTGGCAGTCACCACCAGCACATCCTTTGTGTCCCTCAGGATTGTGTAGTTGAAAAGAATGCAGAAAAACATGAGCCCAAGAGGTATGACCTTCTTCAATGTGATTAGCTCAACACCCATGAATTTTTTTGGAGCCGCAACTGCAAATTCCTGTGCATTTGCATCCGCAAAGGTCCCCGAGGCGGAGGCCCTGCATTCTTGCTGCTCTGACCTTCTCTGCCTGTAAACCGCCCCACTTTCAGGCCTTGCAGAAGCAAAAAGCTTTCTTGTCTCGGGCAGAGAAGCACCCGATAGCCCAGACTTATCTTTTGTGGTCTCCAGGCACAAAATCTCAGATTTTTTCCTAGAAAAAACAGCATTCAATCTGAATGTAACCCGGCTGGTTGCCCTAAAGTCTCCATTTCTCCCCATTGGAGACCCATGTGAAGTGGGTACGAACCCATTGGCTGAGCCTCTTACTGCAACTGCCTCCATTGATGACACTCTAGCTCACTTACCCCCCGCTTCTCGCATTACACAACCACAAAAATGGTTTAATCGAGTAATCCCATTTTTCGGTTTTTAGGGGTTTTTCTAAATTTTCTGGGTCTCAGAGTTTGTATTAAACTTCCGTTTTATACACAGCGAAACTCTCTGACCAGAAAATCCCGACCCCTCTAAACCCTACTGAGAAAATTATGCTCGGAAAATAGAGGAGTCATTGATTGTCTAATTTGTATTGAAAAGGATGGGGCTTGGGGAAACCAATCCAACCCACCCACGTTTTTTCTTCGGAACCTGCAGGCAAGGAGATACGCTCGGTTTTCGGTTCTGGCGTTAGGAATAGGTCGCATGAGTAGGACTAGGGCTGCCGCTTTGTTTTTTTTTGTCTTTTGATCCGGATTCACCCCCCCCCTTTTTTTTTTTTAAAAAAAAACTTTCTTTTACATAGATTATGTGTAGAGAGTATTTCTTCGTCGTAGTGGTAAGTACTGAGCGGTATTTATTTCATCAAATTTGTCAGGGTCATACTTCAATCTTTTTTTTTTTTTAGTATTCTTTGAGATTTATACTTTGATGAATGTCTAGGTAGCACCTTTTATACCGTCATTTTCAACGTTCAACTACAACCCACTTGATGAGATTTTCTTTTTAAATTGGAGAACAAACTCAAAGGAAAAACTGGTTTTACATTAAAATGTAATGCAAAACATCTACCCATATGCACTGCACTTAACCTAATCAGATTTAAAACAATAAAATGAAACTTAATCAATATTTTAAATTTAGAGTAATAAACGATTAGGAAGAGGTTTTGAAGAGTGCCTTGATTTTCAAATAATTTAGAAATAGTCATTATAGTTTGTTTATAGAATTAGGGTTTTTTTTTCTGATAAGTCAATAAAAAATTTGAAAATTAGTTGCACTCTAAGCACTTCACCAGTGTCGTATTGTTCACATTGTTGGTCCTTAAAATCATGGACTTCACATTTCTGACAAATGGCATATAGGTAGAAATTGATTTGACAGTGACATTCATCAAGTTTGGGGCTCTAAAAAGTTTGCTAAGTATTTTACATCTTTTTAACAATCACTAGGAAATTATTCTACTTTTTCAAACCCTAATTGGCAGCAAAACCTACAAAAGATAAGGAAAATTGTTTGTTTTGGGGATTTTGCTTAAGGTCAACCATGTTTTTAAGCACTAACTCCTTATCATGCCCCTCAATAATGCATAATATTGAAGACAACACACCGAGTAAAAGGTATGATGATTTAACCAAACAACCCAATGTGATACAACATGTCACTACCATTAATTTCATTACTCAAACAATGCTCTATAAATACTTGATTCCTCTAAAATGTTGCAATAATAAATGTTATATGTTCTTTCTGATTTCTTTTAGATTCTTGGATGCCTTCTCTATATGATGTCTTGATTGTTTGGTAAATGCACTAATGCACATGTGTATTTATAAATCTCTTAAATCTAAATTAGGTCCATATTAGTGCACAAACTAATATCAAACGGGTGAAAAGGCCAATGAGACGAGACCACTAGCCCCTAAAGGATCATAATAGGTGAAAAGGGGCCACAATCCCACAAAATGTACAGTTTATGTTTTTAAAGAAATCACTAAAAACAAAGGAGGATAGGAGGGAGGAAAGACAAGGGAAGAGAGAGAAAAGAGAAAAGTGGTAGGGGACACAACAAACAATGACAAAATTGATGGAAAATACACCAATAAAATCATGATCTAAACCAATAATCAACAAACATGCAAATACCCTCTAATGATGCAATTTTACAACTAGTTAATGCATAGGAGCCATTTTTAGGTGTCTACACAAACTAGTCCCAATTCAGGGGTGCACAAATAATTGACCTCTTTTGACTTAGTGCTAACGTATTGAGGGGTGTTTAACCCTTTTTTGGAGATATGTGGTTTAGGGTTAAAGGGTAGAATAGCCTATACACAAGGATGAATAAAACTGCTTTAGAACAAGCTAATTAATTAAAAACTTAGATAAATGAATATTCTAAATTTAAGTGTTGGGTTATGCTAAATATATAAAGTACACTGAAAATAGTAGTTTGATTGCATAAACATGAAGAAGAGATAATAATTAGCTTGTTTACAAATATGAAAGTAGATCTGAGAAGTACAGAGGTGGAAACGAGTAGTGGCAAGATCAGGGTCTAGTCATCAGAGTCTTAAAATATTATTTTTGGAGGCCTAGACACTATCAACAACCTAAAAACACTTGCGTTGACACTTCTAATATGATCATGATACAACTGTCATGTATGGAATATTAATTATATTACAAAGTGACTACCTAGAGCCTTCTCAATTTTTTTTGCCTTTTTGTTAATGTCTTTTATTCATGCGCATAGGTTGTCAATGATTGTGTATGGATCAAACCCTAGCTCTTCATCTTAGGTCTTTATACCTTGCCAAAAATGGGTTAGTGGGCTCATAGTGTCGAGTTGATCTCAAGGACACCTCTATCAATGAGTATTGCCTACATAATCAATACTCCAAAAAAGGCCTCAAACTTATATAGTTATCCCTTAGGTGTTGGAATGTTTATGCCTAAGGGTGCAATAGATTATATGTGAAGGCATGTAATGATCTGTCTTGTAGTTTGAAAAATATTGCTCATGGACTATTCTTTGAGTGTTTCACATTTGTAGTATGATTGTTCCTATGATTGATATAAAAAATAGAGAATAATAGTGCAGTAGTTTTCAGTTTTGCAATCGATTGATTGAGTTAGAATAGGTGCTTACTTGATATTTTATAGATGAATAATGAGTAGGCTTAAATTGTATTTATACCACAATTTTGGAAAATATTTCATTGCAGGGATCAATAAGACAAATGAGTTGACCCATAGGATTCGAGAGATTTACAAATTAGATGAATTTTGAGGACTAGACACTTAATAAGAATATGGACACTTGCATTGACGCAAGTGTCCCTATGTGGGATGCAAGTGTCAGGTGAGCTAAGAAGCTTTTGAGGATCTAAAATTGATAGTGAAACATATATATGATGTTTTAAGCTTTATGTACAATGCAAGAGAACTGGGTCATCAAAAATGATAGAGTCATAACATAAAACAAGTAGTTAAGCATAGTGAGATGGTGAATGTGAGACTTTGGGTAGTATAAAAGGTCAAAAACTAAAGGGTAGAGCCCTAATAGATATTTTTCAAGTATACAAGACTGACAGGTTATATAAATCAGATTTTAGTACCTACAACGGGTATCTAAAATCAATATAGAGTATGTGTATTATTATATTTAGTCTTATAAAGAGATATTTATAAAAATTCAAGATTTGGCTTTTGATACTATTTTATAATACTCAAACCTTATCACATTTTGCTCATCTCTCAACTTCACTTTATCTATGTGAACAATTTAATAATAAATATTTGAAGTAGAGTAACCCCTAACAATCCATAGTTAAATTATCGAGCTAGCTTATATAATCAAACTATAATACACTGATTATATTATAACTATATATTATCATACCATTAAGTCCTAACATTTTCCCCTACTCCTCCACTACTCCCCAACCTTTATTACAACATATATCAAAGATTGGGAGAGAATACAAACTTGTATGTGAGCTATGGCTTGCACATATTTTGACATTATTACAATTAATATTGGGAAATGACCTCACAACACTTAATGAATAGGAACACACTCGAATGTCCATAACAACCTAAATAATTAGGGACATACTTTACCATTCACCAAGCACAGTTGTGTGAAAAGACCTCACAACACTTAATGAACAAGAACATACTCGATTTTCCATTACAATACAACATGTGAATAGGGGCACACGCAACTATTCATTTAGAAACGATGGTGGGACTAGGATTCACTACATTTCTTTAGTGGGATTTGACCTCATTAAACAACAACATAAGTAGTGAGAATTAGCTACACTACATCCTCATGTGGGACCAAGGCTCACCTCAATTGTTCCTTTAGGGTGGAGTAGGTCACACTTTAAAAACAATGTTTTCATCTCATGTGTAACAAATATACATTCTTTATCACCACCTTCACTAGTGATCACCATATTTGGTTTTATGATTTTTTCCATTCTAGCTTGCCACTAAAGTAATAATTTGGACAGTCTTCGAGTTATCGTCAAACTCAAGACTAATAGTTTTCCTCCATCCTCTTATGGTGCTCCATCCTCCTTTGGAAGTCATCTCACCCAACCAAGTTGATTATGATGGTCCTATGGACCAAAAACCATTACATGACGTTCTCCAACATTTATGACAATGTTTTCTTAGTGTTTACCTCCTCCATAGGAATAAAATAGTCTCCATCACCTCCCCAAAAATCTTGTAAGGGTATCGGGACTACCAACAATACACCCACATACAAAATATTTTAATGTTTAGATAAACAAATTTGAATATTTTTTATGGAAAAATAATTAAATATTAAAAATTATAAGAGTTAGAAGCAAAATCGTTTAACCATGAGATTTAAAATGCAGCTTTATTCAAACTATAAATTTTGTGTTATAAAACCACCCCCTGAATCAAGACATATATAATTAATTTAATCCTCCAAGCATTGTATATAAATAATTAATTAAATTAAAAGAAAAAAGAAAAAAAATAAACTAATTGTGCCCTAAATGTTTACAAAAACAAAATTATATAACACTTTATGTTATGCTACTTTTCTTTTTCTCCTAAATGCTTCTATAAGGATTCATGATTCTTTCCTTGGCTTCTCATGGCTTAAAAAATGTAAAGCTTCGTACTATTTATAATTGACACAAATTCTCACATTCAATAGCTTGTGCTTACATTTTTCCCTCAAACTCAAAATATAAGTTATTTGTTAGTTTTCTTATTCTCATGCCTCTCATTTGTGCTAACATCGTTTATCATTACCCATTGTCAAAAACTTTTTCATCAAACACTTTTATGTTTATAAATAGACAATTTAAACCCTTTTTTGCACTATTATCGAGTAACCTCCCTCTTTTATAGACACTTTACCATAAACACCTCTTGCACATAAAAACAAATTGAATTATTTAAACCAAAAAGGAAATTGGTCTAAAATATTATTGATTATTTACAATGATTTTCATTATATTTTTAGGTTGAATATAGGGAAGTTGTACATATCAAAGTTGTAGATATTTTTTATCTTTCCAACAAAAATGAATGGCCATGAAAAAACAACACATGTTTTTAGAGAGATATCTATGATAATTTAGTGATGAATTTCTCATAGGATTCTTTCAAACGACACCACTAGATTGGACCTCACTCTCTTGGACTCTCTCAAACTTTATTCATGCAAAAAAAATCATACTTTGAAATCATACAAAATACTCCATGAATCAAAGGGAAAACTAACTGATGGCTCAATACAACTAAATATCAATTTAATACAAAGGGTTGTCGCCAATTAGGATAACAACACGATACAACTGCCCCTTGATCAATCATCAAAAACTCATAGGCTCTCTTTCATCAGCTCTTAACTCACTTGGCATGATACTGAATGAAAATAATATAGAGCACACATACTATTTTATTTAGTCATATATAGAGATATTCATACAAATTTAAGGTTTGGATTTTAATCCTATTTTATAAGATTCAAACCTTATCACCCTTTTCCCATCTCTTAACTTCACTTTATCTAAGTGAACAACTTGATAACAACTCCCTAGAATACACTAACCTCCAACAACCTATAACTAACTTACCAGGATAACTTATAAAATCAAACTTTAATACACCAAATATATTATAACATATACAATATGGTGTAATATCAAACTTTAATACACCAAGTATATTTGATCTGGACAACAATTTAGATGACAATTCGGGTGATGGGTCCACCCCAATTGGTGGCGAAACTTTCGGGAGCCATAACTTTTGCACCGTAGCTTCAATTGACTCGCCGTTTGAACCATTGGAAAGCTAATAATGAGGGGAACATCGTGAGATGGCATGGATCTCTACTCAATAAAGTTTGACCCCTAAAACCCAATATAAGTGTCCTAAATTTCAATTTTAGTAATACAGTCTAAAAATAGTAAGTTTCTAAAAATAGTAATTTCTCGAATTCTGTATTGTTGTAAATCATGGAAGTCAAACCAATTCATCTCCCTCGAGATTCGTGACCTTCCATATCCTCCCCACACTTTCAAAACATGTATAAATGAAGATGTAACCCGAAATGAAAATCAGACATCTCTTCTCAAAGATAAGCATATGTTTGGATCTGCAAATTTGATCAATAAAACATCTCTTATCAGAGATAACATTATTTGAATTATTTTTTTCTTGTTTCTTGAATATCTTTCAACCAAAGCTTTCGAGTTTTGGAAGCATAGGTTCTATCTCAAGGCCAATATCATCTGCATTGAATCTCTTTTTGTACACTTCCCACCAATTTTTGACAGGCAATGATGCTCAGAAGAGCAAAAGTAATCTTCTCTTTATTACTGAATTTATTTAAAAAAAATAAGATGACAATTGATCCAACCAATTTTCTACTATATCAGCATTGATTTTGCCTTCAAATGTAGGGATATCAAAATTCACCTAAACCTTGAAGGGTGTTGGGGCACTGAAAGGATGTGCAGGTGCAGATGAGGAGCCAAAATTTCCCATCGAGATTTGTTGGAGAATTTGAGTGAAAGATATTCAAGAAAAAATAACGAAAACTCGAAAGCTTTGGTTGAAAGATATTCAAGAAACAAGAACAAAACAATTCAAATAATGTTATCTCTGATAAGAGATGTTTTATTGATCAAATTTGCAGATCCAAACATATGTTTATCTTTGAGAAGAGATGTCTGATTTCCATTTCGAGTTACATCTTTATTTATACATGTTTTGAAGGTGTGGGGAGGATATGGAAGGTCACCAATCTTGAGGGAGATGAATTGGTTCGACTTCCACGATTTACAACAATACAAAATTTGAGAAATTACTATTTTTAGAAACTTACTATTTTTAGACTGCACTACTAAAATTGAAATTTGGGACACTTCTGTTGGGTTTTAGGGGGTCAAACTTCATTGATCAAAGCTCCATGCCATCTCATGATGTTCCCCTCATTATTAGCTTTCCATCGATTCAAACGGCGAGTCAATTGGAGCTATGGTGCAAAAGTTATGGCTCCCAAAAGTTCTACCACCAATTGGGGTGGACCCATCACCCGAATTGTCATCTGAATTGTTGTCCGGATCAATACTACCACTTGGCCAAAAAAAACATCATTCAAACCCAATACAATATTTTTGATGTTTTAGAAAAAAAATTATGAACTTTCTATATGTAATAAAAAGCTTCATCAAAACATTGTAACAACTCTTCAAAATATAATGTTCCCTTTGACAAGTAACAACTAAAATTATTCCTAATTCTTCCCTTGAAATATGGTTACTATGATATTTTAAAAAAAGATTATGAACTTTGTATATGCAAGAGTTTATATTTCATAAGAAAGTTTGCACAATATAAAATAATAGTCGTGACCCCCTTCATAAGACCTTACCCCAAGTTTCTAGCACCTCCTCAACTTATTTAAGTGGTACTTTTTTCTATAAATAATTATTAATGAAAAGTGACTTTACTCTAGTTAAAATTGAAGGATTTTTTGTGGCAAAAAACATATGGAATGCTTTTGAGGCTATTAAGCCCCATATAATATGGATTAGTGATCATTTTTGCATTGGTTTATCTTTTAATGATTATAATTTATAGTGGTCTCTTATTATAACCAATACCAATGTGTTGTTAGTAGAGTTGCATGGGATAAAGGCAATATGACTTTTTAATAAAGGAATTCATACCATTCGATATTTGGTCTCTACTAGGGATTGGACTCCTTGGCCATATTTGAAAATAAAATTTCACTTGAATAATGTAGACTTACCTTTTATTCTTCACATTCAAGAGCTAATGTTAGATGTATTATTGTACAGGCTAGAGTTGCAACCACCACACTCATGGTGGAAGGACTAGAGGTGGAATTGTGACACCTATTTTAAAAACTATTCCCTGAGACTCCTCTCTCAAGTTATGAGTCCCTTCTCTTATGCTCTCAACATGCTCAACAGGCTATGGGGTCTTAATTCCTCCCCAAAGATGTGGCTTGCTAGGCTCAACCAAATTTGGATGACACATCTTGAGTCCAAGTTGGCCCATTTTCTCTGGTGCTTGGTCTACCAAGGTCTTTCTCTCAAGGAGTTGTTCTCACATATTGGAATTGATCAATCCAAGTGCCAAGCCTGCAAGCATCTAGAGTCTTTTAAACATATATTTTGGTTTTATCCTCAAGCTTAGTCTACCTAGCAATGGATTCATAGCCTATTTCAACCTTATCACCTTGAGCCCTTCTCTTGACATCTTGCCTTGCTTGATGATTTGGCCGAGTGGCCTGCTAATACTATTTTTTTATGGATTTTTTTTTAGAACTATGATTTTTTACCAATTATAGAAGGCCATAAATAATGCGTTATTTAAAATGATGAATGCACTTATCTCTTTTCTATTAATGACAAGGTTAATGTTATATCCTTGGCCTACATGCAAATTCAAGTTCAGACTGAGACGGTTTCCATGGAGGTCCATCATTTGCAAAATTTATTGATCAGTGGGAGAGCACTCCCTACACAATGAGCTACATCTCACCTAATGGTTTGCCCTAAGGTTCATCACCACTGCCTCCTAGGTGCATAGAATCCACTTCCACAGTCACATTCACTTCTCCCCTCAAATTCATCCCTCCCAGAGGGTTCTCATGTTGCCATTTCTACTCAGATCTTGCCCACTATGGATGGGTGATAGCTATGGCTTTGGATCCCCTAGATGGTTGGATGATGTTAGATCCTCCTTCAATAGATCCTTTTACTTGGACTACTATACCACCCAAGGATGATCCTTCACCTCCTCCCTCGACTGTTGTAGCTTGTGCTTAGTTTCTTCTATTTTGTTTTATGATTTTGAGCATTATTTGTTGATATGGTGTGGTTTTATGTGTCATGTCTCGTCTGACTTGGTTTTTTTGTTTCATATTTTTTAGTGTTGTGTTTTGAGCTAACATTTTATCTTATGTGTGGAGTCTGAGTCATGAATTCCAACTAGTTGTTTTGTTGTGTAACCTTTTATACTTTTATTATTTTATATAATAAAGTTATACTGAAGTGTTCTAATAGTAAAAGTGGACTTTCTATAAAATTATAAAAATGAAAAGCCCTCTGAAGTAATTCACTTACCTTTTGAAGCGTCCAAGACCAAATCGAGGTTTGCAAGTGGCTTTACTTATGAATTTTTTACAGGTAAAGTCACTCGTCAAACCTGAAATGCACTTGGCGAGCAAAAGAGGAAATCACTTAATTTTTTCATGGGGAATGGTCTGACAGAGAAAATTTTACACAAGGCAACTGAGGGATGAACTAGCCAAAACATGGATTGAATGACTCTTGCAAATAAAAGGGAGGGGGTGCCCAATTTTGCCCTGTAGGACCAAAAATTGGTCAGCAATTATACTGAAGTGTTCTAATAGTAAAAGGGGACTTTATATAAAATTATAACAATGATGATTTTTATTTTCAAATAAAATCAAATAATTTTAATTATGTCGATAATACCTAATAGTTTATAGGGCAACAATGGTTATAATTGTCTCAACAATTAAAAGATTTCGAACTTTAAGACAATATTTTTTTTCCTATAAAAGTTGGTTCTTCCATTGATTTGCTTATGAAATTTCAAAAATGTTATATCCTTGATTCTTATCAAAATAATAAGATAGAGTCCACATTTATGATTTTTATATGCTCGAATGTTTATACAAGTTAACCATCTACATATTGCACATCTCAATTCAAGTTGGTTTTACTAATTTGCATAAATTTTTTCCAAACTCTCTTATTCTTAATATTCAAAAGAATTATAACATGGAATTTATATTTAAGATTTTCCATATATTTGATTTAAATGTTATTGCAAGTTGACTATCTATTTATCTTACATCTAATTTATTTTCTTTAATATTAATTTTAAGAATATATTGACATCTTTAAAACTCTTAAAGAGTACTTTATTAATATTAAACATGAAAAGTTAAACACACAATGATTCAATTATAAATATAACTTTATAATCAATTGAAAAGTCCTTTTAAATTTTCACATCTCAATTTTTTTTAAATTTTCACATCTCAAATTTTACAAATTAAATCCTTGCTTCTCCCTCCATTTAATTATTTCATTTTTATCATATAAATAGATTTAAATTAAAAAAAAACACTCATTTTCAATTACATTCTCTTTCCATATAATTATTATGAATTTTCTTTCACATAATTCTTAAAATAATTATTAATGTTGGAGCTTTCATTCAAATTAATGCCCTCATTTACATATTATATGGATGCTTTTTAAGAAATAATAGAAGTAAATGATATAATTATTTTGCATCATAAAAATAAAGAAACATTTTATCTTAAAATATTTAGCATTTAATGATACTCAAGAGTAAATATACAAAAATATTGAGAATAGACATTACATAAATATAATTTCAAAACATAAAGATAAAAATTTGAAAGTTGTGATGATATAAATTAATAGAAGAATGAATAACCTTCTTAAACAAGAGTCACTTAGCAGCTAGTTCTTGTCTAAATATTAGAAATTAGTGATGATTTATTTTGTATGTAAATTTAGAATGCAAGTTTATTGTAGCAATAAATAGTAAGAAATAATAAACTTAATTAATAATTTTTGGGAAAGGAATAGTAATTAATATTTGTAACATATAAATATAAAGTACATATGTTTTTTTTTTAAATTATTAATATTTTAAATATGTTAAAATGTAAATATGGAATAAAAAAGAAGACAAAAAGTGAATATAAACAATAATTATAGGAATTTTGTTGGCTACACCAAAGATAATGAACAATTTTATTTTCAAGTAGTTACAAAAATTTAATTGCCAAATTGTATTTATTTGTTGCAAATAATTTAAAAAGGATTAGAATATATATATGTAATTTTTAATGTTCTTTTTATTCATATACTATAATGTTATTTAGAAATATATAATAATAATATTATTTTAAATTATATATAAAAATTATAAATCCAAAATTAATGTGAAATTTAATTAAATAGTATTTTTAGCCAATTTTTATGTTATAATGATTTTTTTTTGTAGAAGAGCAAGTGCCTAGGTTGGAGCATAGACGTAGAAGAGCAATTATCTGACAGTGTGCTTATAGAGCACCTATGGTAGGTTCTTTTTCATTGTATCTTCATTAAGCCCCTTGTTAAAACACCCATGCACTCTGATATTTTATTTAAATGAAGTGTCTGTTCGCTCCTTTTGATGTAAAGTGTTGATGAAGCTGAGTAGATTGAATCATTTGGTGCATCACCATTTTTAGTTAGATTATGCTTTTTTTAAATATCTTTCTCTCTTTTCACTCCCCTCCATTATTAACAATAGCAATTAAGGCCCTGAAAGGTGCATCAAGGGGAGCTAGCCCTTATTTAGAGATTCATTCCTCAATTTTGCCAAGCCCACATCAAGAGGAATGTCTCCATTGTGCCGCGTAGAAGAAAGATGCTGAACCTTCTTTTAAAGGGTGCAATCCACAGCGTCAACAGTAAATTTAGAATGTAAGTTTATTGTAACAATAAATAGTAAGTAAATATTAATAAATTTAAATAATAATTTTTGGGAAAGGAATAGTAGTTAATATTTATAACATATAAATATTAAGTACATTTTTTATTTTTTTTTAAATTATTAATATTTTAAATATGTTAAAATGTAAATGTGGAATAAAAAAGAAGACAAAAAGTGAATATAAACAATAATTAAAATAAGTAAAGGAATTTTGTTGGCTACACCAAAGATAATGAACAAATTTTATCTTCAAGTAGTTACAAAAATTTAATTGCCAAATTGTATTTATTTGTTGCAAATAATTTAAAAAGGATTAGAATATATATATGTAATTTTTAATGTTCTTTCTATTCATAAACTATAATGTTCTTTAGAAATATATAGTAATAATATTATTATTTTAAATTATATATAAAAATTATAAATCCAAAATTAATGTAAAATTTAATTAAATAGTATTTTTAATTTTATATTCACATTACAAATTGCACACGATAAATTATATCTAGTTTCTTATATATATATATATATATATATATATATATATATATATATATATATTATATATATTATATAATTTTCACTTGAAATATTGAATAAACCATTTTAAAAATCAATTTTAAATATTATTTTATGGTTTACACATGTAATAATTATATTTATAGAGGATAAGAGGTAAATTTATATGGGCATCTCAATGGAGACCCAAAAATAAAATATAAATAAACATCATTTTAAGTCATATCAAGGTAGCGAAATAAAGGATAGAATATTATTTTTAATTGGATTTTATTATGTGAAGAGATTTATAGCAATTATGTTGTGAATTAAGTTTTTGATAAAATTACGGAATTAAAAATATATTTCCATTCTTGTTATTGATATGCAATGTATGAACTCTCAGTATTAATCAGTGATGAAATATATTTAAATAATATGAATATAATATTTTATTATTTATTTGCAAAACTTTGTGTCAAACTTTAAAATTGATAGAATAATATGCATTCTAATTTTTATATTGGGTGAATAAAAATAAATTATTTGAAAACTTAATTGTACAAGCTTGCAATAATTTAAGAGTCAAGTCCCAAACATGATGTACACTTGTCTTTTAGTTACATAAATTGATAAATGCATGTACATGTGTTAAAAAAATTGTTTTAATTTTTTTTAAAAACTATATTAAGAGAGCATACAAAAATTATTGTGTAGCCAATAAAATGACAAATAATTAATTTTAATAGTTTATTCACAATTAATTTTAGCAAAATTTTCAGCCAATTTTTATATTATAATGATTTTTTTTGTGGTGATGTATTTAAATGAATTTTCACTTATAATATTAATATAATTAAAATATTCTATAAGAACATGTAAAAGAATATTCCATATTGATTTAAACCGCGTAACAAATTGTGATCTTGTGGACTAAACATGATCAAAACCATTCAAACTGATTTTCAATTGCCCTCACTTGTATTATGAAATCACTTTTAATATTTTAAGAAAATGATAGCCCCATAGAACCAGTACCTTAGGCTCGGTTCCCAAAACTCATTTTCCACGTGTTCGGACCACAATCCTTAACGAGTGGCGACGGACCACTTTTGAAATACGTCACCCTCACGCAGACTGCTGCGTTTTGACTGGTTGGCGAAGTGGGTGGACCCGTGCAACGAAAATCACGGGACTGTCCACGTGTACGGGCCCGACACGTTCACATTTGATTCTCCACCATTGGGCCACGCGCCCCCCCGTCATTCTCCTCAATTATATATTTAAATTTAGAAAATACGTTAGAGATTCCCGGATATTTTAATATTCGTTTTACGACATTATTGATTATCTTAAGTCGTGGGATATTTTGTGGTTTTATAATATTGGCAACTGTTTTGACTCGACTAGAGTCTCTTACCATTCCATATCGAGAATGGACGTGGGCTCCATAATCGTAGGGATGAATTTGAACCATTGATTTGGCATTGTTAGTTACGCAAATTTTGCCAAAATACTCACTAACGTATATTCTTACTGGGCTCCATTCTCAGATTCTTAGAGCTTGTCTTCATATGTGGAGGAAGACAACAACGTTAGAAGATGCTCTGACCTTCACAAGAGTGGGCAAACGGTAATGCCCACTTGCTAACTATGGTAGTGTGCACACCT